>OY804608.1:28498227-28816281 GCA_963680895.1 Fragum sueziense
GGCGGGTCGTCATCTTACACGAATTATCTGAACCAGGACATGGGTTCGAGCAGCTGGTACACCGACAGCTCAACCAGCCCGTATTCAGAGATCCGACCCACAGGTAATACAAATTATAGTCACCCATCTACCCCAGAAACACTTTACCAAATATCGCAATTCTGAGATATTTCAGCTTTCTCCAAAACGGTCAAACTGAAAAGTAGAATTCCCATATTTTTTTCTTGTGCCAATTCGAACGAATTCCTCGGAATTTCGAGTTTTGGTAGCATTTATTTTGATTTCGACGTTCAAATAGAAATTGCATCTCCAAACCCCTATCCCAAAGAGTATCTGGTTTTAGACACCTAACAGCAAAGCTAAATAAAAAAAAGACTTATAGAAAGAAAGTGCTGCTTATCATCATTTTCTGTATTTTAGTCAATGCTTTTCCTAAATGTTACTACAACTAAGTCCATATCTTAAGCCTCTCTTACAACCGGTCGTACGTCCTCCTGCGTGCGATCTGCGTGCGGTCTGCGTCTTTAGTCGTGCGATGCACGCACTAGCAACGTACGATTTTTGTGGACGCAACCACGACGCAGACTGCATGCAGCAAAGAATTGACCGGACAATTCTTATGAGGCGCTCTTACAACCCGTCGTGCGTCTTTATAAATCGTGCGATTTTGCAGCGTTTAAAAACGTACGATTTAAAAAGACGCACGACGGGTTGTAAGAGAGGCTTTAGTAACATTGATATTGCTATCTGTAATATATATTTGAAACCAATTTTGTCGTTTTAAAAAAGATTTTACCCTGTAAATGGACTCATTCATAGTTTTACTTTGGGACGTGACATCATTCCTTCGTGAAACTTTTTTCGCTTTTCACCATTTATACCAGGATTTATACAAAATACATTAAAGTTATTCGTTCTTTTGCTTGCTTTGGTCATAATCGTGGCGATCGCTGTGAATATCGCAAGTTTCAAATATACAAAACGCCAAATAACAATATTCATGTAATAATTATTTAGACGCATTTATTTGTTTTTGTACTCAACAGTAAAACAAAGTACCCTTCAAAATTATTCTTACTCACCGTGGAATTTCTAAAGATATGGTTCAGTCATCTTTCTTTGGTATCCTTTATCAGATGAGAAAAGTAAATGCTTCTCAAAATTACGAGAGATTGAATGAAGGTGACAAAATATACTAAAGGAAAAAAGAAACGCAACAAAAAAATTAATTCGGTCATGCGTTTTGTTTTTGTTTTTCTCAAAATCACCATAATTCGCATACTTTTTTCAATGCATATTAAAACTTAATCATTTGACTTTCTTGTGTCAAAATTTCATCAATATCACAGGTTGTACGTGCCATCAATATGCGTTTAAACCAGAGCAGTTTGTCGTCAACGTTAAATGCGTTCTTGCACGCAATCCAAGCGGATTATAACGACACCTGGCTGAAATTTGATTGCTGTACTGTTCATGAATAGCATCAACAGTTTTTCTCGATAACAGAATTTGTTTCAATAGGTAAAATAAACGCACGTTATGATCCTGACGTCATGACGTTAGACGTTGACGACCGCTTTTCGGGCGACCACCAGTTGTTCTGTTAGTTCTGAGACGTTATCTCAAGCAATATTTTGTAAACCGATGTACACCAAAGTCAGCAGCAACTGCGGTTTGAGATGATCTATACGTAAACATCACATTTCCTACAGGACGACGTCTTTGAATAGGTAACAAAACGATATTAGGGATTTAATCAAAACAAAAGTCACTGCATTTTGTCGAGTCGACGTGCATCTACACAAGTTAAAAGAGTTCTATGTAAAAATTTGACATTTAAAGGTTTGCACGTGAGAAGCGTGTAAACGTCTATTTTGACGTTATCTCACAGGTAAGACAGGTTCTAACGCAAACACAAAGATTAATATCAAGATACAGAACCCAGTAATTATCAGTTACATTTTTGACTCAATAATATAAAAGAATTAAGAGAAATAACAAAAAATAGTTGATGCGTTTCTTCTTTCCTCTAGTATATATGACAAATTGAATTCATAAAAAGAGTTGACATTGAGGAAGTGAGAGTGAGCTCCGCCCCTCATGAGTTCCGCCCCTTATGAGATTCATGCGACGTCGGAATTATTCGGGCGACTCCGTAAACATTCGGCGGTGGAACTTTCCACCGCCGAATGTTTACGAAGTCGCTCGAATAGGTTTGATGTGTGTGTATGTATGTTTAAACGTGTGCCTTTAATTCATGAATGGGTATAACTGAGCATTATTAAATATTCTTATTCTTATTCGTAACGATCATTTATAAACGACGTTTGTTCATGTCCACCCCCCCCCCCCCCCCCCCCCCCCAATTTAAAAACAATAAATAGCATGTGTCGAACTTCGGAAATTTCGTTTCAAGTCAAAATCGTCTCCGCGGCTTCTACATAACGAGCATCAGCTTCTTTTTATGTGTTATTACATGCAAATTAATGAAGGGTAGTACCAGAAAATGTTGGTGGCGAACATGCTCTTCTGTATATTGAACATTTTCTATGCTTCTTCAGCAAATTTCTCAAATACGGGTTTGCGAAAATGTTAACCCTTTCACAAACGGTAAAGATTTGGACTGTTCTAATTTGATATCGTCTGTAGGCAGTACGTTTGTGTACAACATACCACAGAAAACATTGAAATAAAAGAAGAAAATGATGATTAACAGTATTTTCTTCTTTTGTCTCAATGTTTTCCATACCGTTTTCTGACAAGAAGGTCAAAACCAGATCTTGCTTGTGAAATTCTTAGTCGATTAAAATAACAATGAAAAATGAACCTAATTTAAATTCAGGAAAATGTATTTGATGACATTGTACTGTGCGCTCATTGGATTACATTTCTTTCTATGATAAACACTAATTTGGACAATTTTCGGAAACGGAAATTCATTTTCTTTACAAATGGCACAATTGTAATTTTCTTCTTTTCTTTCGATGGTTTCCATGATTTTATGAAAACAAATTTCGTTTTATTAACAAAAAATCGTCACATTAGAACAGTACAAATTGTTGACGTTTTCACTTATTTTGAACAGGCTTAATTTTTCTACAAATAAAAGACAATTTATTTTTCTGTAATCCATGCTTTCGACCATTAAGAAAGATTACTTAAAAAAGATGAATAAAAAATCATTTCGATCAAGAAAGCTTCTATGGGGAAAAACCGGTACATGTAGCAAATTTTGAAATGTTATTGTAGATCATTTTTCAAGCAAAAAATGAATTAATTGTCCATAATCAATAAGCTCATTTTAAGGTAAGGTTGGACTGGGAGGGGGGGGGGGGGTACTTTTTATCTGCCGCCGAGCCCGGATAGCTCAGTCGGTTACGTCGGAGTCTGTCAATCCAGGGGTCTCGAGTTCGAACCCCGGCTCGGCCTGTATCCATTCTGACATTTGACAAAAGTCATTTGTCTCTCACCAATGGGTGTGAATCATCTATGTGAGAGAGCAGCTGGAGGCTCGGTTTGGATATTGTGGTTGTACTGGTGCGAGAAATACCAGGAACCCACGGTTAGGCGCTCCAGCCGCCGCTATATGACCCTGGTAGTTGAAAACGGCGTAAAACCCCAATAAACTCAAACTTTTTATCTGCCCAATGAATTTTCTTTATTTGTACATTATGCTGTAAAGTAACATTTCTTGAACAAGATATAAAAAAATCATGGTACGTTTCCTGACTCGTTTTCGTGTCAGAGTTATCTGCCCTTGACTAGTAATGACCATTTTCGCAAAATTACCCTTATTTTTTAAAGTCATATAGCAAGTTATTCTGAATGGATAATTTCAAATGTTATATCAATTTAGAGACTTAAACATATGCACAAATGTGATGAAATTATTGAAAGCAATATTTTAAAACCATTGTCTGGAAAAAAATATGGGAAAAGTTGAAAAAATCACATTTTTTTTTTCAAGAAAAGTTTACAACTTTTTTCAATTCGCCAAAAAAATTACCCAATGAATATTTTTTGTTTTTGGATATTTTGAAGATAATACCAAGAGCTACTTTTACACAAAAAATCAGCACACCTTTCCACGCAAATAAAAAAGATATTTGACTTTATCTTACCCCACCCAACCTGTTTTAGTCTAATTATGACAAAAATATCTATATTTTCAAAAAATACTAAAATTTTCTGGCATATGTTTACATTTAGAACAATGATATACTTCATTTGACATTTACCATCACAAAAAAGGGGAATGTTTCGCCTTGAAAATTTGATGAAAATGGTAGCATCTGCATTTGGTGCCGCAGAATAAACACATTTGCAAGTCACACGGCCGCTCTCCATACTTACCTTTAGTAATTTCAAGATAATTTATTAATGTTTCGGAATTGCACGGTGGCTGTAATTGGTACAAATATTTCTTGGTGATAGATTGCTATGAATGTTGGATATGTTTAAGTCATTGATAAAAAAGATATTCTACCGCGTTGCTGGCTTTAAATTTTGCATTGTTGTCTATGGGAAAATGTCTATCATGTCAATATTTTCACAATCATGGCAATTTTCAAAAAATAGAGATGGCAGAAAGTTGTCAATTATTATTTTGCTTCAAAACATACATGTATAATAAAATGGTACGTTTAACTTTCAAATATTGTGAAAACTTATTTTTGCAATTCATGGACAGATAATCTACTAAACCTCATATAATAAGGGGAGATAAAGCACTATAAACACTATGAGGCAAGTGCTATTGTTGCTAGATTATCATTAAATTACTGCCATTACAGTTCCGGAAAACTCTACTTAATACGCATGTACTCGTGATTGCAAGAACTTGATGAGGTTTACAAACTTTATATCGAAAATACGGGTAACGTAAAAAAGAGAAAATGGGAGTAAGACTGTCCTAAATAATAAATCCTGTTCTTTCTCCTTTTTAAGCTATATGTAGAGAATTTTCTTTCGGTGTTAAAGCAAGAACAGAATGTGATGACTAAATTTCTTGCTGGTGGGTCGCAATATAGAATGTTGTATGGTGGTTGTATATGAGCAATAAAACTGTATTTGGTTTGTTTTAATCCTTCCCCAAACAAAAACATCGAAGACGCGGCTTATTTTGAAAGGATATGTGTATGCCGAACACAAAATAACTATCAACATAATCTTCAAATGTTTAACCAAATGATGGAAAATATAGACGAAAAAGAAGAAAATGCTGATTTTCAGCATTTTCTTCTACTAGTATTTTCTCTATGTTTTCCAAAGATTCACATAACTGGCATTGCAGAATCGGGGGTAGTTTTTTGCTAAATGTTATAAATTTACAGCCCGCTTGTTCAAATATTAGGGCCATAAAGTAATAACAAGGCTAGGTCTTCCATTTCTAATAAAATCCGAAATAAGTGTCAATATACCGTTTTCACAAAGCCATGCAAAATCCGCAATTTTGATATCGTCGCTTTCCAACGAAAAACCTCGTAACTGCAGCTTGTTTCAAGCTGCAGTTACAAGGTTTTATGTTGAAAAGCAGCGATATTCTGTTGAACCATTGGCCTTGGTTTGGGCTATAGGCTACATCCGTTTCAGAAAAGCCGTTTTGATGCGTTGGGACAAAAGAAGAAATTCTTGTTCTTTGGTGTGCCTTTAGGGTTACAAATATTTAAATTTCGCAATGCGAATATTTTTATTTATTATTTATTTATTAATGATTTAATATTAGCTGATTTCATTAAAATCCGAGCGTTTTGATTGGCTAAAAAATTTTTTTCATAACTCCATGAAAAAAAAATTGACATTGCCGGAACTTCTTTCGGAGTCAATAATATGGATAAATGGATGTTCCCTGTGCAAATCGGCATATTACGTTCGTTTTGAGTAGTAAACTGCAAGTTTTATCATTAAATCTTACTCTTAAATAGATTTTCTTTTTGAATCAAACTCAATTTAAAAAACTTATCGCTGAAAACGCACTTGAGGGGATGGAAAATAACGTTACGACGACTGAATTCGCTGTAAACGACGTAGCAGTTACGCGCGCTTTTTATGACGTCATTTAAAGTTTTCGTGACGGAAAGGCACGTGCGTAAGATCTGAATACCTTGGCAGCGGGCAGATATCGCACATCTATCCGCTTTTTTGAACATAGTCCGAACGATATCTCATTCCTTCTAGTCGCAATTATTACTATTTACAGTAATAAAATGTATTATTAAATTATAAGGAATGAATGCAATTTTATTTTTTTCAAGCAGGTATGAAAAATAAAATCTAATCACACTTTTGTATGAACCGCTTCGCGGATTCATACAGTGTGATTAGATTTTATTTTTCATACCTGCATGAAAAAAATAAAATTGCATTCATTCCTTAATTATTATTATTATTTCGTGTGACGATTATTAGCTTTTGTCCAGGACAATTTTTAAATAATTTTGACGCTAAAGGTACACCATGCTGTTTTTCTTCTGTCTCAATATTTCCGATGTCATATTATGTAATTTACACAAATTCTATTTTCATTACATGATTTTTGTCGCCTGAATCAGCTTACAATTTCGGACAATTCTAACTTCTTGTCAATGAAGAAAGTCAGTATATAAAGTTTTATGGAAGATTTGAAGTTTAAATACTAACCAACGCATTGACTAAGTCGTCAGTCTAAAAATTCCAGTCTGTATTTTTTTTTTTTTTTTTTTTTTTTTTTTTTTTTTTTTTTTTTTTTTCATTTTCGGACTGACTGATTTGACCCATCACTTTATCCTATTTTGGCTTAATCACTACGCAGTGTGCATAACTCTGAAATCCTGTCGCCAAAAAGTAGCAAGCGGAAAATTGCAAGAAAAACTACATTTACTACAAAGTAAAGTTTACGTTTAGTTTCAATTTTATCGAATAAAAGAATTCATTCAAATCTGATTATTCATTTTACTTGAAGCAAGCATGTGAAGGCAATGTGCCGCGTGACAGTATGCACCACATGTATGCAATTTATGTGCGCTGACATCTTGAAAGTAATTAGCCCAGAACGCCCAAACGAGGTAGATGATAATCGACTTAGGCGACATCTATTGGTAGATATTGCTGACCAACGTGAGTCAGACCAGATTTTTTTTATTCATTTATTTATTCATTTTATTATTATTATTTTTCTTTTTGGGAGGGGATGTACATAGGAGGAATGTAGAACGTTTTGGCCACAATATATTTCAAAGTAGGACCTTTTTATCCCCCGCCGAAAAAATTTTTCGGGGGGGATATTGTTTTTGCCATGTCCGTCCGTCCTTCCGTCCGTCCGTCCGTCCGTCCGTCCGACATTCGTTTCCGCGCTATTTCTTGGAAACTATAGACCGGATTTCGATGAAACTTGGCACACAGCTTCACTACAAAGAGGACATTCGCATATCGTCGGGGTTACCCGGTTCGACCATTGAATTCAGAGTTAAGTACTGCCCCTGACTGTTTAAGCCATATACATACAGAGTGATATTCGTTTCCGCGCTATTTCTTGAAAACTATAGATCGGATTTCGATGAAACTTGGCACACAGCTTCACTACAAAGTGGACATGCGCATATCGTCGGGGTTACCCGGTTCAACCGCCAAATTTAGAGTTACTGCCCCTGACTGTTTTAGCCATATACATACAGTGATATTCGTTTTCGCGCTATTTCTTGGAAACTATAAACCGGATTTCAATGAAACTTGGCACACAGCTTGACTACAATGAGGACATGCGCATATCATCGGGGTTACCTGGTTCGACCGCCGAATTCAGAGTTACTGCCCCTGACTGTTTAAGCCATATACATACAGAGTGATATTTGTTTCCGCGCTATTTCTTGAAAACTGTAGACCGGATTTCGATGAAACTTGGCACACAGCTTAACTACAAAGTGGACATGCGCATATCGTCGGGGTTACCCGGTTCAACCGCCAAATTTAGAGTTACTGCCCCTGACTGTTTTAGCCAAGTACATACAGAGTGATATTCGTTTCCGCGCTATTTCTTGGAAACTATATACTGGATTTCAATGAAACTTGGCTCACAGCTTTACTACAATGAGGACATGCGCATATCCTCGGGGTTACCCGGTTCGACCGTCAAATTTAGAGTTACTGCCCCTGACTGTTTTAGCCATATACATACAGTGATATTCGTTTCCGCACTATTTCTTGAAAACTATATACTGGATTTCAATGAAACTTGGCTCACAGCTTTACTACAATGAGGACATGCGCATATCCTCGGGGTTACCCGGTTCGACCGTCGAATTTAGAGTTACTGCCCCTGACTGTTTAAGCCATATACATACAGAGTGATATTCGTTTCCGCGCTATTTCTTGAAAACTGTAGACCGGATTTCGATGAAACTTGGCACACAGCTTCACTACAAAGTGGACATGCGCATATCGTCGGGGTTACCCGGTTGGACCGCCGAATTTAGAGTTACTGCCCCTGACTGTTTAAGCCATATACATACAGAGTGATATTCGTTTCCGCACTATTTCTTGAAAACTATCGATCGGATTTCAATGAAACTTGGCTCACAGCTTCACTACAAAGTGGACATGCGCATTTCCGGGGTTACCCGGTTCGACCGTCGAATTTAGAGTTACTGCCCCTGACTGTTTTAGCCATATACATACAGAGTGATATTCGTTTCCGCGCTATTTCTTGAAAACTATAGACCGGATTTCAATGAAACTTGGCACACAGCTTTACTACAATGAAGACATGCGCATATCATCGGGGTTACCCGGTTCGACCGCCGAATTTAGAGTTACTGCCCCTGACTGTTTAAGCCATATACATACAGAGTGATATTCGTTCTGTTGAAGCCATATACATACAGAGTTATATTCGTTTCCGCACTACTTTATTGACAATGAAAATATGTTCGGCGGGGGATATCAATTCAACGAATTTGCTTATTGCCAAATATGAATTAAATTGAAATATTAATAATTAAGACCATTCATTCTTATTTTTTTTCTTCATAATGAACTTATGTCAACTTTAGAAAGTGGAATTACAAGATAAAAAAATATTACGTCAAGAACAAAAATGTGTGAAAAAAGGGACAATTCATTAAATATTTTATAACCTGTTGGTCAAATATTTGCTTGATGTTTATATGGATTTTTTAATTATCCCTTTTACTTAATAATAAATAAATAAATGAATAAATAAATATATAATTTTAATTATAAAAATGTCTAAAAGTAAAATAAGGACAACTAGAGTCTATGAAATCAAATTCATTGGTTCATTTCCTTTTTCCTCAGTTTTCTGTTTTTTTTTTTTTTTTTTTTTTTTTTTTTTTTTTTTTTTTTTTTTTTTTTTTAATTATTATTATTATCATTATTATTTTTTTTTTTTTGTTTTTTTTTTTTGTTTTTTTTTTTTTTTCCAAAGGTCCTAGGCCAAGATTGTAAAATATTGTGGCCAAACGTCCGTGGCAAAAACGTCCGTCCACCACATAGGAGGGGGTTGTACATAATATACAAGTATATGATTATTGATCAGACAAATGCATTAACATTTTCCCATATAGAAACGCTTTTTGACGCTCCTTTATTTGTAAAAGGGCTTTAGGAAACGTTGTTGAAAAGGAAGATTTTTTTAAAGATCTTTACGTGATCAATCGATTTATGTTATTTAAGTATGCGTCTTATTTAGTGTGACAAAATGACTATAAAGTATAAACGGTCCAACAAATGCATAAAGCAAGTAGCCTAACACTGGATTTTTAAGTAAAAAATTGTGAAATGTCTATTTGAAATTACTTATATCGTAAGAAATATAATAGAATTTTATTTTATGGTTAATCTTGAATCCAACGATTTCGTGAAACACCGATTTCAAAAATTACAAAATAAGAAATGTAGACAAAGGGAAATAACTGAGTAATTTAGCTTTGCGCTGTCTTCCTGATATTCATGAGACACACAGGTTTTAACCATTTCCAAACGAACCAATAGCGGATCCAGGGGGTTCGGGGTTCAAACGAACCCCCTCTGAAGTCTTTTTCGTTTTCATGCAGAAATTCGGTCAAATGTAATAATGAGAAACGTTAGCGATTTTTTTTAATAATTTCTCCATTTCTTCTCTTTTTACAATCATTTTAATCATGTATAGTCACAAATTGAATGCGCATGTAATCCAAGTGAAATTAAAAAAAAAACACTTCTTGAATTATAGCCAAAAATATTGAATATTAACCATAGTCTTTGTAACATATTAAACGGCAAAATTTTGAACTGTTCAAAATTTAAAGTCAAAATATTGCAGACGACAATTTCAAGTGAATGGAATTTTACATTTATCGGTCTTTCTTGGGGAAAAACACTGTGACAAATGAAGAAATTGCTTGTCGCAAGCAATTTCTTCATTTTCCACAATGTTTTCCAAAGCCATAATCTTATGGGGCGTCTAAAATGTCTTTGTGTGGAGGAATGGGATAAGCCAAGAAATAAAGACACGTGTTATTGCATCACAAGGCAGATTATTGCAAATTTTACAGCATACAGATAAGTGTCAAAGGTTTAACCCTTTCCCAAGTAGCCCCATTGGATTATTGTTTTAATGATAGATCTAGATAACTTCGACCATTGGATTATTGTTTAATGATAGATCTAAATGCTGGTTATCTGCATTTTGTTCTTTTACAGAACAGTTTAAAACTGCTTAAATATTTTATATAAGACAGATTTGAAAGATCTTCATAGCATTTTATCACCGTTAACTTAAAGTTATATCGTATGCATATTCGTTGACCAGTTTCAAGAAGTGTGGCCAGAGAAAGGGTAAAATTAATGTCCACATGTGGATTGGATAATAAATTCCTGATGACGTTCCTTTCTTCCTTTTCTCACAACATTTACGATCATATTATAGGTCTCAAAATTCTGAATTATAATTTCCTTGTCAATTTATGATGTAGCCAATGAAAATGATGTCTTAGTTAGTCTCATCCATTTCCGAAGCGATTATTCCAATTTTACAGTTGTCACAGATTAATGGATGTTGACAAAATTGATGCACAATATAGCACAGTAATGTAAATATTAAGGCAAAATGGATAAAACGCTGATCATCTAAATTTTCTTCTTTCGTCTAAATATTTTCCAAGTATTTGAAACAGATCCTATCGATGCGAAAATAAAATGATTAATCAATCAGTTATGTGAAATTTATTCTTTAATATTTCATCTATAGATCAAATCAATAAAATAATAACTATAATTCATTACATGAATATCAAAACAGTATGTTCGACGTTCAATGTATTTTTTCAGTTTTCTTTTATTTCATCTTAAATAAATTCTATTTTCATAACTTGTTTATTTTACAAAACGTGTATATAGAAGTAAAAGTATTACATTTTCGGGGAAAAATATGTAGTCAAAACAAATTGTATTTAGATAAATGTTCATTATCTACCTAGAACCTCTGGATTCGAGATGTTTCGGAAGCCAATTTGTTCTTCTTATCAAATACACTGTATTGTCAAACCTTATCATTTTATCACATTATTTGATATCTTTCAACAAAAAAATGTATTCGTTATCTTAAGATAAAAGAAATAAGACCGCAACAAGTATATTTTTATCTTAATCCCCTTTCCAATAATGACTTGCTTTAATAAGGGCAATTGAAGATAACGCAAATTTTATAGAAGACAGGGCTTGATTAATGAAAATTAAGATGTCTAAAGAGCATCTTGCATTTTTTTTTTTTTTTTTTTTTTTTTTTTTTTTTTTTTTTTTTTTTTTTTTTTATTACATTTTTTTTTTTTCAGAAAAGAAATAGAAAAAAAATATGTCTTCGCCTCCAAGTGCTTCAAATATTTCAATCTTAATCAAATGACAATGAAATTAATTTCTACAAAACAAATAATGATCGAAACCGTAAAATTTATTTCAAGAATTTAAATTTAATCGAATTTCTAAAAAATATTTTTGTATCATAAACCGATAAATAAATATGCATTTGACATCAGCCAATAAAATAGGTAAACGTAGATAAAGGGTTTAGGGGGTCCACCCGACCTTGCAAATTTGTCATCCGGTTTGCATATGTCCACGAATGTATATTTGCATAATGTTGTCTTAATTTGTAACGTGTCGGATGCCAAAGCACGAGTCAACAATATAACGTATGTTACGTTGACAAATATCGTAACTACAGCTTGAATAAGCTGTAGTTACGACATTTTTTTAACGTAACCGATGATAATATATACAGATGTTGAATCAGGGCTCGGCCAATCCGTGCTCGAATTTCGGAAAGAATAGATCGAAAAAAGTATATAATAGTTCTATCAAATATTTCTAGAATCTTATGAAACTGTAAATAAGAAACTAAATTAAAGTACTAGTAACAATTATTTCGGACAATTTTGTTGTATAAAGACTTATGTTGTGACATTTGAAAAACAATCTTTGATACACATCTGTAAAGAAATAGTGATAAAAATCAAGAATAATTCAATTGTTAAAAAAAGAAGAAGAATTCATAACTTGTGATTTGCGTCAGTAACTGTGTTGAAAGATGTACGCCGGTTATTATCCACCCCTGGATACAAATTTCTCGTATCCTACTTATCAAGATAGCTACTATCCACTCGGTTATGGTAAGTTTACATCTATTTTTTTCATATATTTTTTTAAAACTTTTCCAATAACAAAACCTACTTCATTACCACACAGAGACGCTTTTTAGTGATGCAAAAGATAGCAGCAAGGGAAAACATTATGGACAATGAAGAAATTGAAAAACAATCACTTCATTTCCCCCACTTTTTCTACATGGAAAGACAAAGAAATCACAAATCTTGAAACTGTCATCTGCAACATCTTTGAATTTGGTCCAGTCTGAAATTATGCTGTCTGGTAATGTATTAAACTTTTCCTACAAAATTCGAAGTTTCGAAGAATAACAGACTACCACATTTCATGAGTTATATTGTAAAGTTAACCCTTTCTTTAATATTGTAGCACGTAAAACGTTGAAGCAAGAGAAGAAAGAATAATTATGTTGATTTAGCAGCATACTCTTCCATTGTGATTGTCACAATGAATTCCAAAAAAGTTCGTAGGCTACGGCTGCAGAAGCCATGCCTTATTTGGAGTTTTCCCAATTATTTTGCACGTCAAGAAATATATATTTCACCCTTTCCCAAAACAACAAAATTGTAGACTTTTTCGAATACAAAAAGTACAAAAGCAAAAAATGAGATTCATGTAATTGTGGGTAAATCCATATCATGTATTGAGAGAAAATGACAAAAAAATGTGTGCGCGCGTAGGGGGGGGGGGGGGACACTTTCTATTCTTCTGTCAATGCTTTCTTCGGCAGTCTTGATTATGATGTATGGATTAATTAGTAAAAACGACTCATTGTTTTGGAAATTGTTGATAAAAGTTTCATTCTCGAAATAAAATGGCACCAGCAAGCCTCCGTAGCAGGGAGTTTTCTGTAGCGATGACATAGGCTATTTATAAAACGCTGGCGTGGGGCAAATTTTGAGTTCAAACTTTTTACTCTGAAATCTAATTCAAATGGCAAATTTAATGACTTAAACTACTCTAAATCTTACAAAAATTCAGAATGTAACTGGAATTTGCGAGCTTTTCCTAAAATTATACTGTAAGTATGAGTATTTTCTGTGAAAATGAAATAAAATGTGGAATATTTAATCTTTAATGCATTTTTGACACATCAAAAACTCGCTGCATTTTGGTAAAAGGTTTTCCAGTGGAATTGGACCAGTGCTGGTGTTTATATACGGAGCAAGTTGCCAAAACGTCGTAACTACAGCTTGGACAAGCTGTAGTTACGACATTTTAGCATCTTGCTCGTGCTATGCTACAGAAAAGTGATGTATTTTGAAACTTTACCCCGCCTAACGAGGTTCGAAATGTGAAAATGTTTATACAGCTAGTCCGACGAAATGCGTTCTGAGCCTTCGTTTTCATTAATTCGTGCTTTTATTCATGGATTCGGAGTCAAAAGTTCGGATTTCTGAGAATTTTATTGGTAATTATAATTCGTGTACATGTATGTAGCCTATGTAAAAAAATTCCAGAATTTAATTTCTTAAACTCATTTTTGCCAAATTATTTTTCAAATCGCTTGGCTTTCATTAATTTGTGATTATCATATGGATTCGGAGTAAAAAAGTTCGCATTTTGGAGAATCTTACTTGTAATAATTTAATTTCATATACAAAGAAATTCCTCGAGTTGTGCATGAGATGTATTCTTGAAACCGCTTGGCTATCATTGATTCATAGTATTCGTGGATGCGAAGTCGAATGTTTGGATTTCGGATTTTGATTTGTGAAAGAAAAAGAAAAAAAGAGAGAAAGAAAACAAACATGAAAAATCTGCTGAATGGCATGACCTTTCTAACTTTCTAACATAGTATATCTAACATAGTATATCTAATAGATTTCTATGAATATATTCAAAAGATTGAAGGGAAAAAAGAAAAACAGACGTTAAAATATGTAACCCTTTCTGAAATGAAAAAAATGGCCTGTTAAAGTTCCAAATTGAAAGATGTTGCAAACGACAAAAAATGCTGACGAAAAGTAGAAATCGACCATAAAAGCATAGAAAATATTGAGGAAAAATGAATTGTAGAGGATATCTTCAGCGAAAATCTCGTAACTGCTGCAAGGTTTTCGAAGAAAAGCAGCGATTATGATAGATCTAATAAATTACAGAGGATATCGTTGCTTTTAAGCGAAAACATCGTAACTGCAGCTTAAAACAGGCTGCAGTTACGAGCTTTTCGAAGAAAAGCAACGATGAATAATACCAGCGCTTTTGAACAAAAACCTTGTAACTGCAGTTACTAAGTTTTCGAAGAAAACCAAGTACCGGATGGATTATGTTGTTGATTTATTTGTTTCAAAGATGGTACAAATAAGCATGAAGGTAACTAATCTTTTAATAGGCTTAGCTGACCTCTTGACCCTGGCCCTTTATTACGTCATAAACCATGTGGGATTACCTGGTTTCGGAAATCCCTTACTTTTATAACAGACAACGTATTTGTCCGTTTCATCAAACAATAAGTTAAGATCCTGCATAAATACAAAGCTGTGTTCTCCCCAGCCTTATGTGCTGTATCGGCCCCACTAAAGTTTCATGCTTTGACCCCCCCCCCCTGGGAAAAAAACTTGGGCTTGGACCCCCCGCCCCCCCCCCCTCCTGGAAAAATCCTGGATCCGCCAGGATTACAATTATTTGCATGAGCACAATGAGTTTCAAGGTTAGCCAATGCTTAAAATTTGAAACCACGGCTTCAAACTATTCTGCGGAGAATCCTGTAAAGGTGTTGCAGACGGACAAAATAGATGCGAATGTCTTTCTGAAAACACAGGACATGTTGAGGAAAAAGAAGATACATGTACTTCACAAAAGTCGACATTGTTAATGAAATGATAAAGATTGTTTGGAATGTTTCATGTGCAAATGCAGTCGCCCTATGCCCACCTCTACCCCTTTGAAAACACGTAGGAAAATGTTTGGATACGCGCATGATCAATATTCTCTTTTCTTTCTTCAATGTTTATCCATCATTCGCCAATCGCCATACACCATATCATTTGCATTCTGTTCAGAACTGTAGCTGGTATATCGAGTTACGTGTTCCAGTCGTTTTGTCATGTTTGTGCATATTTATAACTTAGGGTGTTCAAATTCTCAGACATGCTCCCACATAAAAAACGAACAACGTATGTTCTAAACTTCGAACAACAAGTTATACACTCCTTCTTCTGGGAATTCAGGTCCGTAGGAAGTAATTTCATATTGGGTGGGCTCAAGCCCTGTCTGAATATTGGGGAGGGGACTAATTTGCATTTTCCCTTATTTCCAGTGTAAAATAAGGAACATTCTGCATATTGGCCAACTTTTTGCGTGCGTGTGTGTGTGTGTGCGTGTGTGTGTGTGTGTGTGTGTGTGTGTGTGTGTGTGTGTTGGGGGGGGGGGGGCTTAGCCCCTCTTGTCCCCCTGTTCCTACGGGCGTGAATTGATGCTTTTCGTTTCCAATCCTTTAAACTCTTTACTAACGGCAAAATGGTCTACTCCCAATTCGTCTACTATTTTGGACATCATTCCCATTTCGTCTACTTTTCTATAGGCCTACTTTGTATATCAATATGATATTTTATGATTTTTGATAAATTGTTTGCATTTCTATTTCATTTGTGAATATATTGACTTAAGTTCTTTTCTTGAAACAAAAATAATGTTGTTTATTGATGATTTGACAGAAAAGTAGACGAGTTGGGACAGTAGACGAATTGGGACTTGGGGCATTAAAATAACAGTAGGCCTAGACGAAATTGGAGTAGACCAATTGGGATGTTACCGGCAAAATTATGGGCTCTTCTTAATTTATTTCAAAACTGTTGGTGATTACAACAAGATAAAGATAGCATTTATGAACAAACTATCACAAAAAATATTGAGACAATAGGAGAAAATGCTGCTCGTCAGCATTTTCTTCCTTTGTCTCAATGTTTTCCCTAGCATTTTCTATCAGGGACGCTAAAACTAGATCTTTTGGTGTCTGTGCATATTCATAGCTCGCTATTTTCAAATTCTAAGACATGCTCTCATATAAAAACGAAAACCGTATGTTCTTTACTAGAAACTGGTAACAACAAAATACTCTCATATTTCTTAGAACTGTATAAATTTGTATTTTTTACTCTTAATCCATCTGTCAAAAGGCATAATTGAAAACGAAGGAATTGACAGATTACGTCTCGGAAAAACTAGACCCTTAATGGTGAAACTTTTGTTTCGTTGTGTGAAAAGACCGATAATAAAAGAGGAATCAATTTCTTCATTTTCCACAATGTTTTCCAAAATCATTATCTTTATGTGCGTCAAACCAGTAAGCCTAAATAAGTGGGAAAAGATTTACGTTGTCACAATTATTCTACGTAGAAATTTGTGCTTTGTCAGAATTTTGTTTCGTTCCCTAGATGTTTTTTCCAAAATGTATTCTAAGATTACGAACGTTATTTAAGGTAGACCAGCCCTAATGAGATTTACGCGACGTCGGAATTATTCGTGTGACGTCGTTAACATTCGTTACATTCGTTACGTATCCGAACCTATTCGAGTGATATTCGGCGTTGGAACGTTCCACCACTGAAACGTTCCACCGCCGAATGTTTACGACATCGCCCAAATAATTTCGACGTCGCATGAATCTCATTAACACCATATTTATGAACGGTTTACAATTGATGTGTTCCATATAAGGAAGTCGACCTGTTTCATTGACTACTGGTTCTCTTATCAGTAGAATATGTTTACGTTGTCACAATTTATCAAAACTTCAACAGGTTTCTCATGTACGGAACATTGGGGGTCCATACAGGGTTTGTTTACTTTTGAACAATTTGGATTTTTTCATAGCTCACGATAAATGACCTGGCAGAGCATCTCTAGCTATTAGCTAGAGATGCTTTGCCAAGTCATTTATCGTGAGCTATACCTATATGCAATTTAGATTTTTTTCACCGAAAGAGCTTGTAAAATCCAAACGTATGAAAGTTTGAAAATTGTATAATTTCCGAGCATGGATAGGCCTGTACATTGTGTCTCAAACTCTCATTTACGGATCATTGGGGGTCCATGATACGGGATTTGTTTCCTCAATTTGGATCTTTTTTCTCTAGAGAACAGTCATGTAGACATAGAATCCAAAAGGTTGAACGTTGTAAAAAACCAAGAGTTCGTAATGTAATATTTTCGAGCATGAACAGGGCTGTCATGTACAGAGCTTTGGGGGAATTACACGGGGTTGTTTGGGAGAATTTTGAACTTTGGAAACTTGTTTCTTAATCAGGCCCGTAGGAAAAGGGAGGGCTAGGGGGGCTTAGCCTCCCGAATGTTGGTCAAAAAAAGACAAATTTTCTTTATTTTACACTCAAAATAAGGGAAAATCCAATTTAGCCCCCCCCCCCCATATTCAGACACATGGGCTTTAGCCCACCCAATATGAAATTGCTTCCTACGGGTCTATTAAAAGAGTATTCAATATCAAATGAAAATTCAGACAAAACCTTAAAACTGTATAAATTCAAAGGTGTAACTGTTATGGGCGAAAAATATTGACACTGTTGACAGAATATACAGTGGCGGATCCAGGGGGGGGGGAGGGAGGGTCGGGGGGTCCAAACACCCCCCCTATGTAGCCTAATTATTTCATTTTCATGCAGAAATTCAGTCAAAATTGTGGAAAACTTGTAAAACGAACCCCCCTTCTTGTAAAAACGAACCCCCTCACAGAAATCCTGGATCCACCGCTGATATAGGGCGGCGTATTCATGGATTGTATAGATAAAACGTTCAGAAACGTGGAGAAAAGTGCTGTAACATGGTCTTCCAGGAAAGAAAATATTGTGAGGAATTACTAGAAATTTTTATTCTCTTCTTCCTTTCTAAATTTCACAAAGAGATGTGATGGGCGTAGAAACGGGATCGACTATTTCTAAAGGATTTGTCACCATGAGGGCACATGGCCCTGCTTTCAATCTTGTATCTGATCATGCCTATCTGATCTTGATCTTCTTTTCAGACGATGATTTCTACGCCGATGACCGGAAATGCGTCAACTTCGGGGCTCTTTCTACTCCCTTACGGCATAATGGCACGGGGCACAATTATATTCGGGCTTCACTATATACGCCTATATTGAACGGGATAG
Source organism: Fragum sueziense (assembly GCA_963680895.1). NCBI lineage: Eukaryota > Metazoa > Mollusca > Bivalvia > Cardiida > Cardiidae > Fragum > Fragum sueziense. The sequence continues at coordinate 28,516,976 of OY804608.1, forward strand.
TCCGGTCTTGTTTTGTAGGCCTACTGTCTATAATATTTGTCCTCACTGTTTGCTCCATATTTCAGATGACGATTTCTACGCTGAGGGCCGAGAATGCGTCAACTGCGGTGCTATTTCTACACCCATGTGGCGGCGTGACGGGACGGGGCACTATCTTTGTAACGCATGTGGACTTCACCATAAAATGAATGGGCTCAATCGGTACCAGGGTAAATCCTCACCAGACACCGCGGTAAGTTAATTCATAGGCCTATAGATCTAGATTTTTTTCGAACTTGCCCAAACAAAACCTGGCATTGACTTCCGTACAAATAGGCCTAGCCTACATAGACATAGGGCCTATGCCTAGAAGCTTGGGCAATTTATGTTCAAGTCTTCAAATTTGTCGTTTGAAAAGGGTAGGCCCTACTTAAAATGCGAATCCGGAGATTCCAATAGTTCATCAAAATACGGTCGATATATTCCGACCGAGCACGGAATCAACCATTGAAGCGTGACGAATGATGAATATCGATACTCACAGTACTTTGATTCTAGGATTGCTCTTCAAAAAGGAGAACATGTCACATGTAAACAAACTTTTTTCTGCGCGAGATTTTGAACAAGAAAATCGATCCGAAATCAATTTATCTGCCTATCTATTGCGACTGGGAAAGTTCAATTTAGTTCCTGCATAGTTTAAATCTAGCTTGTGAAAATTGTGACAAAATGAAGAAACAAGGAAGTTCTGAATATTTTAAACTAAACTTTAAGCGCAAAAGGAGAAACTGCTGGTTTTCAGCAGTTTCTTCTTTTGTCTCAATGTTTTCCCAAGTCATCTCTTTAAGGGATGTGAAAACCAGGTCTTGTTTGGGAAAGGGTTAAATAACCTGGCAGCTTCATGAATCCTTTCAATTCGTGCTATGCCCTATCTTTATATGGCCTTAGTTTTTGATTTGCATAAAACTCCATCCAAATCTGGTCCGACATCAATGATCAAAGGAAAACTTTAAAATGTGTTTTTACTGAGTAACAGATAATAAGAGTGAGATTAGAAGTATTCTACATCCTTTATTTCAATTCCAATTCATATATTGTGGGTACTCATTTTAATTGTCTTACAAGTGGAGACAATTCAAATGAGTACCCGCAATATAGTTTTACGAACATTGAAAGATACATTTACATTTCGATAAAGCAATACACCCTCTTGTCTGTAGCTTTGTATTTTAAATGTATTGATGTAACTGGGTTTATACATTACAGGAGGAACCACCAGAAGAAAAAATGAGGAAGTTTGACGCCAAGTATGATACTAAATATGACAAGGTTGGTATATGTACCATTTTTAAATATTTTTTTACAAATGTGACCTGTCACACTATAAGAAACCTAATCAGAAGTCCCAAAATCTAAATTTTGGCAAATTTGTCAGACTTGGCAGAGGTCAACCAGATACCATGTACATGTGAAAAATTAATATATAGTTAGATATGGAAAACATAACAGATTCAGACAATTACATAAAAATGAAAAGTATCGGACCTAGCCTGGCTGCACAGACTGACTAGGTTCGATATTTTTCACACTGCCTATAAGCCGGTCCCTTTTAACATGACAGGTCAGTCACATCTATAAAATTTTCTACAAATTAGAAAACAATGAACAACTGAAAGCATATGAATTATGATACTTGAGAGAATTTATCCGTAGGCCTGTAAATGATAGCAAAAAGAATATCACCACAATCTTTTGTCAGACAACTATGAACAGAGACATATGTTTATATATAAATGTATGTCTGCCGACTATGACCCAAAATATTTTAAATAATATTGAGAGAAAAGCCGAAATTTAAAGCTAGTAATCCTAAATATTCATTCCAATCACGAATACTTTGAAAAGCCTTTAGAGAAAAGAAGAAAATGTTAATCACCACATTCTCCATTTCTATCATTTCTTTAATTGCTACAAAATGTGACAAGTGACATTAATATTGTCAACTACAGTTATTAATCACCTTGGAATTGAGGCCAGCCTTTAACCAGTTTAGTCAGTTTGTTGTAGTTCAGTTTTAAAAGACGAACAAAGTAACACAACTTTCAATCTAATTTTGCAGAACAGTAACAAGACACGCATGGGTCTCCAATGCGCCAACTGTAACACAACAACTACAACATTATGGAGGAGAAATGGAGAAGGGGAACCAGTATGTAATGCTTGTGGACTCTACTTCAAACTGCATCAGGTAGTTATAATTCATTACTTTACATCCCCAGAAAACCTGGGGTCTCCTCACATGCTACATCAATCACCAAGACAAATAGCTAACAAAAGTCTGAATCAGCATCCAAAACTTTAACATTGAAAAGCCATAGCTTATTATCTAATTACATAAGCAATCTCTTAGGCATTTATTTGCTTGTAAGGATTACTTAAGGAAATAATCCTAAATGATGGAACAAATGAAATGCCATTATTCATTCAGCTGTAACCAAAGGGATATTAAAGAAATCAAAGTAGTGTATGAGGTTTCCAAGGACGGTCATCCTACTATTTGGACCAAAGCTACACCAAGAGACGAGAAACACATGATTTCCACAAAACCCAGATCGGATATAATATAACTGACTATGGTTCTTATTCTTGTTCTATGATATTTTATCACAAATTTATTTCACCGTTTTTTTCAGTTACTTTACACCAGGCGCACACAAAATGTTTCCCCATTTCAGGTAAATCGACCAATGTCAATGAAGAAGGACGGAATACAGACAAGAAAACGAAAACCAAGATCGTCCAACGGTAAAAAATCGAAAGACTCCCACAACCAGAGAAGCCATATGGTGCAGAGCCTGGGATCAGACTTACAAGGGTCTGGATCAGCATTGTTAGATCTTAGTCACAGGACCGAGGCATCCCCCTTACCTTCCAGTAAGTTTAACCCTTTACCAAACGCTAAATTTTTAGGGTGGTCCAATTTGAAATCTGCTGCAGACAACAAATTGGAAGTTTCTTAAGATAAAATTTATGTAAAATATGGCATAGAAAATATTGAGACAAAAGGAGAAACTGCTGGTTATCAGCAGTTTCTTCTTTTGTTTCAATGTTTTCCCAAGCCTATTTTCTTAGGGATGTCAAAACCAGGTCTTGTTTGGGAAAGGGTTAATAGTTTAACCCTTTTCCAAAAAGAAAAATTATAGGTTTAGTTCAAAAGCTCCAGTAGACGACAAAATATATGTTTATAAAGGTTGAATTTGTGTACAATAGAATACAGACAACATTGAGGCAAAAGGAGAAAATGCTGATCATCAGCATTTTCTTCTTTTGTCTCAATACTTTCCCAAGCCATCTCTATTGGGCAGGTTAAAATCAGGTCTTATTTGGGAAAGAGTTAGATATATTTATTTTACATCAATTTGAAAACATGTTTTTACAATTTGGGTTAATCGGCCCTCTTGGATTCTGCTTCCTGGAAACTGTACCAGTACTTGTGCCAAATGTGTGGTCTGATAAAAGGACCAAGAACTACCCCTCTACTACCAGGGATTCAACTTTGAACCTCTCTGTTGCATGCCTAATGCTTTGCCTCAGAACCATGGACACCACAAATTGTATCATATTAACCCTTTCCCAAACTGCAATATTAGGGTGATCCACGTCAAAAACTGCCACAAATTACAAAATGGAAGGTATTAAAGATAGAATTTGTGTAAAATGTTGCATAGAAAATATTGAGACAAAAGGAGAAACTGCTGGTTATCAGCAGTTTCTTCTTTTGTTTCAATGTTTTCCCAAGCCTTTTCTATTAGGGACGTCAAAACCCGGTCTTGTTTTGGAAAGGGTTAATGAACCATGCATGATACAAAGATGTATCTGAGGACATGGGTGCTTGACTAAGACCTCAAAGGTATGAGACACCGAAACAATGCCAAGTTGACAATGGGATATGACTCTGCATAATTGCTTATCTGCTATGGGACTTTAACACTCATACAAAGTTTTTAGGCACTAGCATCAGTGTGTGTGGAAATCCATGTATATAAACTTTTTTCAAGCGAAGCCTCAACCCATTCCCAAACAGTAACAGTATAAACTTGTGACTTTAGATTTTTGCAAAACCTTAAAATATTCCATCCTGTATTTCAGTGCCAGACATGAAGCCGATGATATCATACAACAACCTCTATCAGAACAACGGATCAGCCGTTCTTGCCGCGTTAAACAACCCACAACCCCCTGCTCTGATGCCCGTCAGCGCTCTCGCATCACAACTCAGCACTCCAATCAGCAGTAGTTACGGAAATTACCGATCTCTTGACGACGGATTGTACTCAAAAACCATGACAAACTTACTAGAAAAGGACCATGTGAATTCCATCGCAAAAAACAATCCAAACTTATCAAGTTTGATGAATTTTAAATTTGACTCGAATACATCACAAATCAAAACAGAACCAGGCGTGAAAACGGAGCTGGCTAATATATCAACATTTACTTTGTTGAAATCGGACAAAACATTATCGTACGCTACACCTACAACGCCAGACCAATCATTTGAAATTAAATCAGACCCGGACCAATCATTAATGATGAAATCTTCGCAGGAATTGTTTGAGCCATCGCCACCAAAAGCAGTGCCTGTTTCCGTGGAAGCAGCTTCGCCAGATCCTGCGGAAAACCCAGCTAGCCTTGAGAATAGTGCGGATATTATTCAATTGAAACCTGCCTTGGGAGTCTCTCAGTCATAATAGTAGAAAGCTAGTTAACCACTTTACCAAACAAGCTCTGCTTTCTTTGTGGCTAATAGAAAAGGCTTGGGCTTGGGAAAACATTTAGGCAAAAGAAGAAAATGCTGATAACTAGCATTTTCTCCTATTCCCTCAATATATTCCTTACTCTATTGCACACAAATCCTATTTCTATGCACATCAATATCAGTTCTTGTTTGGGAAAGGGGAAATAAGCATGTAAGTTTAAATATTAAGATGTAAATTTTTTACAGGCAATTAGAGATGTTATAAGAACTATATATATGTTTCAAATAGGGCTTTTAAAATTATGTCTTTAACCATTTCATAAACGACAAAATTTTAGGCTGGTCCACTTCAAAAATTGCCACAAATCAGACATGGCGAAGAACAACAAATCTTTGTCAGACATTCGGTCTGAAAGTAATGAGTTACCAGTCAGACCGAATAAAATTTTGTCAGTCCGAACTATCATTGTCTAGCTTACAGGTCAAAAACAAGGTCAGACAGTGGGACTGACATTAGCAAAAAAATTATCAGACCAAGGGAAATTTCATCGGACATGTCTGCCGGTCCGACGGTCTTCGCCATGACTGACAAATGACATAATGGATATTAGTAAAGATAAGATTTTTGTAAAATATGACAAAGAAAATACTTCTTTTGTTCCAATGTTTTCCCAAGTATTTTCAATTAGGGACGTCAAAACCAGGTCTTGTTTGGGAAAGAGTTAATTGTTAACCCATTACCAAATAACACATTTGGACATGCAATAACTCAAAGGTGATGCAGATGGCAAAATTAATCAACATGTCAGAATGAGAATTCTCTCAAATTATGTAGAAAGAATTAGGAAAAGGAAGAAAAAGCTGCAAATCATAATTTTCTTCCTATACTTAAATATTTGCCCAAGTTTCAAAAGTACACGGTGTACAATCACATGACTTAGAATTTCCAATAATCTTCAATAACTTTGTCAATACTTGACCAATTTGAATTCGGTTACAAGCAGAGAAGGTGGAAAATGCCAGGAATAAGCTGGACGTGTTGGATTTTTATGACCCCGATAGGGAGGCATCATAAATTTGACTTGTCCGTCCATCTGTCTGTCCGTCTGTCTGTCCGTCATTCCGTCCAAAAACTTTAACATTGGCCATAACTTCCTTATTACTTAACATATTCGCTTCATACTTTACCACAACATTCCTTGGTACATTACCTTTTTGTAGGCACATACTTTGGTGACCTTGACTCCTGGATGACCTTGAACATAGATTGGCCATAATTTAAAATCAAAGCGGTGTCGGGGCATTGTCATCTTACAGTGACAGCTCTTGTTGAAAAATCAATTGATAAAAAAGTTATTGAAGATGAACTAAAATTTTGGTTTATCTTCAATAACTTTTTTATCAGTTGATTTTTTAAAAATCAACCATGTCCATCTAATGTGTGACGTCTGTCCACCTTCTCTGCTTCAAACCGAATTCAAATCGGTTCCTTATTAACAAAATTATTGAAGATTTTCAGAAATTGTTGCATCACGTGATTATCCACCGTGAAGTAAGTGTGTCCAAAGGTGCCACTGAAATGGTCTGAAGTCATTAGATGCAGAAAACAATCAATTTAACATTACTAAATGTGTGAAATTTAATTCATTATATGTAAGTAATAGCATGAAAAGTATTGTGTGAAAAGGAGAAAGTGCTGGCTATCAGCATTTTATCTTTTCTCAATATTTTTCAAAACTTTCTTATCTTAACCTGTAAGTCGTCGGTGTAAATGCAAAACCTCGTATGTCGATTGTTGCAATTTTCAAAGTACAAACTTGTGTGCCCAGTTAAGACAATTCTTGCAGGTTTTGAGATATTTTTTTCTGATCAGTATTAATGACACATTATTTGTGAACAATATGTCCAAATTTCAAGTAAAACATTTCAGTTTGGGAAAAGTTATTACACCTTTTTCCCTCCCCTTTAAAAAAATCCAAAATCGAGATACGAGGTTTTACATTTACAACGACGAAGTGCTCCCAAACGGCATAGAATTGAGCTGTTGCAAAAATATTGAAACAGAAGGAGAAAATGCTTATAAATCAGCATTTTCTTCTTTTTGCCTCTATGTTTTCGAACCTTTTCTCTAAGGTGCATCAAAATCGGGATTTTTTTGTGGAACAGGTTGATTCAGCACCAAAGGGTTCTAATTTTTATTGTATTTTGATTTGTGTTACATTTACAAGTGCCATAGCAGCATTGCCATATTATCAAGAAAGTTTCAAAATACCCTAACTACTGCTTAACCCATTACCAGATGGTATAATTTTAGACTTGTTCAAATTCAAAGACGTTGCAGACGAAAAATCAAATAAATTTTACATTTTTAGGTCTATCAGGGTAGAAAACAGTGTGAAAAATTTCACAAGCAATCTCCTCATTCTCCACAATGTTTTCCAAACGTTTATCTTGTGGGGCATCAAAGAGCATCAATGTTTGGTCATGGGTTTTTAAATCTGTAGTTATGATATTTTCGAATGTTTTTAAGGTATGCAATCCATCATTAGCGCTAAAGAGCCAGAGGCGAAATTTGTAAAGCGCCACTAATTCCTAAACTGTGCTATATTTCCATTCCAAATACAAACATAAGCATTTTGAACGGTTTAGAATTTTTAATTAATGCACACTAATGGAAATATTTGACAAAAATGTTCAAAATTACCTCCCTTGCATATGAATATGGAGTAAAAATATTTGAAAATTATTTTCTTCTTGAAGCATAATCTTGAAATCCGGCACGGTGAATCAACTTATGTGAAGTGTATTTACAAGTGTGTGTAATTTGATGCATTTTGTATGGCTAGAAAGTGGTTTCTTTAATGATGGGCTGTATACCTTAACCATATTTCATTATCATTATATGTATATTGCACAAACTTTTCTAAACCTTTTTCACCAGGGCACTATCATTCATCATCACATTTTATCATTATTTCATTAAATAAATTCATGTTTCTTAAAAGGTTGTGATTTTCATTTGCCATTGCGAAGGACAATCGAGGGCATAATAATTATGTTAGCGTAAGACTGTTGAAAGTGCTTTAGAAAAATATAACATTATGTACTTTCAATTTCTGTTTTCTTGACACAATACTAAATTGCAAAATTTTAGATTTAATTTCAAATTCAAAGATGTCGACAAGCAAATGAAATTTTAGATTTACTGGTCTTTCTTGGTAGAACATTGTTGGAATGAAGTAATTGCTGGTCATAAGCAATTTCTTCATTTCCCACATTTTCCCACTTTTTCTAAAGCCTCTATCTTGTGGGACATCAATGATTCATTATGTGGGAATGGGTTAAAAAAATTAATGATTTGTAAATGAATTCCTCCATATTTATGTTTGTCAAATTCATATGGTTGGTGAGAAACTATAGTAAGTATGCATAGTAAAAAGTACCTACAATAGTTTATAGCAATAATCATTCATTCCTTTTTTGCTAAGATTTCTTTTAATAAGATTAATACTCAGAAACATCAATCCTTTGCAAAATTGCACATTTTTAGACTGTGTGAATTTAAAAGAAGCTGCAGACAACAAAATTGACACGAATAAAACTTTGATTTGCTATTATATTGCACAAAATATTGAAGCAAAAGAAGGAAATGCTGGCTACCAGTATTTTCTTCTTTTGCCTCAATGCTTCTCCGAGTCTTTTATATCATGGATGTCAAAACCAGGTCTTGTTGGGAAATAAGACAATATTTTAGACATTTGAGTGAATGAAATATTCAATTTTTCCATATTCTTTTTACAGAAAACATTTTAGGAAATATAGAAATTGCTTATCACAAGCAATTTCTCCATTTTCCACAATAAACACTTTTCTTTACGGGAAGCATCAAAATTCATTCTGTGGGAATGAGTTACCACACATTGACACTTTTTGGAAACCCATACGATAAAGGTTTTGGAAAACATTGTGGAAAAAATGAAAAAATTTCTTCATTTTCTGCAACGTTTTCTACATAAAAAGATAAAAAATTGTGAAAGCAATTCTAGTAAAAATATGAAATGTAGGGAAGTGAGAAAGATATTGTCATCAGCATTTTCTTCTTTTCTCACAATGATTTACAAAGCCTTTGCTATCAGAGACTTCAAAACCAGATGTTATATAATGGAAATGATTTAATCATTGTTAAATTGTCTAAATCTTGTGGAATATTTTGAATTTCTTTCTAATAAACTTTCATGAACAGGCTTTCATTAGAAAATGTAAAACAGATCTATTCTTTAATGTTTGTCAAAAAAGGAAAATATTTGTTTGTTATAAAATGTTGTAAAAGTGCCTTTACAGTGTAAAAGTGTAAATTTGTAATAAACATGTTCATTTTGCATTGATTCTGTATTATTTTTTCATTCCTCCACCCGATATTGATGAGTTGATTGAATTGGGTTTAACCCATTACCACACAATGACTCTTTTTGACTCCCCTAAAAATAATTGCCATGGAAAACATCGTGGAAAATGAAGAAATTGCTTGTGACAAGCAATTTCTTCATTTCCCACAATGTTTTCCATCCAAAAAGACCTAAAAATCAAATATTCCATTCACTTGTAATTGTCGTCTGCAAGATCTTTCAATCTAGACCGCCCTAAATTTTTGTTGTTTGGTAATGGGTTAACACTTTCCCAAACAACAAAACTTTAGGATGGTCCATTTCGAAGACCAAATAAAAAGTGTTTATAAAGATGAAATTTGTGTAAAATATTGCACAGAAAATTTAGAGGTAAAAAGAGAAACTGCTGCCTGGTTATCAGCAGTTTCTTCTTTTGCCTCAATGTTTTCCCAAACCTTTTCTATAAGAGATGTTAAAACCAGGTTTTGTTTGGGAAAGCGTTAAGTTAAAACCAGGTTTTGTTTGGGAAAGCGTTAAGGTAGTCTACTTCTAATCAAATTCACACAGCATCGGAAATTTTTGGGAGACTTTGTTATATTTCAGAACCTATTCGGGCAATGTCGTCAAATTCAGCAGTGGAACATACCACCTCCGAATGTTTAGGATGTTGCCCAAATAATTCCAATGTACCTCAATCTAGACTACCTTAAAGCCATGTTCAGGTGTATTCCAGTTATATTGTGTTGGCTGGAGCACCTAACCTTTGTCCCTGCTATTACTTGCTCCAGTACTGCCACAACATCTTATCCAAGCCTCCATTATTTATGATCATCTCACTTCATCCATTTCTGAGAGAAAAGACATTTGTCAAATGTCAGAAAGAACACTCATGACCCCTGGGTGAATACTTTTCAGGTCCCTTTAAGCATGACAGGTCACAACTAATAATCTATCACTAAAGGTGATTAAAATACCCCGGTTTCAGGGGGTGTACTTGAATCAGCCTGTCTGTCTGTCTGTCTGTCTTGTCTGTCTGTCTGTCGGTGTACAGAGCATAACCATTACTCTGCAAATCATATCTTTGGAGTTATTGTCGTTGTCTACAAAAATTCTTGTGTAGACAAATGTAGTGGCAGAGGAATTTTATCACCTTTAGTGATAGATTTCTAGTTCCGAATAGTTCCAAAAGTTGTGTCTCCCACATCTATCGTCCTAATGAACAATTCCACTAAGTATAAAGTAAATTGAATGGAAACTCTAGGAGGAGTTGCATGGAACAGTATTTTTTGTCAAATCAAGGGCAATAACTCAATGCTTCTCAACTGAATTTTTCCTATACATGTAGTTGCACCTTGCACATCTACAGGTCCTAATAAACACTTCTGACAAGTATGAAACAAATGCGGAAACTCTAGCAGTTGTACAAACAATCTTCTTTTTATCAAAACAAGGCAATAACTTTTGATGAATAATTTGCCAAATTTGCATCTTGCACATCTACAAGTCCAAAAGAAAACTTCTGCCAAATATGAAACAAATTGAACAGAAACTGTCGGAGTTGCACGGACAAGATTTTGCTGACGGACCAAACTAATGACCGCTCCATCACCTGACCGATCTCTGTTTGTGGGCGTATAATTATAATTTATCATTATGATTTATCAACAAAGTAGAAGAAATGGAAGTCAGCAAGAGCTGTCACTGTAAGATGACAATGCCCCCGACACCGCTTTGATTTTAAATTATGGCCAATCTATGTTCAAGGTCAAGGTCAACCAGGGGTCAAGGTCACCAAAGTATGTGCCTACAGAAAGGTAATGTACCAAGGAATGTTGTGGTAAAGTATGAAGCGAATATGTTAAGTAATAAGGAAGTTATGGCCAATGTTAAAGTTTTTGGACGGAATGACGGACAGACAGACGGACGGACGGACAAGTCAAATTTATGATGCCTCCCTATCGGGGGCATAAAAATATGTTTGAAAATAATTTTAATCATTTTGTGGACTTATAGTAGTAAAGCCACTCTTACAACCTGTCGTGCATCCTTATAAATTGTACATTTCAAAATCTTCGAAAATGCACAATTTATAAAGACGCACAACAGGTTGTAAAAGGGGCTTAAAATATGTACATCCAAAGTAGGTTAAAAGTTTGCATCTCTTCCCAGGAAAGTACTACTTCTTTAAGATTTTTTTTATATCTGTATAACTTTCCCTGCGTCGCGTGTCAGTCGTACGTGCTTAGTACTTCTCCTGGCATTCTAAAAGAACAGAATGGTTGTAGCAAAGAATTGTTCAGTCAATTCTTTTCTATATGCTGTCTGCGTCGTGATTGTGTCTACCAAAAATTTATGTTGCATGTGCGTGCATCGCAGGACTATGCCTAAGTTTTAGACGCAGACTGTTAGCAGGAACACATACGACTGGTTGTAAGAGAGGCTTAACTGTCTAAATTTCAAAACATAAATAAAAGTATAAAACACTAATTGTTTATTTTGCACTTTTTTAAATGTCTATAAACACAAATATTTCATGTGTGTCCTTTTCATCATATATTTGCATACTAGAATAGGTTATTGCCTTTACTTCTGTGCCTTGTGGATGAAAAAATGCTGGTTATACGGACTGAGTTCTCTTCCTGCAAGGTTTTATAAGCCAATATCTGGTAGGGTTGTCAAAAACCTTTAACCCATTACCAGACGGCAGAATTCTAGACTGGTCCAAATTCAAAGGTGTTGCAGAAGACAATATCAATTGCATGAAATTTTACATTTATCAGTGTTTTTGTGTAGAAAACATTGTAGTTAATTTACATTAAGAAATTGCCTGTCACAAGCAATTTCTTAATTTTACCAAATGTTTTCCAAAGCCTTTTTTAATTGGACGTCCGAAAGGACGTACAATTCTTATAACCACTTTTGGACAGGCGAAATGGGTTTTCATTACCAAAAAACCCTTTCTCAGACTCAAATGCCAGTTGACCAAAATTCAAAATAGATTTTGCGACCATACAGGAAAACTGTCGTATCTTTTCCTACTTTCTATGTGTTCTCTAACGTCTTAACCAACTTTACGATCTTTTTTCGATTTAATCATTTACTTGTAGTGTTTTGACTTTCGTAATATTTATTGTGTAAAGGGTAAGATCTTTAGAAAGCGATACATGCATACACTATAAGACATGATAAACTTTGGGATTCTATGGAACGGAAAGGTATAAAGGGAAAGTTTTTGAATATTATCAAATCTATGTATGAAAAACTTCAATCTTGTGTCAAGATCGACGGGCAGTTAAGTCCTTATTTTGAGTGCGGGATTGGTACCCGGCAGGGCTGTGTGCTCAGTCCAAAAATTTTTGCTCTTTTTATAAACGATCTGGCAACCTACCTAAACAGTAAAAACGAACGCGGAATTTTTGTTTCTGATGATATAAACGAGTTACAATTATTAATGTTTGCTGATGATGTTTCGAGTTTCGCAGACACGATTATTCAATTACAAAGACAAATAAATTCTATTGAACATTTTAGCAAAGGGGTTGGTTTAGATCTTAATCTTGATAAAACAAAAATAATGGTTTTCAGAAATGGTGGTATTATAAAACAAAATGAAAAATGGTTTTACGATAAAGAGTTAATAGAAATAGTACCATTTTATAAATATTTAGGCATTTATTTTACGAGTAAATTATGTTGGTCAAAAACACATTTAATGCTGTCATTACAAGCAAAAAAGGCAATCAACTATATTTTCCGACTACGTAAGCATTTCGGAACAATGCCTATAGCAGATATGTTCAACATTTTTGACGCCACTGTGAAACCAATATTATTGTACGGTTCTCAAATTTGGGGGTTTCAATGTGTAGAAAAAATAGAGAAAGTACAAGTATACTTTTGTAAGAGGCTTTTGTAAGAGGCTTTGTTACCTTTCTCAAAATACATGTGACTTTTTAGCTTTAGGAGAATGCGGACGTTTACCACTTTGTACTCAGTATATGCCAAACTGCATAAAATATTGGTTACGTATTATTCGCATGAATTCTAATAGATACCCTAAACAATGTTATTACATGTTACTGCAATTAGAAGAAGCAGGTAGGAAAAATTGGTGTTCAAATATCAAAAATTTACTATTTACTTACGGCTTTGGTCACATCTGGATCTTTCATGAAGTAGGTGACGACAAACAATTTTTAAAGATTTTCTCGGATAGAATTAGAGACTGTTTCACTCAAATGTGGTATAGTGACATAGAAAATTCATCTAAGTCTAATCATTATAAATACTTTAAATCATTGTTAGATCCAGAATTTTATCTAAGTACTGATCTTTCATACAAACTTATCAGATGTTTTGCTAATTTTAGATGTTCTTCGCATGAATTAATGATTGAAAAGGGAAGACATCTTGGAATTGATAAGGAATTGCGTTTCTGTCCAATTTGTAAGTCGCAAGGTCTCTCTGTTATCGAGGACGAATATCACTTTTTCTTTCAATGCAACGTATATGAACAACTTAGATCAAAGTATTTTGAATCTTACTGGTTAAATGACAGAAATATCTTTAAATTCTACGCTATTTTGAAACAGAACGACAGAACTAGTATTTACAAAATTTCGAAATATCTGTTCGAAGCTTTTCTATTGAGAAAAGAACTCTTAAATGAATTAAGTTGATAACAATATCTCAAAAATCTATAAAATTGAATTTAAATTGTACATTGAATTGTGTATGCACATGTATATGTATGTATGTATGCGTGAATGTATGTGTGGTATGATACAGAGTAGCTCTTCATTGATCTATGTTATGTCACTCATGTTTTGTTCATGTTTTTGTATTATATTGTATCATGGGCCAATGGCCTGAATACTTCATTAAAATATGTCTATGTCTATGTCTATGTCTACTATGGTTATAATGTAAACAGACACCCTATATCATCAGCAGCAGCGATAGCTCAAACGGGAAAAGATTAACCTCGCAACCTTTTTTCAGTTTGAAATTTGGAACGCCGTTGGTTCAAAACCAGTTCGGATTATTTCTTCTGTAAAACGTTTGTTAAAACGTTTGTTTTTCTTGATGTGTTTACTGAAAACACACATTTTAGAATGATTACCCAATTTAATGCACGTATTGTGTATGATAGGTTCCTTTTCTTTGATCATTTTTGTTTAAGTCTTTGACATATTTAAAGGAACGGGGTTTCGACGAGACGTACTTTGGAACCAGGGTTTTGAAATTGATTATCGGGGAGTGAGTTCATTTCGCAACTCGGGTTCGACTCGATGACAAAACGGGGTTCCATCTGAACAGCCTCAGATGAGACACTAGTGAAATCCACCTATTCAGAAAAATAGTTGCTCTTACGAGTTTGTTTTTCTCCAGCATCTGTATCACTGATATTTGACAGTATCATGACCTATTTACATACTGTTCGATGATCATGACAACAATGATTATTACTAGTATAAGACTAAGTGACAGCGATCTGTATTTATTTCGTTTAAGTGACCCGTTTACGTGTATTGAGCTAAGAAGATGAAGCAATGGGTCTGCAACAGATGGTATCTGGATGATCGTATGAATATGTGTACAGATAGGGACATTGCTATTCTCAAATTTTCGTTGATAATGATATGAAGATTTAAATTGCTTATTGTACTCCACTGCCATTTTCCCGACGGCACGTTCCCAATTTCTTCTTTTTATGCACATCTGTAGATGTAAGGATGCTGTGGTAGTACTTGTATGAGGAATCCATGGTTAGGTGCTCCAATTCATCTGGTATTTTGTTTCAGGAAAAGTATGTATTGAATTTGTTTTGTAACCACAACCAGGAAAACTGCTACCGTGTTTTTTTTTCTTTTTTTACTCTAAACAGGAATAAAAATCAAAGTGCTTGGAGCACTATATTTAGACGCCTCTCATTGATTGAGCGGAATTGTATGTAAATGATCGGCGTTTCATTACTTTATTTCGTTGAATTTGTGTTAAGATCGATTCTAAATCATTGCGGTCGTTTTTTCGCCAACGATGGTGGAGATAGAAGTCGAACAAGAGTGCCATGGTCACAATATACGCCGCCACTTATAAAACTTGAGAAAAAAAAACAATGACATTGACAAGGATTTATAAATATTCACACAAAAACCTGTAAAAAGTTGTGTTCACAAAAAGGTTTTTATAAATATCCAGTCAAAAACCTGGAAGGAAATGCGTTCACGAGACTGAAATATCATTAAGCCCTAGAGACTAAGATTGAAGGGGCATAACTCAGGCAAAAATCAATGAACCATAAAATCCATACTTCATGCACATCTACCAATTAAGGTAATAACATCCACCAAGTTTCATAAGGATCCAGTCAGAATCTTAGAAGAAGTTGTGTTGACAAGGCTGCAATTTCAATCAGCCCAAGAGACTAAGTTTTAAGGGGGCATAACTCTAAAAAAATCAATGAACCATAAAATCCTTCCTTCATGCACATCTACCAATTGAGGTTATAACATTGACCAAGTTTCATTAAGATCTAGCCAGAAACTTAGGAGGAGTTGTGTTGACAAGGCTGCAATTTCAATAAGCCCCAGAGACTAAGTTTTTAAGGGGCATAGTTCAGGCAAAAATCAACGAACCATAAAATCCTTCCTTTAGCACATCTACCAATTGAGGTGATAACATTGACCAAGTTTCATCAAGATCCAGCTAGAAACTTAAGAGGAGTTGCGTTGACAAGGCTGTAATTTCAATAAGCCCCAGAGACTAAGTTTTTAAGGGGCATAACTCAGGCAAAAATCAACGAACCATAAAATCCTTCCTTCATGCACCTCTACCAATTGAGGTGATAACATTGACCAAGTTTCAAGAAGATCCAGCCAGAAACTTAGGAGGAGTTGCGTTGACAAGAAAAGTGGACGGACGTACGGACGGACGGATGGACGGACGGATGGACGGACAGACGGAGAAGATGACGCCAATATACGTCCGCCTCCAGCGTCGTATAAAAAAGATGATTAAAAAGAACAATGTCTGAGTAGAATTCGAACCCAGGGCCTTTCGGATATAACATGTGTAAAGAGTACAAGGTGAGTGCTCTGCTAAGTGAGCTATCGCGGCTTTCATTTATGTAGCGTGTTGGCTTACATTTTGAATAAATTGCTTTGTAGCGTACTTTATAAAATCAATGAAAAGTATAACTGACGACAATACTCATAGTAAACCGAAACAAGAAGACAAAAATGCTAATCGCATGGCCTTAATTGAATTTGGTAATCAAATTAATAGTGATTATTCATAGAGACAAATCAGTTGTCTTGAAACGGCAAGCAAATCAATTTGAAGCCTGAAAAGGGTTTTCTGGTATTAAGGCCGATTTCGTATTTCCGAAACCGATCTTATAGAATTAAACACAGAAGAATGAATAAAATAATATCTTTCGTTCATGTACAATCCCGCTCAATCAATCAGAGACGTCCAATTACAGTGCTCTCAGCACTTTGATCTTCTAAGTTGTCAAAAGGCTTAACTGTTTGGATATGGGTTAACAATTAGGTGCATCAAATGCCAAATTGTTTGGGAACGGGTTAAAATGCCAATTGATCATTCAGCAAATGTACAGGGTGTCCCAAAAGTAAGGTAACACTTATAAATGGTTCTAGCTCTGCTATTTCTTAGCCGATTTCTTTCGGAAAACTATCAATATCTGCAGAATTCATTGGAATTTTGTTCACCATAGACTTCAGTGATATGCACACATTAAAATGGCGTCATTTTTGACGTCATTTGTACCACTATCAAAATGACGTCACGACCTACCTTCTCAAAACGTATGTATGCGGTAAAGCATATCATTTATCTAAATGTCCAATATGTGTGCAAATGAAATTTAAATTTTAATTCAAAATAAAAGATTCACCAAGAGGAATACCCATCTACTCAATTATAGATAAATTTGAACGACCTTGGTCAGATTTTGATGAACATGGAAGCAAAAGCCCGAAAACACCCCTCAGTACAGAAGCATCTAAGCTTTGAATGAGACTGCATACGGAAGTCCAGGAAAGTCAATGAGAAGAATTTCGTCCGATAAAGATTCATTGAAATCATTAGTACAGTGTATTTAGAATCTTTATTTGAAATTTTCCCATACCATATTAATATTATGACTTTGGAAGATCGAGTTGAACGCTAAGAATGTTGTCGGTGGACACATGCCGGATTTGAATTCACTGGACTATTTTTTTGTGTAAACACGTGTTGTCTAAAGTGTAATTTCCACAGCAAGAACATATTAAATCAAACATGTTCAATGTTGCTATAAAACATTCAAGGAGAATGTAGGAACCTTTCTATGGACACGTATGAGGCAGTTATTAGCCTAAAACTTTAAGCAAAAGAATAAACCAAAGAAAGTGACAGAAGGGACGTAATCTAGAGAGCGTCATCTACTATGAAAATGACGTCATTGATAAAATAGGGTGTATTTGGTTTATCATATATAAAATACACAAATTTTATGATAATTTGATGAAATTTCTTTCATTCATTTTTACACATCACCTTCTGTACTGTCAGCGATATAAGGAATATATAAGTGACATATTGGCCGAGATATATTAGATTTTAAGTGTTACCTTACTTTTGGGACACCCTGTACATAATACTTTGTTAAATGTCTATGATCACAAAAATTTCATGTTTGTCCTTTTCATCATATATTTGCATACTAGAATAAGTTATTGCCTTTACTTCTGTGCCTTGTGGATGTTTCGAGATGTCAAACTCTTCTCCGTAACTGAAAATACATGAAAGAACAAGATGTGTTTGTGAAACACGAATGCCCCGAAATGGCTATTTTTCTAAAATGTCAAGTCTTCGTGTTAAGGGTTTATAAGGGTTAATAGATGACCTTGAGGAAGGTCATATAGCATGAAAGAAAGATATCATTGAAAATTTCAGTTTTGTATGTCAAATACTTTTGGAGAAATGGACACAGAAACAGACAGACATGGGTAAAACAATATGCCCCTAATCTCTCGATACGGGGGCATAAAAAGTCTGTTTAACCCTTTCCCAATCAAGACCAGGTTTTGACGTCCTCATTTTAATATATAAGGTTTGGGAAATATTGAGGTAAAAGAAGAAAATGCTGATGATCAGCATTTTCTCCTCTGCCTCAAGATTTCTGAAGCAATTTTGTACACACATCCAAACTTCATTAACATCTATTATGTCTTCTGCAGCAACTTTTGAATAAAAATTTTGCAGTTTGGGAAAGAGCTAAACAGTGTTCAATGTCAAAGTGAACTTTTGTAAAACAAGAGCTCTAAGAGAGAGATCATGCTCCTGTTGTTGACAGAAAATAACAAGAGCTGTCCGAAGACAGCGCGCTCGACTTTCTAAGTTGCTTAGTATAAAGGGGCATAACTCCAAATATAGTGGAGCCAGGTTCATGGGCCCTTGTAGTAAGGTAGAGAGTGTGATGGTGAATAAATATTCCAAGTTTGGGTTGAAACCCTTTGATAGTATGGAAATTATTGATGTTTGAAAAAAAACTTTAACCTTTGTTGCAACGCTGACGCCAGCGCCGACGCCTGGGTGACAGTATAAGCTCTCATTTTCTTCGAAAAGTCGAGCTAAAAATTGAGTGACAATCAAAACAACAAGAAGCATGTCATAATATACTCAGTTTCGTGGTATGTGCTTCATTGAATTAGTCGTCTGCAACACCTTTGAATTTGGACCACCCTTGAATATTGTGGTATGGTAAAGGGTTATTAGATATATGTAAGTCCCAGGGACTTTGGACCCGTACATGCACATATGTCTGTCACTTGAATTTTTTTCCTGTATACCGTGATGTCATAACTTGCACGAGATACACGAGGATTGTTTTGATTCGCTGCCTTGAAATACAACATTTCACATGATGTGCTAGAGATACATGAGTGTTGTTTCGTCGCTTCTAAATACTACATTTTACATGATCATTCAATTGGTTTCAAAATGTGAAATCTTTAAGATCACATGAAAAGACTTACATACCCTATCAACCCTTTCCAAATCAATACCTGGTTTTGACTTCTCTAAAAGAATTGCTTGGGAAAACATTGAGACAAAAGAAGAAACTTCTGATAACCAGCAGTTTCTCCTTTTGTCTCAATATTTTCTGAGCAATATTCTTCACAAATTCTATCTTTCACAGCATCAATATTGTTACCGCAGCAGCTTTTGAATAGAACCACCACAAACAAGATGTGTTTGTGAAACACAAATGCCCTCGAAATGGCCATTTTTCTAAAATGTTAAGTTTTCGTGGAGTAAAGGGTTATAAAGGGTTAAGGGATGACCTTGAGGATGGATGGAACAGATAGATATCATTGAAAGAAAGTTGCATACCAAATTTGAGCTTTGAATGTCAAATACTTTTGGAGAAAAGGCAAAGGTTAAGTTTTCGGAGTAAAAGGTTAAGTTTTCGTAGAGTAAAGGGTTGATAAAGGTTAAGGGATGACCTTGAGGAAGGTCAAATTGCATGGAACAGATAGATATCATTGAAAGGAAGTTGCATACCAAATTTGAGCTTTGTATGTCAAATACTTTTGGAGAAAAGGCAAAGGTTAAGTTTTCGGACAGACAGACGGACGGATGGACAGACGGACGGACAGACGGACGGACAGACACGAGTAAAACAATATGCCCCCGATCTCTCGATACGGGGCATAAAAATGTCGTTTGGGAAAGTGTTAACAACCAGATTTGGTCATAGTTGATCAGATGATAAGCCTTTTTTTCTTTTCATAAAAATTCTAAAGCTATAATAAGTACTTACCCTACTGATTTTATTTTGAAGTTTTCTAAATCAAATTCTGTAATGACTATTTTCTGAAATTGAAGGAAAAATCATTTAACCCATTCCCAAACAAGACTTGGTTTTGACATCCCTATTAGAATTGGCTTTGGAAAACATTGAGACAAAAGAAGAAACTGCTGATAACCAGCAGTTTCTCTTTTTGTCTCAATATTTTCTGGGCCATATTTTACACAAATTCTATCTTTAATAACTTTAATTTTGTCATTTGTGGCAGTTTTAAAAGTGGATCACCCTAAAATTTTGTCGTTTGGGAAAGGGTTAAGGACTATTATCATTACATTTACTTATTATCAAAAGATACTACAAGCTATTTATGGAATTAACTATTTCCTATGTTGACAAAAGTTACAGTAAGTCTTTTCCATAGATGGTATCATTAATTTTGTTGTTTGCATCCTCTTTCAAATTTAGACCACCCTGAATTTTACATGTTTGAAAAAGGGTACATGATGTTCGTTTTCCTTTTCAGAAAAGTCAACACCAGGCTTTGCTCTGGAAAGGGTTACAAATCCAGACCAGGATGTGCATGTTCAACATCAATGTCCCCTAAAATGCCAGTTATTCAGACCATAACCTTGCTATTTCACCTTGAGCAATGATGAAAAATGTTAGTATAGTGGAAATTGTCTATCCCAACCACATGCACATGATGTAAAACAGAAAAGATCTCATTTGACTTTGACATAGAACATTTCAACTACAGTGAACATGTCAGTAAGGTTAAAGCTGTAGTTGCGACATTAACCCATTACCACACAGTGACTCTTTTTCACTCTCTATAAGAAAACGGCTTTGGAAAACAATGTGGAAAATGAAGAAATTGCTTGTGACAAGCAATTTCTTCATTTCCCACAATGTTTTCCGCACAATATTACTATAAATGCAAAATTCCATTCTCTTAAAATTGTCGTTTGCAAAATCTTTGAATTTGGACAAGTCTATAAATTTGCCATCTTGTAATGGGTTAACCCTTTATCAAACGGCAAAGATTTGGACTGGTCCAATTTCAAGGACTTTGCAGACGACAATTTCAACTGAATAAAATAGTACATCTTTTAATCTTTTTGTATGGAAAACATTGGGGGAAATGAAGAAATTGTTTGTCACAAGCAATTTCTTTATTTTCCACAATGTTGGAAAAAATGGGGGTAATGAAGAAATTGCTTGACACAAGGGATTACTTCATTTTCCACAATGTTTCCCAGAGTCATTTTCTTTTGGGGAGTCAAATAAAGTCATTGTGTGGTAATGGGTTAATGAAAGTAACCAAACATGCTCTACTTACTCGAGGTATAAAGAAAGGTTCAGCAGAAAACAAAAACAACCATTCATCTAGAAAGTGGTACAACAGAGATTCTAACACACACTACTTACACGAGGTATAAAGAAAGGTTCAGCAGAAAACAAAAACAACCATTCATCCAGAAAGTGGTACAGAAGAGATTCTAACACACACTACTTACGCGAGGTATAAAGAAAGGTTCAGCAGAAAACAAAAACAACCATTCATCTAGAAAGTGGTACAACAGAGATTCTAACACACACTACTTACACGAGGTATAAAGAAAGGTTCAGCAGAAAACAAAAACAACCATTCATCTAGAAAGTGGTACAACAGAGATTCTAACACACACTACTTACGCGAGGTATAAAGAAAGGTTCAGCAGAAAACAAAAACAACCATTCATCTAGAAAGTGGTACAACAGAGATTCTAACACACACTACTTACGCGAGGTATAAAGAAAGGTTCAGCAGAAAACAAAAACAACCATTCATCCAGAAAGTGGTACAGAAGAGATTCTAACACACACTACTTACGCGAGGTATAAAGAAAGGTTCAGCAGAAAACAAAAACAACCATTCATCCAGAAAGTGGTACAGAAGAGATTCTAACACACACTACTTACGCGAGGTATAAAGAAAGGTTCAGCAGAAAACAAAAACAACCATTCATCCAGAAAGTGGTACAGAAGAGATTCTAACACACACTACTTACGCGAGGTATAAAGAAAGGTTCAGCAGAAAACAAAAACAACCATTCATCCAGAAAGTGGTACAGAAGAGATTCTAACACACACTACTTACGCGAGGTATAAAGAAAGGTTCAGCAGAAAACAAAAACAACCATTCATCCAGAAAGTGGTACAGAAGAGATTCTAACACACACTACTTACACGAGGTATAAAGAAAGGTTCAGCAGAAAACAAAAACAACCATTCATCCAGAAAGTGGTACAGTAGAGATTCTAACACACACTACTTACGCGAGGTATAAAGAAAGGTTCTGCAGAAAACAAAAACAACCATTCATCCAGAAAGTGGTACAACAGAGATTCTAACACACACTACTTACGCGAGGTATAAAGAAAGGTTCTGCTGAAAACAAAAACAACCATTCATCTAGAAAGTGGTAAAGTAGAGATTCTAACACACACTACTTACGCGAGGTATAAAGAAAGGTTCAGCAGAAAACAAAAACAACCATTCATCCAGAAAGTGGTACAGTAGAGATTCTAACACACACTACTTACGCGAGGTATAAAGAAGGGTTCAGCAGAAAATAAAAACAACCATTCATCCAGAAAGTGGTAGAGTAGAGATTCTAACACACACTACTTACGCGAGGTATAAAGAAAGGTTCTGCAGAAAACAAAAACAACCATTCATCTAGAAAGTGGTACAACAGAGATTCTAACACACACTACTTACGCGAGGTATAAAGAAAGGTTCAGCAGAAAACAAAAACAACCATTCATCCAGAAAGTGGTACAGTAGAGATTCTAACACACACTACTTACACGAGGTATAAAGAAAGGTTCTGCAGAAAACAAAAACAACCATTCATCCAGAAAGTGGTAGAGTAGAGATTCTAACACACACTACTTACGCGAGGTATAAAGAAAGGTTCTGCAGAAAACAAAAACAACCATTCATCCAGAAAGTGGTAGAGTAGAGATTCTAACACACACTACTTACGCGAGGTATAAAGAAAGGTTCTGCAGAAAACAAAAACAACCATTCATCCAGAAAGTGGTAGAGTAGAGATTCTAACACACACTACTTACGCGAGGTATAAAGAAAGGTTCAGCAGAAAACAAAAACAACCATTCATCTAGAAAGTGGTACAACAGAGATTCTAACACACACTACTTACACGAGGTATAAAGAAAGGTTCTGCAGAAAACAAAAACAACCATTCATCCAGAAAGTGGTAGAGTAGAGATTCTAACACACACTACTTACGCGAGGTATAAAGAAAGGTTCTGCAGAAAACAAAAACAACCATTCATCTAGAAAGTGGTACAACAGAGATTCTAACACACACTACTTACGCGAGGTATAAAGAAAGGTTCAGCAGAAAACAAAAACAACCATTCATCTAGAAAGTGGTACAGTAGAGATTCTAACACACACTACTTACGCGAGGTATAAAGAAAGGTTCAGCAGAAAACAAAAACAACCATTCATCTAGAAAGTGGTACAACAGAGATTCTAACACACACTACTTACGCGAGGTATAAAGAAAGGTTCAGCAGAAAACAAAAACAACCATTCATCTAGAAAGTGGTACAGTAGAGATTCTAACACACACTACTTACGCGAGGTATAAAGAAAGGTTCTGCAGAAAACAAAAACAACCATTCATCTAGAAAGTGGTACAACAGAGATTCTAACACACACTACTTACGCGAGGTATAAAGAAAGGTTCAGCAGAAAACAAAAACAACCATTCATCTAGAAAGTGGTACAGTAGAGATTCTAACACACACTACTTACGCGAGGTATAAAGAAAGGTTCAGCAGAAAACAAAAACAACCATTCATCTAGAAAGTGGTACAGCAGAGATTCTAACACACACTACTTACGCGAGGTATAAAGAAAGGTTCTGCTGAAAATAAAAACAACCATTCATCTAGAAAGTGGTACAACAGAGATTCTAACACACACTACTTACGCGAGGTATAAAGAAAGGTTCAGCAGAAAACAAAAACAACCATTCATCTAGAAAGTGGTACAACAGAGATTCTAACACACACTACTTACGCGAGGTATAAAGAAAGGTTCAGCAGAAAACAAAAACAACCATTCATCTAGAAAGTGGTACAACAGAGATTCTAACACACACTACTTACGCGAGGTATAAAGAAAGGTTCAGCAGAAAACAAAAACAACCATTCATCTAGAAAGTGGTACAACAGAGATTCTAACACACACTACTTACGCGAGGTATAAAGAAAGGTTCAGCAGAAAACAAAAACAACCATTCATCTAGAAAGTGGTACAACAGAGATTCTAACACACACTACTTACGCGAGGTATAAAGAAAGGTTCTGCTGAAAATAAAAACAACCATTCATCAAGAAAGTGGTACAACAGAGATTCTAACACACACTACTTACGCGAGGTATAAAGAAAGGTTCAGCAGAAAACAAAAACAACCATTCATCTAGAAAGTGGTACAACAGAGATTCTAACACACACTACTTACGCGAGGTATAAAGAAAGGTTCAGCAGAAAACAAAAACAACCATTCATCTAGAAAGTGGTACAACAGAGATTCTAACACACACTACTTACGCGAGGTATAAAGAAAGGTTCAGCAGAAAACAAAAACAACCATTCATCTAGAAAGTGGTACAACAGAGATTCTAACACACACTACTTACGCGAGGTATAAAGAAAGGTTCAGCAGAAAACAAAAACAACCATTCATCCAGAAAGTGGTACAACAGAGATTCTAACACACACTACTTACGCGAGGTATAAAGAAAGGTTCAGCAGAAAACAAAAACAACCATTCATCTAGAAAGTGGTAAAGTAGAGATTCTAACACACACTACTTACGCGAGGTATAAAGAAAGGTTCAGCAGGAAACAAAAACAACCATTCATCTAGAAAGTGGTAAAGTAGAGATTCTAACACACACTACTTACGCGAGGTATAAAGAAAGGTTCAGCAGAAAACAAAAACAACCATTCATCTAGAAAGTGGTAAAGTAGAGATTCTAACACACACTACTTACGCGAGGTATAAAGAAAGGTTCAGCAGAAAACAAAAACAACCATTCATCTAGAAAGTGGTAAAGTAGAGATTCTAACACACACTACTTACGCGAGGTATAAAGAAAGGTTCTGCAGAAAACAAAAACAACCATTCATCTAGAAAGTGGTACAGAAGAGATTCTAAATCATCACCTGAAAAGGAAAATTAGGGAATGCTCAAAACTATTGTAAAAGCAATTATAAAAATGTTATTTTTTTTAACAAACAAAAACTGAAACCTACATAATTGCATAACCTCATTTTCACTAAATCAATATTTCATTATTATTAGAACTAGCACATCGAAGACATTTTTTTTTCATCATACTTTGGATAGATCTATATGGACCGAAAAAGCATTTAACCTTTTCTGAAACAAGACCTGGTTTTGACGTCCCTGATAGAAAAGGCTTGAGAAAAACATTGAGGCAAAAGAAGAAAATGCTGATAATCAGCATTTTCTTCTTTTGTCTCACTATTTTTCTATGATATATTGTACACAATTCCTATCTTTTACTGCATCCATGTTGTCGTATGCAACAACTTTCAAATTGGAAAACTTAAAAATTTTGTTGTTTTTGAAAGGGTTTAAGGACCTTTTTCCAGATCCTGGCTCTTATAAATTACTCAACACAAACCTTCAGCTTCCAATTCCTGTTCTTCTAGCATTTCTACCCTAGAGAAGTCTGTAGTCATATAGTTAAACATAGCCACTCCAACCTACAAAATAATATGGCACATATTTACAAATTCCAACTATGTAATGAAGGGAAATGCATATTCCTAATGTCCAAAACATTTTTTCATGCATTAATTCAAATCTTGCAGGTGTAAGGCACCTACAAGATTAAAACAATAACATGGAAAATTTCAATCACTTGGGAGTATGAAGTTGTTTTATATACAAATTATAATTTGTGTGTTTATTTCAAACCTCCTTTCACATTGAGAAACAGTTAAGAATAGGAAAGTCCAAGTACAATTACACATGAACTGACCTATCAACATAAGCAACACTTTATTCTTCATTTAAGGTTGTCCACTTCTAATGAGATTCATGCAGTGTCGCAATTATTCAGGCAGCATTATAAACCATCGGCGGTGGAACATTCAACCACAAAACGTTAAAGACGACGCCTGAATAGGCTCAGATACGTGATGAATGTTAATGACGTCCCAAGACAAATTCCAATGTTGCATGAGTCTCATTAGAGGCTGGTGGACTACCTAAATAGATTTAACCCTTTCCCAAACAAGACATAGTTATGACGTCCTTAACAGAAAAGGCTTGAGAAAACATTGAAACAAAGGAAGAAACTGCTGATAACCAGCAGTTTCTCCTTTTGTCTCAATAAATTCTATGCCATATTTTACACGAATCTTATCTTTAACAAGCAAATTCGTTGAATTGATATCCCCCGCCGAACATATTTTCATTGTCAATAAAGTACCGCGGAAACGAATATAACTCTGTATGTATATGGCTTCAACAGAACGGATATCACTCTGTATGTATATGGCTTCAACAGAACGAATATCACTCTGTATGTATATGGCTAAAACAGTCAGGGGCAGTAACTCTAAATTCGGCGGTCGAACCGGGTAACCCCAATGATATGCGCATGTCCACTTTGTAGTGAAGCTGTGTGCCAAGTTTCATCGAAATCCGGTCTACAGTTTTCAAGAAATAGCGCGGAAACGAATATCACTCTGTATGTATATGGCTTAAACAGTCAGGGGCAGTAACTCTGAATTCGACGGTCGAACCTGGTAACTCCGACGATATGCGCATGTCCTCATTGTAGTGAAGCTGTGAGCCAAGTTTCATTGAAATCCAGTCTATAGTTTTCAAGAAATAGCGCGGAAACGAATATCACTCTGTATGTATATGGCTAAAACAGTCAGGGGCAGTAACTCTAAATTCGGCGGTCGAACCAGGTAACCCCGAAGATATGCGCATGTCCACTTTGTAGTGAAGCTGTGTGCCAAGTTTCATTGAAATCCGGTCTACAATTTTCAAGAAATAGCGCGGAAACGAATATCACTCTGTATGTATATGGCTAAAACAGTCAGGGGCAGTAACTCTAAATTCGGCGGTCAAACCGGGTAACCCCGACGATATGCGCATGTCCACTTTGTAGTGAAGCTGTGTGCCAAGTTTCATCGAAATCCGGTGTATAGTTTTCAAGAAATAGCGCGGAAACGAATATCATTGTATGTATATGGCTTAAACAGTCAGGGGCAGTAACTCTGAATTCGACGGTCAAACCGTATTACCCCGACGATATGCGCATGTCCTCATTGTAGTAAAGCTGTGTGCCAAGTTTCATTGAAATCCGGTCTATGGTTTCCAAGAAATAGCGCGGAAACGAATATCACTGTATGTATATGGCTAAAACAGTCAGGGGCAGTAACTCTAAATTCGGCGGTCAAACCAGGTAACCCCGACGATATGCGCATGTCCACTTTGTAGTAAAGATGTGTGCCAAGTTTCATCGAAATCCGGTCTACAGTTTTCAAGAAATAGCGCGGAAACGAATATCACTCTGTATGTATATGGCTTAAACAGTCAGGGGCAGTAACTCTAAATTCGGCGGTCGAACCGGGTAACCCCAACGATATGCGCATGTCCTCTTTGTAGTGAAGCTGTGTGCCAAGTTTCATCGAAATCCGGTCGATAGTTTCCAAGAAATAGCGCGGAAACGAATATCACTCTGTATGTATATGGCTTAAACAGTCAGGGGCAGTAACTCTGAATTCAATGGTCGAACCGGGTAACCCCGACGATATGCGCATGTCCTCTTTGTAGTGAAGCTGTGTGCCAAGTTTCATCGAAATCCGGTCTATAGTTTCCAAGAAATAGCGCGGAAACGAATGTCGGACGGACGGACGGACGGACGGACGGACGGACGGATGGACGGACGGACGGACATGGCAAAAACAATATCCCCCCCGAAAAATTTTTTCGGCGGGGGATAATAACTTCCATTTTGTCATTTGTGACAGTTTTTGAAGGGGATCCCCCCCAAGAAATTTTGCCATTTGGGAAAGGGTTAATATATATGATACACAATAATCATAATATATATAATATTCAAAAGCAACTAACCTGTTCAAAAGCTTCTTTCAAATCTTCACCCCCTATATTCTACGTTAAGGAAAATATTTGATTTATTTGTCTGATACTTTTAGTATGAATGGCAAAAAGCAATTTCAAATCATCATCCCCTATATTTTAAGTTAAGGAAAAATGCTGTTTTTCATTCGGATGACACATTTGGTCTGAATAGATAACAAATGCTGAAAAACAATTTAGGTAGTTAATGAATAGTGGAAAAATAATGTAACTTGATAGGGAAAGATTCTTATAAAAGGGACAATGTCCCTTCTAGTTCACCCTAAGAAATCAATGTCAAATTTTGAAAACATGAATGTGACAATGTACAGGATTGCTTTATATTCAGAATTTCATTTCATTTTTTTCATTTCATTTCAGGGACATTTCATTCCAATTTCAATTTTTTTAAGTATGTCTTGATGCCAAGATTGGTTATTCTAATGAGTATAAATACTATTAGTTTTTTTAAGTTGTTGCCAATAAGCGAGAAACACGCATTTAAAGTTGAGACATAATCGATAAATTGCATATAAATCTGAACTTTTGTCCACAACAATTTGTTCAATTTTAATACAAAAATATGAATTTCTCGTTAACGGCGCAATATTTTGGCTTGAAATTTTCAGAATTTTCATAAGGAAATATGCTCTTTCAGATAAAAATAAAAGAAAAATTTATGACAAAAAATTCTGAAATGTCACTTTAAAGTCAACAGAAAAAGTTATCGTGACAATGGTCTACTCTGACATTGGCTAAAATAATGTGACATTTGAAATTTAAATATGACTATGGCACATGGCCCAAACCTTTCAGTCACTGTGTAAGTTAGTTCATATTTATAAACGTATAATACATACTTACAATATTCTTGCTTTAACCCATTACCACACAATGACTCTTTTTGACTTCCTACAGGATAATGGCTTTGAAAAACATTGTAGAAAATTAAGAAATTAGTTGTAACAAGCAGTTTCTTTATTTCGCAACTATTTATTCTACCCAGAAAGATCAAAGAATGCGAAATTTCATTCAATTCATATTGTCGTCTTCAGCATCATTAAAATTGGACAAGTCCAAAATTTTGTTGTTTGAGAAAAGGTTAACTTGGCAATATCACCTGAGAACCACAGTATGTCTGGCATGATCATGGCAATGTTAAATCAAATATACAGTCTTAGATTTCACAAATGCCCATAAAAGGATACATGAATGCAACCTGCAAGAAAAGAAAAAAATAACTTCATATGTATGAGAAACACCAATCCGGCAATGCCACTAA
Source organism: Fragum sueziense (assembly GCA_963680895.1). Classification (NCBI taxonomy): domain Eukaryota; kingdom Metazoa; phylum Mollusca; class Bivalvia; order Cardiida; family Cardiidae; genus Fragum; species Fragum sueziense. Next base: position 28,546,411 of record OY804608.1, read on the forward strand.
GAAAACATTAAAAAAATGTGTGACCCGTCACGCTAAAACGGACCTTATCAGAAATCCCAAAATCCAAATTTTGACAAACTTGTCAGATTCAGCACAGGTCCGCCAGAATACTGTATGCGAAAAATGAACATATAGTAAAATAGGGAAAACATTCCAGATTAAGAAAATTACATACTAATGAAAAGTGTCTGCCCTAGTCTGGCTGCGCGGACTGTGCAGACTGATATTTTTCACACTTCCTATAAGGTCCCTTCTAGCGTGATGGGTCACATTTTTTTTATTTCCAAAATACTGAAAATTTGGAAGAAGCTGTAGACTACAAAATGGATATTTTTACAGGCAAGATTTGTCACTGTGTACAATCTAACAAAGAATATAGAAGGCAATGTGAGAAATAAAAGGGTATCACCAATTTCTCCATTTGTCTCCACAGTTTCCCAAGCCTATTCTACCAGTTGCTCCAAACAGGTTCATCGTTTGGGAGAGAGTAAAAACCAAAAATATGACCTTGATAACTGATTATTTTTGGCATTGATTCATGAATTTAATCTTGCCATGGTATACACCCTTTTCCAAACGGCTAATTTTCAAAATTTCAATTTCAAAAGCTGCTGCAGACGACAAATGGACCTTGTTTCAGAATTTGTGTACAATATAGCATGGAATATATTGAGAAAAAAGGAGAAACTGCTCGTTATAAGCAGTTTATTCTTTTGTCTCAATGTTTTCCAAAGACATTTCTACAAGGGATGTAAAAACCAGGTCTTGTTTGGGAAAGGATTAAATGGAAGTTTTGTAACAAGTAATACCAGGGCTTTTTCCAGGCATTTTGGGAAAGTGCCCCTAGTTCAAAATTGGGAAATTTTATCGACAAAATGCCAAATTTGGGAATAGAACTTGTTGTTTATATAACCAGTAAGACTTTAATTATTTAAAACAACTGAGCTAAAACATATCCCACAATTAAAACTCTCACCAACAAGACAAAATCATGTTGAAAATTGAAATCCAGCATATTTTTTTTAATTTTGCTTCATTCTTTCCCAAACAAGACTTGGTTTTGACATCCATGTTTACATTACCTATTTAAATCATGGAGACAAAACAAATGCTGGTCAATGAAGATTTTTTTGAATTTCTTTGATATACAGCTGAGCCCTAATTAATTTACGGTCTACAGCTGCGAAGATACAATCGGCGATTTACCTGAATGACTGCATAATACACTTGGGTATTTTTACACATGCATATTATGTACTTTTATGACATATGGCTACTTCCATTGATAGAATAAAAGACTGTGGCCAATTGAATATTGGATTCTCAGCTGATAATCGGTATACAGTCCAGATGTGAAACTCATAACTGTTCACGCCAGTACTTTGGATTGGGATTTTTTTTCTGAATTGGGAAAAAATTGGGGCCGTTTTGGTTTGGGAATGGGGCTGAATATTGGCCCCTACGTAATAGGTGAAAAAGTCCTGAAAACACAATGAACAGTTGAACACACAATTTGAAAGTAAATTGCAGGTGAATAAATCATTTTAAGATGTTGACGGTATAAAACATGCATATCATATCACATGACACAGCATAGAAAATATTAAGCGAAAAAAAAATAAGTTTGTAAATAGTCATCAAGTATATGTTGATGCTCCAGAGAGGGCCCTGTACTTTATACGGAAGAAGATGAAGATTATCAATTTATCAGCAAATTCTTCTTTTGTCTAAATGTTTTCCCATGCCATTGTTTGTTTGTTTGTTTGTTCTATTAGATTCCCCCGATGACTTTACGAGGCACCACTAGCTAAGCTAGCGTATATCTATTTTTTGTGCATGTTCCTACTAATCTACAAGTAACAGGTGCTCTATTTACAGTGCAATGAACTTTGAAACAAACTATTTTAACTCGAAACATTTTGGCGTGCGGAAGAGAAGAGGCAGCAAGTTTTACCTCACTGCTACCCACTCCATTCAGCTGGGTAGACTGAGGCGTTGACAAAGGACACACCTCCCCGGGTGGGACTCGAACTCGGGTCCTCTGGGTTACAAGCCGAGTGCGCTAACCACTGCGCTATCGAGGCTGTCATTTCTTCTAGGAAACCTTATTCACAGTTTGGAAACAAGTTTGAATATGAAAGAGAAGAGATACTATAGGCCTACTTACTGAACATCTGCTGTGTGATCCAAATCTGAAAATGGAAAAAATAAAGAAAAATGTAGACTGACAGTCTGTTGACATTGAGACAGCAACATTTTTGAAAAATTGACACCTTTTTCTCATTTTTTGTATCATTTATCTATAACTAGTAAAATAAGTATTATATGATAATCAAATGCAAAGAAAATGCTATATTGACCACACTTTTGGGAGTAATTCGGTATAAGAGAGAATAATTCGGTATAATTCGGTATAATTCGGTAATTCCATGCACCGCATTTTTGACAGAATTGGAACCAAATAATTTGACATAACATATATGGGTCCACGTTTTCACACCTTATCACCTCGTATAGTGTTATGAAATTTGTCCTTTGACATATGGGGTGGACTTGATTGGGCCACTCCGTTTTACTCGGAGTAACTTTTTCACTCCAAAACTCAATCAAGTGCCGGAAATCCACTCTCTGATCTACTCCGAGCACTCCACCTACCGAGCAGGGGCGTTTGCATCTTCGCAAGCCAAGGGTGACATCTACGACGTAACGTCGTTTCTGTATTCACCCTTGGCGTATTTAGTCCGATTTTCTTGGCCTCCTGGAAAGCGTTTTCATTGGTTCCAGCGAGGTTTCGCTGGAACCAATCAGATTGTCGACTGATACATTTGTTATATGAGTAACCAAATCATGACAACGGGCGGGAAAAAGCATTGCATTTGCTACTCAAAAACACGAAGATGGGCGATTTTTCTTAAGAAGTTCACTGCAATAGACAGGAATTCCCTAACTTTATACGACGAATTATAATACTTTCGACAATTCGACCAAAAAGGCATGTAACTTTTACATAATCCGCATGACGTATGACGCGAAAGACAACGCGCGTTAATGACGTCATCAATAATGGACGTAAACAACCACCAGAACAACCGCTAGGCGGCGCTTCGCGATTTCAAGAAAATCGGACTAAATCCGCCAAGGGTGAATACAAACGTAGGTGAGTTCAACCTTGGCTAGCGAAGATGGGGCGTTTGGGAGTGTGACGTCATCAACATGGTTTCTGATAGACGATAAAAATAGAAATAGTGTGGTACAATGTTCTATCAATCGATTTAACGGATATGAAAGACAAAATTACAACTGAAAAGACATCAGATTTTACTGAAGAAACTAAACTAACATCTTTGACATGTTCGATGGCGATTTTGCAATAGGGAAATTATTATTAAATGCGATTATTATTTGTATCCCGGATCTACTCTACTCCAAAACACTTGATTGGAAATCCCAACTCAGAGCGCTCCGAACTGAGAGTGGAGTAGTTCAATCAAGTCCACCCATGGTTATTTTGTTGGCTATTTTTACCACGACTCCACGAAAATTAAAAAAAAAATCGGCACTTACACTCGAATTTCTGCTCAGGAATGTCATATTTGTCCGACTTCATCTTCTTATCTGGTCGATCCTTCGAATCACCTTCAGCCATGTTCAGATCTTACGCAGTAAATGCAGATTTTCACTAAAAGTTGACAAAAATTTCTCAATTTGTTTTGTTTACATGTGCAACTTCCGGTCAAATTTCAGCTGGTGCCCTGCTAGGTGTAGAAGGTTTTCCCTTCGCCGTATCTTCTTTACTGACCAAATGATGCATTAATTTGTAAGAAAATCTATCTCATATTTACTCCATATGTATTATTTCTGTCGTTAAGGAGCTGATAAGAGGTCTTACCTTAGTGGTTATGCATTCGCCCAAATTTGTTTCGTTCCAAAATTGAACCAAAGCATAAAATATGTTTTACCATATTCGGTTTCCAAATAATTTCACTTTAAGACGTTAAAATATCAGTGACATTTTGATGGCAATTTGCTAGAATAAACAATGATAAATGTAAAATAATTGTGCAAGTCATCAAGATTTGGTTGCAGATGAGATTTAGTCTGTAGACATTTCAAATATTCTGTTTCATGAAAATACATACATCTTCAACTCAATTCTTATTGCTTATAAAAGATTTGCAGTCTAATGCTGTTCCATATTTTCTTTGCAGTTCTCTAAATGAAACATCTCGCATGAATACCTGAAACCTGATGGATTCAAACAAACAAGACAACAGAACTTTTCTACGAGAAAGATTTCTGCGCTTGATGTCACAGCTGAACGGACAGGAAGCAGAGATTGCCTTGTACGAGAAGACGAATGTCTCGGGAACGCTCAAAGCTATGGACATCAATGTGCACACAATACAGTTGGCCAACCTGAAAACTCCGATGGGGATCATACCTGAAGCGATGCTGCGTCTTTCTGACACTATCTCCATAAATATGCCGGACTTTAAAGAGGGATGAGAAAAATGTTTTTAGACTTTAGTGAAAGTGGTGATTCTTAACAAGAGAATGAATTTTATGGGCAGTTGTTAACCCATTACCAGATGACAAAATCTAGATTCAAAGATATTGCAGACAACAATTTCAAATGAATTAATTTTAACATTTTTAGGGAAAGGGAAAGGGTAGAAAACATTGTGGAAAATGAAGAAATTGCTTGTCACAAGCAATTTCTTCATTTTCTACAATGTTTTCCAGAGCCATTATCTAGTGAGGCGTCAAAAAGTGTCAATGTGTGGTAATGGGTTAAAGCATTTATGTTAAATAATAAGACAGGGTGAAGGACTAGTCTACATTAATTAACCCTTTCCCAAACAAGACCTGGTTTTGAAGTCTCTAATAGAAAATGCTTGGGAAAACATTGGGACAAAAGAAGAAACTGCTGATAACCAGCAGTTTTGCCTTTCGTCTCACTATTTTCTGAGCTATATTTTACACAATTCCTTTGTATATCCACATTCATTTTGTCATCTGCAGCATGTTTCAATTGGGAAGTCTTAATTTTTGCCGTTTGGGAAAGGGTTAAAACTTTTTGTCAGACATTCTGTTTGAAAGTTCTAAATAATCTGCCATACCAGGTAAAATTTAGTTTGACAGAATAATCAAATATAGCTGATAGATCAAGATCAGAATGAATGTCAGAGTTTTGAAGTAACTTAAGTGGAAAATATGTCAGACAGAAGGAAATTTCATCAGACATGTTCACATCTTGTAGCTTTTCAAGGAAAACCTTGTAACTGCAGCTTGTTTTAAGCTGCACTTACAGGGTTTTCATTGAAAAGCAGGGATATCTTCTCCATCATTGTAACGGCTTTCATTTTGAAAGCTTAGAACTTCAGAGGACAAAATATATGTTGTTAAAGATAGAATTTGTGTATAATGTAAGACAGAAAATATTTAATCAAGAGATGAAAATGCTGTTCTTCTTTTTCCGATTTTTTTCCCCAATAAGATCAAAATCTTGTAGTGTGGGAAAGGGTAAATTAAAGTAAGATATTTCAATTGCAACAATTTGTCACCTGCAGAATGTGTGATTCAATAACGGTATAAAAACATTGTACAAGTTAATGAAGAAAATGCTGCAGCCTGCTAATCTTGTAGCAATGTATAACTATTCTAACAGAATATATTTTCTTTAACCTGTTCCTGAATGGCAACAATTTGACTGTTCCCATTGACAAGTACTGCAGACAATAACGTGGTTGATAGAGACGAAATTTGTGTAGCCTACAACATAGCATAGAAAATATTTAGGAAAAAGAAAATGCAGGTTATTACAAGAGTTTACTCTTTTTCCTCAATGTTTACTGAATCCCTTTCTAATATAAGGCACCCGGCCGCGGCTAATACCCTTTCTGACAAAATTGTCACCCACCAATGGGTTTGAAATCGTTAACCTAAGTGGGCGAGCAGCTGGAGGCTCGGTAAGGGTGTTGTGGTAGTACTGGTTTGAGAAACAACAGGAATCCATGGGTAGGTGCTCCAGCCGCCGCGATATGACCCTGGTAGTTGAAAACGGCGTAAAACCCCAATAAACTCAAACTCTAATATAAGGCCACTGCCATAGCACATCTGCCTCTCACTTGAGAGGTCCTGGTTTGATCTCAAGCAGCGGCAAATATCCTGTCTGACAAAAATGTCACCCACCAATTAACCCTTTCCCAAACAACAAAATTTTAGGGTGATCCAATTTGAAGACTGCTGCAAACGACAAAAATGATGATAATAAAGACATGATTTGTGTAAATTATGGCACAGAAAATATTGAGACAAAAGGAGAAACTGCCGGTTATCAGCAGTTTCTTCTTTTGTTTCAATGTTTTCCCAATCAATTTCTATTAGGGACGTCAAAACCAGGTCTTGTTTTGGAAAGGGTTAACCTATATGGACGAGCAGCTGGATGCTCGGAGTCGGTTAGGGTGTTGTGGTAATACTGGTTTGAGAAACAAGATGAATTCATAGTTAGGTGTTCCAGCCACCATGATATGACCATAGCAGTTGAAAACAGTGTAAAATCCCAATAAAACCAACATCTAATATGGGAACCCCAAATGCAGATCATTCTAGATTGGGGAAGCATTAATTTTATGAAACCCATTCACAAACTACAAACTTTTGGGTAGAGTCTAGTCTAAATTGAAAGGAGTTGTTAGAAAAGAAAATAATATTTGATACCAAAAGTTTAAATTGTGTGTGTTATAGCATAGAAAATATTTAGGGAAAAGGGGACATTGCTGATTATCAGCAATTTCTTCTTTTCTCTCAATGTTTTCCCAAACCATATTTTCCAGGAATTTCAAATTCATGTCTTGTTTGGAAAAGAGTAGAGTCTAAAGTGCGATTTAAATTTTGATTGAGTCACAGACGAAACAGAAAATACAGTCGACACTCGTTATGTCGACATCGTATAATTCGAATTTTCGCTTAAGTCAAAGTTCAAATCTGGTCCCGTCCTCATCAATGGACATAATTTTTTCAAGCAAAATAATTTTGAACTGAATATAGCTATTGAAATATACTAGTAGTAGGAAAAGGATAGAAATTGCTCGTTTCGAGCAATTTATTTCCTTTTCCTACTATATTTCAATAAAAATCGTACATAATTAGTTTCAAAATCGGTCAAATATCAACTTTATCGAAGCCGAACAAAATCGGATGAGTCGAACTCGGGATATGTCGAGGTATTTTGTTAATCGACTTCGACACAACGAGTGTCGACTGTATTGTACAGAGCTCCAGATAAGAGGGATTAAAGCTTTTCATAGTGCAATGTTTCATTCATTGTTCAACCCTATGTTTTGGGTGCTCAATGGAAAAGTAAATCTCATCAAGACGATTCAAATGAGTTTTCACAACAATGGGTTCGGAATTGAAATAACAAAGTTAGAATGTCTTTACATCTTTTTATCTGTTGGTCTGGTAGAAAGCAACCCCTTTGCTGTAACAAAGAAGACATTTAGGGAAAATTTTTCTGTTCAGAATTTTATTTATAACTCTTTCTACATCAACAATTTTTGCTGTTCCAACTTCAAAGCTTCAGTAGACATTCAAGTAAATATACCTGGTAGATGAAGAAAGTTTAAGAATTTGTGTACAATATAACACCGAAATTATAGAGATAGAACTGGAAAATGCAGATTGTCAGTATTCTCCATCTTCCATTTTTTCCCTAAAGCCTGTTTTTTGTGGAGAGTCAATAATTGTCATTTCAGACAGGTCCAAAATTCAGCCATTTCTAGTGAATGAAATTTTAATATATATTCATTTGGTCTTTCTTGGTAGAAATTTTTTTGGAAAATGAAAAAAAGTGCTTGTCACAAGCAATTTCTTCATTTTCCAATGTTTTCCAAAGTCTTTTAATTGTTAGGTGCCAATGTGATAATGGGTCAATCTGAACTCACCCATCGCACAGCACCACGGGCCGCTACCACAGCGCAGTTGGTAGCGCATGAAACTCCACTCCTGAGGTCTCGTTACCCGATCCCAGAAAGCGTCAAACATCATTTGTGTCCCAACACTGGTTGAATAACCGTACATTATAACCGTACACCTATGTGAGCTAGCAGCTGGAGGCTCAGAAAGAATGTTGTGTGAGTACTGACGAGGCAAACAACAGGAATCTATGGTTAGGTGCTTCCACCACTGTGATATGACCATAACAGTGTTAAACCATTAACCCATTACCAAACAACAAAATTTTAGACTGGTCTATATTCAAAGATGTTGCAGACGACAATTTCAAGTCAATGAATTTAAACTTTTATGGTCATTTTGTGTAGAAAACATTGTGAGAAATGAAGAAATTGCTTGTCACAAGCAATTTTTTCATTTTCCACAATGTTTTCCAAAGCCATTATCTTATAGGGAGTCAAAAAGAGTCATTGTGTGGTAATGGGTTAATAGACAACAGACAGCAGATGACAATTTCAAGTGAATGAATTTCTTTCTGGGTAGATAACATTGTTGGAAATGAAGAAATTTGTAATGCTTCTAACAAATTGTCGCAAGTAATTTCTTCTTTTTCCACGGATTTCATAAGCCTGAATCTTATGTGGAAATGTGTAGATGTAAATCTATTTCCCACTCAACGGCTATGTAATATCATACGAAGTTTGGACCTCAGTTTTAACCCATTCCAACACATTTGCGCTTTTTGCCACCTTACAAAGTAATCACTTGGGAAAACGTAGAAAAGTAAGAAATTGCTTGTGACAAGCAATTTCTTCATTTTCCACAATGTTTTCTACCCTAAAACACTAAAATATGTAAAACATCATTCACCTGAAACTGTTGTCTGCAACATATTTGAATTTTGACCAACTGAAAATTTTGTTGTCACATAGCGACATGTTAGACCAGTCCAAATTGAAAGACGATGCAGACGACAATTTTGATGAATGAAATTTTACATGTTTCATCTTTGTGGGTGGAAAACATTGTGGGAAATAAAGAAATTCCCTGTGACAAGCAATTTCTTCTTTTTTCCACAATGGTTGCCAAAGCCTTATCCTTGTAAGGCTTCTTTGTGTGGGAATGGATTGAGGTGGTCCACCCCTAATGCGAACCATGCAACGTCATATTTTTTCATGCGACATCATTAACAATCGTAAGTGTTTCAAACCTATCTCAGGCGACATCGTAAACATTCAGCGATGGAATGTTCTAATGCCAAATAATAACGGTGTCTGATCATGTCGCCAGAATACTGGCAACATGTGAATCTCATCACTACAGGTGGACTACCTTAACCCATTACCAAAATTTTAGACTTGTCCAAATTCAAAGATGTTGCAGACGACTGTTTCATCTGAATGAAATTGTACACCTTTCTAAAGGTCTTTCATGGAAGAAAACATTGTGGGGAATGCAGAAATTGCTTTCCACAAGCAATTTCTTCATTTTTCCACAATGTTTTCTATGGCCTTTATCTTGTAGGGAGTCAAAAGGTGTCACTGTGTGGTAATGGATTAACCCTTTCCCAATCAAGACCTGATTTTGATGAGACTTGGGAAAACATTGAGGCAAAAGAAGAAACTGCTGATAAACAGCAGTTTCTTCTTTTGTCTCAATATTTTTTATCATCCCATATTTTACACAAATTCTATCTTTAATAACTTCCACATTGTCATTTGTGGCAGTTTTTGAAGTGGATCACCCTCAAATTTGGCCGTTTGGGAAAGGGATAAGTCTCCTCTGAAAGTCTAGTGTTGCAGGGGATCAACCAGCAACCTCTGTGTAACATGTCCAGTGTGTTACCACTGCACCAAATCTGCCACTACAAATCTAATGGAAAGAATAGCTCATATGGATGGCTCAGCACAAAACATTTGCAACTGCCTATAAACATATAGGCAGTTACAACCGTTTCGCCCTGAGCCATCGATATACAGGCCAGCATTTTCTTCTTGTCCATAAATGATTTTTGTAGACAGCATTTTGGGAAATGAAGATATTGCTTTGTCACAAGCAATTTCTTCATTTTCCACAATGTTATCTAGGGCCTTTATTTTTGTGGGGAGTCAAAAGGCATCACTGTATAGTAATGGGTTAAGTCCCCTTAGAAAGTCTAGAGTTGCACGGGATCAACCAGCAACCTCTGTGTTACATGTCCACTGTGTTACCACTGCACCAAATCTGCCACTAGGAATCTGAGGGAAAGAATAGCTCATATACAGGCCAGCATTTTCCTCTTGTCCATAAATGACTTTTTGTTGAAAACATTTTTGGAAAGAAGAAATTGTTTTTCACAAGCAATTTCTTCCTCTTCCACAATGTTCTCCAAAGCCTTATTTTCCATGGCGTCAATATAGGAAGGTAACTTTGAGGGATACAAAGAAATTGCTTATGACAAGCAATTTCTTTATCATCAAAAATTATCAATATTTTCCAAAGCATTCATCTTATGGGGCCCAAAAAGAGTCATTTTGGGAGAATGTTCTTCCATACAGACAAAACACAACACAAATAAAACTTTTTATAAAATAATTTATTAACTCGAAACAATTCACTTTTTTCAGTTTTTTGTTATATTTCCAAAAGATATGATTTGAATGAGGATACATGAACGCTTTAAATTTTTCAATTCAAAAAGACCTAATACTTGGACTATTATTAAATCATTTCCTTTAACCAAATGAACAAAGATTTTGACATATATCAAGATTAACCTAACATCTTCAATTTACATCTTTTTACCTAAATCAAAGGCGTGTACATGTTATGCATTATACATGTTTGTGATGACAATTTCAAATACATGTCGTTGCTTTTCAACAAAAACCTCGTAACTGCAGCTTGTTTTAAGCTGCAGTTACAAGGTTTTTGTTGAAAATCAGCCACGTGTATAAACATTTGCAATGCAAACTGCAATAACATTTTTACTTCATTTTAGTATCAACACAACATTCTTCAACATGTCCAATGTTTCTATTTATTCACCAAAGTCACAAAATACACAAAAATTGTCCTAATGATCCAACTTTCTGTCTAACATAGGGTCCCTGAAAAACACAACAATTCATAGTTTATAAATAAACTTTTTCCATAACGACAAAATTTTAGACTATTTCAGACCCAAAACAACAGGGACCTTCCTTGGGTCATAGGCAACGACTGTGTAAAGTTTCATGATCCTAGGTCAAACGGTTCTCGAGTTAGAGCACGGAAACTAAACAAGAGGACCCTGAGGGCCCTAAATCGCTCACCTGAGTAATGTTTTAATAATGCCAAACAACTTTGCATATGTTACGCATTGTGGTCCCAGAGAAGAATTTGGCCATGTAGTTTAGGAGGAGATGTTGTTTACAGAAATTGATAAGCTTTCATGACATTTCCCATTTTCTGATGCCACAGCAACCAGAGTTTTTCATGGATTTCAATTCTTTTAGCAATTTTTATAAGGGACCACCCAAGGAACATTTCTGGTTGATTTTAATCCAGAAGGAGGAGATGTCGTTTAAAGAAACTTTTAAGAATTAAAGAAATTCCCCATTTTCCGATGCCACGGCAACCAGAGTTTTTCATGGATTTCAATTATTTAGACAATTTTAATAAGGGGCCACCCAAGGAACATTTCTGCAAAGTTTGATTGATTTTGACTCTGTAGTTTAGGAGTAGATGTCGTTTAAAGACATTGTTGAGATTTTAAATAATTACCCATTTTCTGATGCCACGGCAACTAGAGTTTTTCATGGATTTCAAATTCTTTTAGCAATTTTGATAAAGGACCACCCAAGGAATATTTCTGCCAAGTTTGGTTGATTTCAACCCAGAAGTTTAGGAGATGTCGTTTAAAGAAATTGTTGAGCTTTTGTGAAATTTCCCATTTTCATATGCCACGGCAACCAGAGTTTTTCATGGATTTCAATTCTTTTAGCAATTTTTATAAGGGACCACCAAAGGAACTAGTCCGTGGGCTGGCTACACCCTAGGTCCCCCCCTACCGGGATTTTATGACACCTATATCATTGTAAAGCTTGATGAATTCCCTTTCAAATGCAACTTGTTGTTTGATATATAAGTGCTGGATAAGCATATGCGGAACGATTGATTATCTCCCCTTGAATTACAAAAAAATACTTGTGTATAACTCACCTTATACACATTCATGGGATCCAAAATAACCCAAATTTAAGCGCAAATGACCAAAATGCTTATAGATTTTATCAATTCATATCGTTAAATAGAAAAAGATAATTTCACACCAAAATTAGCACGAATTATGCCCCTTGAATATGTAAAAAAAAGAGAAAAATAGTATAGATATTGCCTTTGTTTATATTTACTTTGCATTTGGAAATCATTTCCACAGCGAATAATAGCTAGAATTTGTTTTAAAGTGTTTATTAGATGCCTTGTAATAAAAGTCAAAGTGTTGACTATCGACATTTTAGGATATATTCGACATCTTAAATGACTTTGCAAGATGGCCGCCGCAAAATAATTACTTGACTAAATATTGAAATATCACTGCCCTATAATTTGTAATCATGTTCTGTATGTAAATGAGATCATTTCTTAGGAAAATTGAGTAAATTAAATCTAAAAGTGTTGCCATGCTTATAATAGGCTTTTTTGTCGTTTTTTTTTTTAATTTTCAAAATGGCCGCCAAAATCTCAAATATGCAAAAATGATGTAAATGTTTTTCATTTCTGCAAATCTTCTGCACTTAATATTATATTTTCAAATGTATTTCAACTTCTTATCAAAACTACATGATTCAACAAGTAAATAGATGACATAACCTTGAAAATATATATTTCCTAAACGGTCCTGATTGCCGTATAAATGGTAATAAATCCCCAATCCCATAAATTAAGTACTGAAGAAAATCCAAATTGATTATTTTCTAGGAGAGATAAGCATTTTCCCTCTTTGACAGAAACCATGTACCCGATTCTTTGATAATGAGTCCACATTGGAGTACATCATTGGTATCTTTTTGCATGAAGGTTTAAGTCTTATGTGGACAAGGGACGCTTTGGATAATAGGTGTTATAGAGGGTATAAAGACATTAAGGCTTATTTTGGTCATAAAGCGTTTAAGCTCTTTTTTGTGGGGTGGATATGTTTAATACAAAACACCAATATCAACACTTTTGTCACGCTAAAAATGGCTTCTTCACTGTTAATTTACATGACATATAATACAATACAATAATATGTATTTTATGTAATCTGCCTAAATGCTCAAATACGAGCATGGGTCAATGAATAACTGACCTAACTTTTTATGTTTAGATCGATATCTTTTCTCTTGAAATACTTTCCACCCAGGCCTATGTGCTTTGACCAAACGATATGACCATAGCAGTTGAAAAGAAGTTAAACTCAAATTAATCAACGTTAAAGGTGGTCAAGTGACATCAGTCCAGAAGTAAAGAAGTCCGAGAACTTTCCAAAGAACCACACCTAAACTGCACCAATAACTTCTTTCATGAGACATAAAAGTGCAACCATTCGTGTCCTTTTTAGGAAAGAAGTCGATAGCAGCAAGGTCATGTGGATAGGAAGGGTGTGATCTAAATTGATACCCATTTTCTCGACAGCATCCATTGTACTTTGGCAATTGTGTACTAATGTAATTTTCAGTTGCAAGCAGCGGTCACATTTTGAGCATTTGCCGCTACGTTTCTCACGTATGGTCTGCTTTAGATTGTCTAGCAACTTGGCATAGTATGCTTCGTTAATTGTACCTTTCTTGGGTAATATGCCCAACAAAATATTTTATTGCAACCCCCAATTGTCCCAAAACATTGAATACTGAACCTTGTCTGTAAGACATTGAATAATTTTCTTGGCCCTCGGGATTCCATACCAACGTACCTAGGACTCTGGGGCCTGTTTCATCAAAACATTTAAGTCGTATTTTTGACTTACCAATGTCTTATAACTCGCTTAAAACAACAATCGCATAACCCAGCTTTTGATAGAATGGCGATACACTTGTCTTACCCTAAACTTGTCATAAGTCGTCGGTAAGTCAAAAATACGACATAAATGTTTTGATGAAACAGGCCCCTGGACCTTTCTTTCGTTCATGATGATGCAACATGTACTCTTTGGAATTTTAGACCCAACAGTCTGTAAGTTTGTGCATCCTTTTGCGCGACCAAGCAATATCTTGAAAAAGATAATGCATTGACAATTTCTTACTAATTCGCTCAGCAAGTATATCAGATCTGTGAATTTATGACACATACCATCGATAGTGGTTGCAACTTTGCCTTCAGACCGAGCATCATCTTCTTAAGTTTCTCTGTCGCGTTATTACCCCCGCCCCCCTCCCCCCAACCACGATATTTTACTTGAGAATAAGATGGTACAGAAGACCAGTAAACTCATCATGCATGTTTTACCCTCAGTCCCTTTTCAATACAAGTGTCGAACCATAGCAGGCTCTCCCTTTTTTGTAAAAAGGCTTTCTAATAACCGTATATTTAGACAAGTTTGTGCACATATAATGACATATATAAATCGCGGATTCCTTGGTTGATTGGAAATTGCTTATATGTGTTATTCATAGCTAGCCCTTATGTTTTATGGATTTTACCTCATCCTGAGGTTAGCTTGTTGTCTTCCACAAAAGTCAGAATTCCAAAAACTAATTTGTGGTGGAGATGTTTGAAATGAATTAAGGAATGCACGAGCATATCTAAAAACTGATAACAGAACGAAAGATTACAAATCTTCGGCAAGCGACATATTACAACACTAGAAGATGGAATATGATGTGTTTCCCTCTCATCATAATCAACAGAAATTGTGTTTGCTATTTAAACTAAATCTTTCAAAACAACATTTTGTTACACGAATACGAGGATTCCTCACAAATCAAGTGTCTTCGAAGTACTGGTATCCAACCAATAAGGTACATATGTACAATTTATAACTGTTTATATTATCAGATATAAGTATTCTGAATTATAAAGGTGTAAAACGATGTCACTCGAATGCAATTTGATAAAGAAATGAATAATTCAGTTGCTATTATAGGCAATTTTAAATCATCAATTAATGCACATGACAGTGCAAATATGAAATTAACCAGTTTCAACTATCGCTTATTAGAATATATTTAGTAAACTGTGTTCCTGTAACATAGCATTCCAATCAATAGAAGTGGTTGGGAAGATTTCTCTACTGCACAGCATGTCTCCAATAGTATTGTTAAGTTTAGACTTGGAGCAAAATGTAAAAAAGCATGCATTACAAGGCAAAAATGGTATAAATCAAATGTGACCATACATGTACTCCAATCGGAATTCATTATTAAAACGCTTTTTAGTTCTTAACTTTTACAAAATAAAGTTTCTTGTGTAAAACAAAACTGTATTTCACATAGAAAAAAAATCAAAGAAAGCAGGTTAAAGTTTTCAGCATGTCATTTGCGCTAAATGGAATTTTATTGCCATTTATACGGTAATTTTTCAGAGCATATGTTGTTAAGATTCTCCCTTTTAATTGGTAAATCATGAAATTTTAGTTTTCAAACACAAGAAGTAAACAATTTAGGGGAAAAGATGCAAAAATGAAAGTCATTAACATTATTAGAGAATATTTGAGAATTTATTTGCCATTTGGAGGAAAGTATGCAAGTAATTGTGAATGTGAATAAGCCCGTATTTGCTTGTTCTGTGTAGCTGATGAATGGTTTATGAACTTATTATTGATCTATTAGTGTTCTTATTCATTTGAAACATGAAGCATTATAAAAACGTATCGCATCAGCATATGTATTCCATAAAAAAGCCTTGTTTTAGCTAATTAAACACATATTTCTACTTTCTCATTAATATTCATGAATATGCATATTAGCTAAATAAAAATGATTTCAAGAAAAATGTCTATTTAACATTTAAAAACTAGTCTCATGTTTTATTGCCAAAATAAGTATATATCTTAAATAAATATTTTAAATATTTTATTGCAATTAATTGATCCAAGTACTGAAACGTAGGAAAATGAGCAGTTGCCATGGTAACAGGCCTACCATTTTCTTATCCAGCACTTTTAAATCAAACAAGAACCTGAATTCATTAATATGTTTCCTGCGCTTCAAGAAAATATAGGTCTTAAAAAATCCCACATGGTGGGAAGGGTTTCTATTCACTAGTAAACTAGTAAAGTCGTCTTTTTGCAAATTAAACACATATTTTCCACAATCTCATTAATATTCATGAATATGCAAATTAGTAAAATTTCTGAAAAATCTTTTGGTTGTGAGAGAAATGTAATGACAACATTTTAAAACTAGCCTCAATGTTTTCTGACCAAAATAAGTAATTTTATTGCAATTAATTGATCCAAGCGCCGGAACGAATGAAAATGGGTGGTTACCATGGTAACAAGCCAACTACTTGCTTATCCAGCATTTTTAAATCAAATAACAAAGTGAAAGTTTTGAAATACATCATAAGCTTCAAGAAAATATAGATCTTCAAAAATCCTACCTGGTAGGGAGGTTTAAATTCACTAGTAAAGTATTGTTTTTAGCAAATTAAACACATTTTCTTACTTTCTCATTAATATTCATGAATATGCAAATTAGAAAATTTTCTAAAAAAATATCTATATTGTGAGAGAAATATCTTGCTAATAATTTAAAACTATTTTGAAAGATTTATGACAAAAATAAGTAATTTTATTGCAATTAATTGATCCAAGCGCTGGATTGTAGAAAAATGGACGGTTGCCATGGTAACAAGCCCGCCATTTGCTTATCCAGCACTTTTAAATTGAACAACAACATGAATTCATTACTATACATCATAAGCTTCAAGAAAATATAGGTCCTCAAAAATCCTACTAGGGGGGGAGGGTTTCGGTTATGGGCCCATGGACTAAACATTTCTACCAAGTTTGGTTGATTTTAACAAGTTAAGGAGGAGATGTCGTTTAAAGAAATAGTTGAGCTTTTGTGAAATTTCCCATTTTCCGATGCCACGGCAACCAGAGTTTTTCATGGATTTCCATTCTTTTAGCAATTTTTATAAGGGACTAACCAAGGAACATTTCTGCCAAGTTTGGTTGATTTTGACCCAGAAGTTAAGGAGGAGATGTCGTTTAAAGAAATTGTTGAGCATTTGTGAAATTTCCCATTTTCCGATGCCACGGCAACCAGAGTTTTCCAAGGATTTCCATTCTTTTAGCAACTTTTATAAGGGACCACCCAAGGAACATTTCTGCCAAGTTTGGTTGATTTTGACCCAGAAGTTAAGGAGGAGATGTCGTTTAAAGATATTGTTGAACTTTTGTGAAATTTCCCATTTTCATGGATTTCAATTCTTTTAGCAATTTTTATAAAGGACCACCAAAGGAACATTTCTGTAAAGTTTGGTTGATTTTGACCCAGTAGTTTAGGAGGAGATGTTGTTTAAAGAAATTGTTGACGCCGTGACAGATAGACAGACAGATGGACAGACTGACAGATGGACACCGGACATTGATCGATCACAATACCTCACCTTGAGCACTTCGTGCGCAGGTGAGGTAAAAAGTCTATGGATGGACGGACAGACAGACAGAGATGGTAAAACCAATATATCCCCTCCCTCTACTTCGTACTTCGTAGGTCGGGGGTATAAAAATTCATGTTATGTCAAAGCCAGAGATTCCTGGTATACCGTAATTATTCTAATAAACGCCAAATCTCAGCTGAAAATATGCATATTTCAAGCACAATTTAACCCTTTCCCAAATGACAAATTTTTGAGTGTTCCAATTCAAAACCTGCTGAAGACAGCAAAATGGATGTTGATAACGATTAAATTTATGTGTGATGTAGCAAAGAAAACATTGAGGCAAAAGGAGAAACTGCTGGTTATCAGCAGTTTCTTCTTTTGCCACAATGTTTTCCCAAGACTATTCATTTAGGGCCGTCAAAACCAGGTCTTGTGTGGGAAAGGGTTAAGCAAGAATAGGTGATTATAAATAAACGCCCATCCCCAAATTTTTGGAGTAAAATCATATAAATCATAAACAAAGATCGCTTCAAAAAGCAATGAAAGAGAAGATTTCCTGTCCCCCAATCTGTTTACAATAAAGGAATATCATCCAAAAATCGTATTTTTCCAGTCCTTGTAACAAAACTTGGCAACCTTTGACTTGATTAACTTCGAGTCCATGAATTGACATTTGATTCGCACGCATGTTTTGACTAAGAAATTTGAATACCTCTAATAAACGCCCACCCCCAACTTTTCCATCAAACATTTATTAGAATAATTCCGGTACTTCTCATCAATACTACTACAATATCCAATCCAAGCCTCCAGCTTCTCTATGACATATGATCTGCACCCATTGGTGAGAGACAAATAAATTTAGTCAAATGTCAGAATGGATACTGGCCGAGCCAGGATTTCAATTAAAGACCCCTGATTGACAGACTTGACATTACCGACTGAGCTATCAGGTCCCAGCTTCAGGCACATGAAAAACACGGTGGATAATCACGTGATACACACATTTCAGAAAATCTTCAATAACTTTGTAAATATTGGACCGATTTAAATTCGGTTTGAAGCAGAGAATGTGGACAGTCATCACGCATCAAATGGACATGGTTGATTTTTGAAAAATCAACTGATAAAAAAGTTATTGAAAATATACCAAAATTTTTTATCAGTTGATATTTTAAAAATCTACAACGTCCATGTTATTCCTGACATTGGATGTAATTAAAGATAGGATTTGTGTGAAATATGGCATAGAAAATATTGAGACAAAAGGAGAAACTGCTGGTTATCAGCAGTTTCTTCTTTTGTTTCGATGTTTTTCCGAGCCTTTTCTATTAGGGACGTCAAAACAAGGTCTTGTTTGGGAAAGGGGGAGTGAAGACTTTCTAAATTTCTTATTTGAAATCCAAACTCTATGTTGTGAGCACTCATTTGAATCGTCTTGGTAAGACGATTCTAACGAGTACCAACAACACATTGTTTGACAAATATTCACACATTTTTCATTTTGAAAAGATGTTTCTTCAGAGGGTTTTCCATGTGACACACAAATAACATGTCATTGACTCAGTTTCAAAACAAACGACCCCATAGAAATTTACCCAAGTTTTACAATCCAGATTTTCATATGATACTTAAGGCGCGTTCCCATTGCCAACCAAATCAACTCGATCAAGCTTGATCAAGCAATCGAGTACTGATCGAGCTTGGTCGGAAAGAGTGATCAGGATGATCGAGCGTGGTCGGCAAAAATGATCGGGAATTAATCAACAAGAAATAAAGAAGTCGTGTAAATACATTTGATAAGGTTAATCGGGTTTGATCTGGGAATTTAGGCGATCGAGTTGATTTGGTCGGCAATGGGAACGCGGCTTTAAGTAAAGTTGTTTATCAAATTTGACCCACAAAACTGGTGAAATGAACCCCAACTTTAAAGGCCAGGGGGTCAAAATGACCCCAAAATTCTTATGCCCAGGTAAAAGCCTGCTTCCTGTATTGTTGGCGCAAGATCGTATGGCACATGTTTACGTTTTGTTCAAATGTAATCAAAACATTGTTCGATAAAAAGCAGAAAACTCTTTACAAATAACGACGTAAGTACCATGAAAAATACGATACATGGGTAGAGAGTCCAGTCTTCTGTTATGGAGGTCTGAGATCGAACTCGGATATCAGCAGATTTTTTCATTTTTTACTTCACCATCAATGGCTTATAGCAAAGAAAATTTTACTTTCTTTGGTGTTTTAGTTGACAATTACCAAGATTTTTGGTGAAATTTTATTTTGATGGGGCGTAATCTGGATAAATTTAACCTGAATAAATTCTAGTTTCTTAGAAAGGCCAATTTTGTTTTAATAATTCCCTGGTTTCCCAGACCCCTATTTAATAATTATTTAGAGAATTTCATAGTCAGAGCGAACTCAGCTAGCAGCTAGCAGACGCAGAGAGATGTGGTAGCTCTTGACTCAAATACGACGCCAACTCCGGATACCAAAATTTGGGAACATTATTTCACCATGCTGAATTTTTTCTCCCTAATCTGAAAATCATGGTAAAATTCATGCAATTCGTGTTAAGTTTTAGTTGTTGGTGGTAAGCCAATTTGCTTTTTGTGTTAAAAATACACATGATTTTAAGGACTACTACAATAAAAAAGAATTATCGAGTCCGAGGATGGAACTCGGAACCCCAGAACAGTCAGCAGACCGCACTTTCACTGTACCGAAGTTTTCAACATGTCTACGTCACTACTTATAAAGAATTGATTCATATTTAATACAACACTTTTTTGTTTACGTTTGGACAAAATGTTAACATGTGCCACACGATCTTGCGCCAACAATAGATTTGTACCATACCTCTTTGCTCTATATGCATACTGGTATTTCGAAAGGGCAGCCTTTTCTTCTTTTTCACTTCTGATTTCTTCCATATATTTAAAAAGGTATGTCTTGTCCTAAAGTAGAATAGAGAAAATATTAAAATTAAAATGTGCTATTCTATTCTAAATAATTAATCATAATTAAGTCATCGGGGCCATCTAAGGCAGTCTACATTTATTAACTAATATACAATTAATGTAATCATAGACATTGCATTTAAAACATAACGGAAAAAGAAGGAATTGCTCAAAATGAGCCATTTCCTATTTTCCCATTTATATGTTTATACATACATTACAATTATTTGCATAAATACAATCCATTTCAAGCTTTATGGATACTAATACTTAGAAATATAACTTGCCACTACAGCTTCAAATTAATCTGCAGAGAACCAGGTTTTGTCCATGATACACAAATGATGTGTCATTGTTGCATTTCAAAACAAATGACCCCTTACAAATTTACCTGAGTGTCATGAATAATGCACATGTTATAATCCATATTTTTATATGATACTTGAGTCCTAAGGCCTGTATAAAATTTTACCCACAACTTTGAAGAAATGACTGCCAACTTTGAAAGCAAGGGGGTCACAATGACCCCCGAATTCTTATACCCAAGGAAAACCATGAATCTTCTTTTAACCCATTATCAGACAGCAAAATTTTGGACTGGTCCAATTTGATGGTGTTGCAGATGATAATTTCAGGTTGGGGAAATTTTGATAATCTTTGTTTTTTGGGTTAGAAAACATTGTGGATAATGAAGAAATTGCTAGTCACAAGCAATTTCTTCATTCTCCACAATGTTTTCCCAATCCCTTTTCTCGCGGGGCATCAAAACGCGCCACTGTGTGGGAATAGGCTTCTGAAATATTTTTAAAATCTACTTGTCCACGGACAAGCGTTGAACCAAAATTGACTTGTCCGTATCAAAGATCAACTTGTCCGTACAATGCCTATGTACTTTTAAATAGCTTCATATGTTTATTGCATATCTATTATGAATATCTAACTATTGGCTTAAATAAAATTTGTACATTTAACTATCAGTAATTAAACTGTATAAAAATATTGTGAGAAAAAGAAAAAGAGTTTTTTATAACCAGATTTTTCGCTTGTCCACGGACAACCTAGCTTTTAAAATCTGCTTGTCTGTACCTATATATATAGGTAAACGGACAAGTCGGACAACTCGGGCAACTTATTTCAGAAGCACTGCCAAATCTGGGAAATAGTAGCTTTAACCCATTACCAGACGGAAAAATTTTGGACTGGTCCAATTTGAAAGGTGTTGCAGACAACAATTTCAAGTTGGGGAAATTATGAAAATCCTTTTGAAACGTTTTTTGGGTTAGAAAACATTGTGGATAATGAAGAAATTGCTTGTCACAAGCAATTTCTTCATTCTCCACAATGTTTTCCCAATCCCTTTTCTTGCCGGGCATCAAAACGCGCCACTGTGTGGGAATGGGTTAACCCTTTCCCAAACAAGACCTGGTTTTGACGTCCCTAATAGTAAAGGCTTGGGAAAACATTGAAACAAAAGAAGAAACTGCTGATAACCAGCAGTTTCTCCTTTTGTCGCAATATTTTCTATGCAATAATTTACACAAATTCTATCTTGAATAACTTCTATTTTGTCCTTTATGACAGTTTTTGAAGTGGATCAACCTAAAATGTTGCTGTTTGGGAATGGACTAAATAACCTGTTCGTAAGTCATCCATTCATTTTGGGGTAAAATTTTCTGTTGTCCGGACAATGTTGTTGCTATAGTCCATGAAGAGAAAGATTAATATTTGTGCCAAGTTTCAATGCTCTCGGTTTATTGGAAGTTGGTCACGGGAAATCTTTAATGAACGCCCCTCGTAACTCATGATGTAAAATTCAGATCAGGCTGAAAATCATACCCAGGCAAGATCTTATAATCACCATCATTCTGTCCAAGTTTTGTCTGGATTGGTCAATATTTGTAGTTGCTAGAGTGAACATAGAGTCAAAATGGCCATTTTTGACATTCAAGGGCAGATAACTCCAGACTTTCTGCTTCAATCTGAATTCTTTGAAGGAATCTGAGAGAGGGTCACCCAAGGATCATTCCTGTGAAGTTTGGTTGGAATCCATCTGGTAGTTTTTGAGAAGAAGATTTCTAAAGGAAAAGTTTACGGACGGACGGACGGACGGACGGACAGACGCACGCATGACGGACACAGCGCCATGACAATAGCCCGCTGGCCTGTCGGCCAGTGGAGCTAAAAATCCCTGCAATCCCTTTTCGTCACTGTGTGGCTGTTTGGGAAAGGGTTAAATAACCTGTTCATAAGTCATCCATTCATTTTGGGGTAAAATTTTCTGTTGTCCGGACAATGTTGTTGCTCTGATGATACGGAACTGCCTTTCTTCTGACTCTTCTTTTAACCAATTACCAGACAGCAAAATTTTGGACTGGTCCAATTTGATGGTGTTGCAGATGATAATTTCAGGTTTGGGAAATTTTGATAATCTTTGTTTTTTGGGTTAGAAAACATTGTGTATAATGAAGAAATTGCTAGTCACAAGATTTCTTCATTCTCCACAATGTTTTTCCTAACCATTTTGGGAAAAGGAGTCTGGCCTAATTGGGAAATATTTAAAGCACAAAATAGCTCATTTTAGGCTAAAAAAGTAAAGGGAAACACTCATTTTTCAATAACAAACTAATCATTTTCAATAGATTGGGAAAATTGGAAGCAAATTTGCTTTTGGAACACAGCCTCTTGCTTTGGGAGTGCCTCCGTTTTCAGGAAGCACAGAAAGCTTAGGAAAACCCCTGCACAGTCCTTTTTTTCCTGAGGAGCGTCAAAACGTGCCGCTGTGTGCGAATGGGTTAACCCTTTCCCAAACAAGACCTGGTTTTGACGTCCCTAATAGTAAAGGCTTGGGAAAACATTGAAACAAAAGAAGAAACTGCTGATAACCAGCAGTTTCTCCTTTTGTCTCAATATTTTCTATGCAATAATTTACACAAATTCTATCTTGAATAACTTCTATTTTGTCATTTATGACAGTTTTTGAAGTGGATCAACCTAAAATGTTGCTGTTTGGGAAAGGGTTAAATACCTGGTCATAAGTCATCCATTCATTTTGGGGTAAAATTTTCTGTTGTCCGGACAATGTTGTTGCTCTGATGATTCGGAACTGCCTTTCTTCTGACTCTTCTTTTAACCAATTACCAGACAGCAAAATTTTGGACTGGTCCAATTTGATGGTGTTGCAGATGATAATTTCAGGTTGGGGAAATTTTGATAATCTTTGTTTTTTGGGTTAGAAAACATTGTGTATAATGAAGAAATTGCTAGTCACAAGATTTCTTCATTCTCCACAATGTTTTTCCTAACCATTTTGGGAAAAGGAGTCTGGCCTAATTGGGAAATATTTAAAGCACAAAAAAAGCTAATTTTTGGCTAAAAAAGTAAAGGGAAACACTCATTTTTCAATTACAAACTAAACATTTTCAATAGATTGGGAAAATTGGAAGCAAATTTGCTTTGGGAACACAGACTCTTGCTTTGGGAATGCCTCCGTTTTCAGGAAGCACAGAAAGCTTAGGAAAACCCCTGCACAGTCCCTTTTCTTGAGGAGCGTCAAAAAGTGCCTTGGCTGTGTGGAAATGGGCTAAATACAGTCGACACTCGTTATGTCGACATCGGATAAGTCGAATTATCGCTTGAGTCGAAGTTTAAATCTGGTCCCGTCTTCATCAATAGACATACTTTTTTCAAACAAAATAATTTTGAACTCAATATAGCTATTGAAACATAGTAGGAAAAGGATAGAAATTGCTCGAAACGAGCAATTTCTTTCCTTTTCCTACTATATTTCAATAATAATAATACTTGATTAGTATCAAAAACAGTCAAATATCAACTTTATCGAAGCCGAACAAAATTGGATAATTCGAACTCCGGATATGTCGAGATATTTTGACGGCCCCTCCGACTTCGACACAACGAGTGTCGACTGTACCTGTTCGTAAGTCATCCATTCATTTTGTGGTAAAATTTTCTGTTGTCCGGACAATGTTGTTGCTCTGATGATTCGGAACTGCCTTTCTTCTCGGACTTCCTTCGGTAATCTAAGAATGGCTTCCTGTACATATTTGTGGTCGAAGGCGTAGCAGTCATCTCGCATTAAACCTGAAAAATTTGCATAGTCAGAGTTTGGTTACATAATTGGGTACACCGGTTACAAAAAGACCCTTAATAGGGGATGATTTTATCGAGTAAACCGTGACATAATATTGGACAAACAAATAGTGGGTGTTCACAGTTGTTATAAAATCTCGTAACTACGGCTTGACTCAAGCCGTAGTTACGATATTTAATAACATCATCGACGATTTATCAATAAATAACGGTTAAACCCACTCTATTTTTCACACAAAATTCTTTGCCATTAACCCATTACCGACACGTGACGATATTCGACTCCCTCACAAGAAAAGGCTAAGGAAAACATTGTAGAAAATGAAGAAAGTGCTTGTTTCTGTTGTCCGGACAATGTTGTTGCTCTGATGATTCGGAACTGCCTTTCTTCTCGGACCTCCTTCGGTAATCGAAGAATGGCTTCCTGTACATATTTGTGGTCGAAGGCGTAGCAGTCATCTCGCATTAAACCTGGAAATTTGCATAGTCAGAGAAGTACAGAAATATACAGAGCACCGGGTATAAGTGATTTTTCCTTCATAGCGAACGATTTTATCAAGTAAACCGTACCATGACATAATTTTGGACAAAAAAATAGTATTCCGTGGGTGTTCACTGATGTTAAGAAATCTCGTAACTACGGATTGATTCAAGCCGTAGTTACGAGATTTAATAACATCACAGACAATTTATCAATACATAACAGAAAACCCATTCTATTTTTAGCACAAAATTCTTTGCCATTAACCCATTACAGACCAGAGACGATATTCGACTCCCTCACAAGAAAAGGCTAAGGAAAACATTGTAGAAAATGAAGAAATTGCTTGTTTCTGTTGTCCGGACAATGTTGTTGCTCTGATGATACGGAACTGCCTTTCTTCTCGGACTTCCTTTGGTAACCGGAGAATGGCTTCCTGTACATATTTGTGGTCGAAGGCGTAGCAGTCATCTCGCATTAAACCTGAAACATTTTTATAGAGATTGGTTTATTTTGGTTTTACGCTGTTTTCAACTGCTATGAACATATTGGGGTGACTGGTGCACCTAACCATGGATTCCTGTTGTTTCTCAGTTCTACCACAACACCCTTACTAGGCCTCCGACTGCTCTCCCTCATAGGTTCACGATATCAAACCATTGATGGTTCAGACATTTTTGTTAGAAAGGATATTTGCTACGACCAGGTATCCAACCCGGGACCTCTTGAATGAGAGGCAGATCTTTCAATCTAGATTTCCTTTATGATAATTGTATACATACCATTTCTAGTAACAATTGCTTTTGTTTTAAATAATTTTTGTCGTTCGGTCTGATAGATTCTTTTTCTGAATGGAAAATTTTCAGACCTACGTCACCTTGTCAGACCAAACGACTGACACTTTTTCTGAACATACGGGAAGTCTGTGACAGTCTGACAGTCTTTGCCATGACTGACAATGACCTCTAGAGGTTGAGTTAAAATAGCCCCCACCCCCCCCCCCCCCCCCAAAGAAGTCCTAGAATCACCACTGCCTTGCCCTTATATTTCAAAAGACCTTCCCAAACGACAAAAATTGTCTATGTTGATGAGAGTAAGATTTGTAATTGAGAGATCTATACAAAATAGAAAATTCTGAAGCAAATGGAGAAAATGGTCATATTTTCTCAAGCCTTCTCTGACTTATGGAGGTCAACACCAGATATTGCATACTTAGTAATCAGTTAAAAAATAAATAATTATACAGGGTTTTCCATGACGCAAAATTCGCGCGTCATTGTCGCAATTTCAAAACAAATGACCCGTAAAAATTTTACCTGTGCGTCATTAAAGACGCAAGTTTTAAAACCTAATTCTTTGTGAATAGAATCGTCGGTAAAAGCCAAAATGTTGAAATAAATCCTTTGGAAGTCCGAGTTACGACGATCAATCAAGTAAGCAACTCGGTAATTTGGGTTTCCAATATTTATTCATAGTGCATGACCTGTGTTCTATTTTTAGTTGACCGATAAAATGCGTAGACGGGTTATAGTAATTTTTATCAAATTCTGACTCGATTTCCGGTGATGAAACATATCGTTTACCCGACTACTAGAAAATGTAAATACTAGCACGTTCAGGTCGAAATTATGGTACGAAGTGGTTGTGGTACGAAATGACTACTAACCATTACCGCGACCGGGTGGCAGTCATTTTACTATTGAGCCATTTCATTGTCTTTAGTCATTGCTCATGGCAACATTTTAGAAGAAAAAAAATAGATATGTCGTCTTTCGCGGCGCTTAACAGAGAGCGTTGGGCTTTCCCCGTTTTTGTATATTAATGCGCGCGCACCTTCGACCTGAGCGTGCTAGTATTTAGTCTCTACCGTAAACATGTCGCGTCAAACAATGATGTCGAAATTCCTCTCGTCTGCATCGGGCAGTCATAGCGATCAAACTACAAAAGAGAGCTCTAGTAGCGAGTCTGATGGTGAAACCCCGGTCCCATCTTCGAAAAAGATCCGCCGGTCCTTCAGTCAGAAGTGGTTAAAAACCTTCAGTTGGCTTAAATTCGCCGACGGTGAAATGCTGTGTGACCCGTGTATTAAAATGAAAAAATCTAATCCATTCACTACTGGCTGTACGAACTTTCGTCTTTCAACCTTAGAACGACATGAAAAATCCAAAATGCATGTTGAGGCTCTTAGACAGTCACAGTTAGGTGCTGACTTTTCAAAAAGCATTGAGAAGGCACAAAAACAGGCCAATAGTAAAGTTAATGAACAGACTAAACGTCATGTCGTGCAGATGAGAACTGTATATATGATGGCAAGTAACGGCATTCCAGCTAATAATTTCACAGATTTAATGGAGCTTCAAGTTGACAATGGCTGTGAATTTGCCTCTAACTTTTATAAGAGACCAGAAGTTGTTTCAGAAATGGAGTCCGTTCTTTGTGATCAAATTGAATCTAATTTGGTAGAAGGTATTTGTGATAGCCCATTCTTTGGAGTTATGCTGGATGAAACCATTGATATAACTATTGACAAAAAGTTAGTTGTGTATGTGAGATACATCAAAGAAGGAAAACCTGTTGTCTCTTATCTTGGAAATTATAAAATTGAAGATTGCACAGCACAGGGTATCAAAACAGCTTTGTGTAAATTCTTAGAAGATAAAAACATTATTAACAATAATGATTATTCCAAATTGGTTGCCCTGGGTACAGACGGTGCAGCAGTTATGGTGGGCTGTAGAAATGGCCTGGGTGTTAAAATGAAGGAGTTGAACCCTATTTTGTTACAGGTGCACTGTATTGCACATCGTTTGAACTTGGCTGCCTCCCAAGCCAGTAAAGGCATTGACTATTTACAGGAATACAAAAACTATATTCAAACTTTGTATAGATTTTTTTCAGATTCCAGTGTTAGATATGATAAACTGAGAGAGCTTCAGACAATGCTGCATGGACAAACCCAGCAAGTCCCAGAGGGTACATCTGTATGTTGGTTGTCAGTGGAAAGTGCTGTCAAAATGATCTTTAAAAACATTGATGCTATAATCATGACTTTGGAAGATGACAAGGACAAAACAGGAAAGGCTGCAGGGCTCTGTAAATTTTTCAATTCAACTCTTTGTCTCTTGGTTACTGCCATGATGATAGATGTTCTGTCTGTCATTGGAGTTTTGAGTCAAATTTTCCAAAAGGATGTAGTAAATCTGTCAATGATTCACCATAATGTTAATTCCACCATCCAAACCTTGCAACAAATGAAAAATGGATCATATACTGTTGATCAATTGTTGCAAGATTTGGGTGATGTTGACATGAGTGGAAAAGCAGTATACAAAGATATTCAATTTACAGACAATAATAATCTGAGGCTTAGATTCACAAGACTAAGGGACCAGTTTATCAATAATCTTACGGAAAATCTTCAGAATAGATTTCCTGAAAATGAGCTGAATATGATTCTTTGTTTTGACAAAATATTCAATCCAAAGAAGTACCCCCTGAATCATGGTGAACTGGCTAACTATGGTATTGAAGAACTTGACAAAATCTGCCAGCATTATGAATCTGTTCTTGATGTTGACAGATGTAAAGTTCATTTTCTACAATTCAAACATTTAACCTGCTCTTATAGAGAGGTGAATGACTTTCAGCAACATATTGAAATGCTCTTGAAAGACCACACTGACACTTATCCAGATTTTGTCAAGCTTGCTTTAATAGCACTTGTTATTCCTGTCTCAAGTGCACCATGTGAAAGGGGGTTTTCACACCAAAATGCATTAAAGACAAAGTCTAGAAATAGAATTAATCCAGACCGTTTAAACAGGTTGCTGATGATTAGGCTGGTTGGTCCACCAAGGAATGAGGTTGACTTTCTGGCAGCAGCAAGAGCATTTGGGGCATTAAAACAAAGAACAAAGTAATTAACAAGTTGGATGTTTATGAATCTATAATACATGTAATCAGTGTGGTCTTTCAAGAGCATTTCAATATGTTGCAGCTGCTGAAAGTCATTCATAATCTAGTCATATGTCAACATGTTACTATAATCATTATCATTTATGAGCAATAAAGCATTTCCACCCATTTGAAAAACATA
The DNA here is from genome assembly GCA_963680895.1 of Fragum sueziense. NCBI lineage: Eukaryota > Metazoa > Mollusca > Bivalvia > Cardiida > Cardiidae > Fragum > Fragum sueziense. Next base: position 28,575,563 of record OY804608.1, read on the forward strand.
ATAAATAAATAATAGTTCATTTCATTTAATGTCTCCTTTGTTTTTTAACCTTTTCCACAAAATATTATAGTGATCCACTTCAAAAACTTCCACAAATGACAAAATGAATGCTATTAAAGATAGGATTTGTGTAAAATATGGCAGAAAATATTGAGACAAAAGGAGAAACTGCTGGTTATCAGCAGTTTCTCCTTTGTTTCAATGTTTTCCAAAGCCTTTTCTATAAGGGACGTCAAAACCAGGTCTTGTTTGGGAAAGGGTTAACTTCCTGTAGTCTCTAGCAGACTTTTAAATTTGACCCCCTAAATTGGTGAAAAGACCCCCAGTTCTGAAGGCAAGGGGGTCACAATGACCCCCATTTTTTCATGCTCAGGGAAAACCCTGAATTATATCAATTAACTCACCTAATTGTGGAAAATATGCTACTTCATAGATTTTTCTTTGCAAAAAAGGGCTGGATTCTGAAAATAGATAATATTTAATAAATTTCCCTGTCTAGTAAAACTTAGTGTTTAAGCCTGGATTTAGATTTGAGTGCTCAATTTGGCCCATTACTAGCTGCAATATCATAGCCACAAACTTGATGATGGGTATTGGTTTGTGAAACCCAGATCAAAATTCAAAAAGGTTTTGGTTACATTATTGCAAGTACCCATACAACTTGGACCAATTGTAGTGGGACAATATGTTTTTTTTTGGCTCAGGAATGAGTCTTCGCATTAATTATACGCCCGTCGAAGACGGGACGTATTATGGGATCACCCGTGGCGTCCGGGTGTCCGGCGTCCGGCAGCGTTCACTTCTTTGTCCGGAGCATAACTCTGTCACCTTAAGTCCGATTGACTTTAAACTTGGCAGTTATATTCTTCTCATCATTACGGAGTGCAGTGCACAAAAACCATAACTCTACCTGGCTTATTTTTTTAGTTATTGCCCTTTGTTGTTTTTCGAACTTGAATCTTGTCCGGAGTATATCTCTAAAAGTATAATAGCTAGGATCATGAAACTTCATGGGTGTATAGATCTCACCAAGGGGGAGTGCAGTGCACAAGAACCATAACATTACCTGGCTTTTTTTTGAGTTATTGCCCTTTGTTGTTTTTCATACTTGAATCTTGTCCGGAGTATATCTCTAAAAGTATAATAGCTAGGATCATGAAACTTCATGGGTTTATAGATCTCACCAAGGGGGAGTGCAGTGCACAAGAACCATAACTCTACCTGGCTTATTTTTTGAGTTATTGCCCTTTGTTGTTTTTCATACTTGAATCTTGTCCGGAGTATATCTCTAAAAGTATAATAGCTAGGATCAAGAAACTTTATGGGTGTATAGATCTCACCAAGGGGGAGTGCGGTGCACAAGAACCATAACTCTACCTGACTTATTTTTTGAGTTATTGCCCTTTGTTGTTTTTCATTCTTGAATCTTGTCCGGAGTATATCTCTAAAAGTATAATAGCTAGGATCATGAAACTTCATGGGTGTATAGATCTCACCAAGGGGGAGTGCAGTGCACAAGAACCATAACTCTACCTGGCTCATTTTTTGAGTTATTGCCCTTTGTTGTTTTTCATACTTGAATCTTGTCCGGAGTATATCTCTAAAAGTATAATAGCTAGGATCATGAAACTTCATGGGTGTATAGATCTTACCAAGGGGGAGTGCAGTGCACAAGAACCATAACTCTACCTGGCTTATTATTTGAGTTATTGCCCTTTGTTATTTTTCATACTTCATTTTTGTCCAGGGCATATCTCGAAAAGTATAATAGCTAGGACCATGAAACTTTTACCAATCTGCTCACCCTGTCGACATAAAGCAGTGTTACGGGCGTATCTTGTGACAGTTTGACACCTTGTTTTTTTAATGCACTAGCCCAGTTGGGCTTGTACCTATGAAAAAGCACTAGCCCGAAGGAACTTTTACTAGCCCAACATTTTCTGAAGAACCCTATCCTCACTGGTCGACAGTATTTTCTTCTTACTGGTTCATACATGCCTTTTAATGGATAAAGTATTAACAAAATGTAAAGATTATTGTTTTATCCATATCTATTCCCTATCATAATTAACATATATGCCCCCTCAAGGGCCTACCTTTGATGTAGGTCAAAGTCTGAGGTCAACTTCACAAGGTCCAAGGTCATGGTCAAATGTGAAAGTTCTTGGTAGGATGTGTCCATGTGTGGAATATTAAGGCTGTAGGAGTAGCACGACATGAGATATAGGCCAGGTTAAAGTTTTTTAAAAATAGGTCAAACTCCAATGTCAAGGTCCAAGGTCATGTTCAAAAGTGAAAAGTTTTGGCCGGAGGTGTCCATGTGTATACCAAGGCTGTATACATGTGTAAAAACACATGAAATATAGGCCAACGTAATACATGCAAACAAACCAAAGCTGCAGATAAAAGAGAGCCAGTATCGGCTTTTCAAAACACAAATCAAACTTTTATTTCATTGTAAATCTAACCCTATGTTGTGGATACTAATTGGAATTGTCTCATCCAGATTATATAATAAGTACCCACACCATAGGGTACGGATTTGAAATAACAATTTTTAGTTTTCCTACAGTTATTTTAGTTTATCAAAATGGCATAGATCTAGAATATTCTAAAATAGTTTGGCTTTCTTGGTAGCAAACTGACGGCTGCTGATAACTTTTTTTCATAATAATTATAAGCTAGATTATTTTTTAGAAATGCAGACTAAGACAGATCCATTAACACATTGAATAAAGAGAAGACAAGTGTTAAGGGTTACGTCTATATTTTATCCAAAAAAGGAAAGGGTAAACACACAAAATATTTCTGGCCCGGTGCCAACACTTCCCAAAACTTCCGCGGTAATCCTTTGATGTCTGATCTACCCACGCTTTGTAATTGACTGGCCCATTTTTGAATGACACACATTAGTTTAGGGATGGAAATTTACTGGATTTATCGCATGGATTATTGAAAAAGGTGCTTATCTTTTTTACTTATGGGTGAAGTTCAAAAAAATGAAGTCAAAGTGTGACATTGAGGTAAACTAGATGCCGAAGGGCAACATGTCGAGCCCGCTCATTTTGAAGAAAGTTTGAGTTTGAGTTTATTGGGGTTTTACGCCGTTTTCAACTACCAGGGTCATATCGCGGCGGCTGGAGCAACTAACCGTGGGTTCCTGGTATTTCTCGCACCAGTACAACCACAATATCCAAACCGAGCCTCCAGCTGCTCTCTCACATAGATGATTCACACCCATCGGTGAGAGACCATTTTGAAGAAAGAAGACCATACCTATGTCTACAGCTGTCATTACAATGGCGTTGTAAAAGTGGGGACAAAATAAGTTGGAATGATGGGGATCATGGTGAGACAGTTTATTGTTCACAAAATATTACATGTCTATGTATTTATAACGAGATACCAGAATGGATTAATTTGAGTATACATATGTGACCCGTCACGCTAAAAGGGACCTTATGCTAAGTCCATAAAACCAAATTCCGAGAAATATACCAGACCAAGCAGAAGTCCATCCGATGTCGTATTTGGAAAACGAAAATATTGTAAGGTAGAGAAAACATTCTAGATTCAGAAAATACTTAAACGTGAAAAGTTTCGACCCTAGTCAGGCTGCGCGGACTGCGCAGACGGACTAGGGTCGATACTTTTCACAAATCCGATAAGGTCCCTTTTAGCGCGACGGGTCACATATAAGGAAAATAAGCCATGCCCCCTGGCACCCATTTTTTGTACGGATCGGAATAATTTGAACATTCTGAGAAGTACGAAAATTAGCTGCACGTAGCTGTACGTGGCCATGTTTTTTACGGCCCGGACAAGCAAAAATCATCTCATTTTTGACATTTGAATCCCTCCATCCATGGTGAAGTTATGGCCCGGACAAGCAAAAATCATCTCATTTTTGACATTTGACCTCCAAGTTTGACCTTGACCTTTGAGCTTGGAATCTGGTTCTTGCACGCGACACTCTGCCTTACTGAGCTTGACATTTGTGCCAAGTTATTTCTGAATCCCTCCATCCATGGTGAAGTTATGGCCCGGACAAGCAAAAATCTTCTCATTTTTGACATTTGACCTCCAAGTTTGACCTTGACCTTTGAGCTTGGAATCTGGTTCTTGCACGCGACACTCCGCCTTACTGAGCTTGACATTTGTGCCAAGTTATTTCTGAATCCCTCCATCCATGGTGAAGTTATGGCCCGGACAAGCTCCATCCGGACGGACGCACGCACTAACGCACGCACGCACTAACGCACGCACGCACTAACGCACGCACGCACTAACGCACTAACGCACATACACCGAACCGCCATTGTGACAACTATGTCGAGCTCACCGCAAGCGGGCTCGACAAAAATCAAACAGCCTTGTGGCTGTTTAATTTCTGTATAAATCATTACTAAAGATGTTGAAGTTTCAGAAATTAATAGCGATCACTCTCTGAAAGTATCCATGTTTCTGCAATTCATATGGTTTTGTCATTAACGGCACTTTATTTCAAAACACAGTACTTCTTTAGCAGAGCGCCATAAAGTTGTTACATTCACGTTTGAAATAATACATTTGTCAAGTTCAATTGAATATACCTTGGTGCATAATTCTAAAACGTTAATTTTAGCAAATTCATTGATAAAATATTTTTTCGCCATTTTTTCATACATTTCACCTGTAATATATTGTTTCTACCCATAAAAGTTATCCCACTCATTTGATGTCTACATATATATTGCAATTAATATATTTTTATCTAACTTCAATACATTCCAAAACAGCTCTGAAAATTTCGAAGCGATACAATGATTAAATCTGGTAAAATATGACCTTCAAAAAGCTGCCCTTTTTTCCTTATTGCGCTGCACTTGGGACAAAAATATGTCAATAAGGCTTCTTGGAGTAAAAAATAACATTTTTCACTTAATATTTTAGTACTTATGTGCCATATGTATGTCGATTAACTAATAAATGTAAGAAATTTTAACTTTGAGCATGAAAAATATTCAAAACAGCACACTTCAGTCCCTTAGAATTGAATGCTTAAGTTTATGTAAGCTAATCACGCTGGTTGTTTTCCAATGGTTTGAAAATGATAGTAAATCAAAGAAATAAGTCATAATATTGTAAATTTGATATTTTCCTTGAACCTTAGAAAATTCTAAGACTGGTCATCAACATATCTTAATAAAATAAAATGTTGCACTTGGGACAAAAATCAGATTCTTCGAATTTGAGGTTTCCCGGTAAAAAGAGATCATAATTATGTTTTATATAAACATGACAATGAGTGAAGGTAACACCATGATAAATGTAAGGTGTTGAATAATGCCAGTTTAGGTTGACTTTGGTACCATGCAAAGTATTCTTTAAAAGCGTTTCTTAAATTTGAGGTTTGTGTATTGTAGATATTTTGAAATCTCTTGAAATTGAATTGAACTCGATTTAAAGGCTTCGTTTTTCTAGTTTTTGATAAAAAGTTCTGTAATTTTACAGACTTGGACTTGTAAAAAAAGGTACTCTCTGCACATCAGTCAACGTTTTAACCGATGCCAAATTCTCCTAATCAGTAAGAGATTTCATTGTCGAGTCATAAGCTGTCAATGGAATAAAAATTAAAAAGTCTGTTACAGTTTCCTTCTGGGTTTATAAAGCTCCTGTGGCACTGTTAACTAATAAAAGTAAATTGTTTGATTTGACGAACAAGAAAATTTGACTTCATCCGATGATTTTAAATGTTTGGATGTGTGTCACTCAGAGTATGTGATTACCATTGGCGTAGACTTTCAATGGATAATGCCAAATAACAAATATGACACAGTAATTGACGTCATAATATAGTAAAATAGGACACATTAGATGACCTGACGACAAAGTTTGAATCAATCGATAAGATTGATAAATTCTGTACTGAAAGTAGTAAGAAGCATAAATATCAATTATGTCCCAAGTGCAACGGTCTAACTGTAGTTTTATTGACCTTCTAAACAGTAACAACTGTGTTCCTTTGAGATTATCTCTTAGCATCAGAAATACCAAACATAATTTACACCATTTAAAACATATTCTGCACCATGAATAGACTTTTGTTTCATTCTAAGCAGGCACACACCTAATATGAATCAAATATTTGTCTTGATTGGTTCATTTTGTTATTTAGTGTTCACTTGTTTTCCTTTAAAGGGAAGTTTTACGGTTAGTTTCTTCATTTTCTTTGCGTATCAGCGCAATTTCTTTAGAAAAATAAAGATTCCAGCATGGATTTTCTTATTTTAGATTTTTTTGTCCCAAGTGCAACGTTTTAATGTTCGTTGTAAAACAGTTACTCAAACATGTCAACAGACAGTTAAGCTTAAGTTATTGTTGCGACTGACAGCTACATTGAATAAGCGATAAATAAAAGCAAAACAGTTTGTTTTGCAAGTTTTGAGTCCTGAAAAAAACTCCGTATGAATCATTTTTCGCCAAAATAAGCTATTCATTTCCAAATAATTTCTCCGTATGGCATAACAAAGTTTTTCGAATGCTGTTATTTGATAGATGTATATTTTAACAATAAGATAAAACCAAAGTATGGCAAGTTCAGTCTGTTTTTAAAGTTTCACAATGCTCTGAGTTTGCTTAGAAAAACGCGTTGCACTTGGGACATCACTTTCGGCAAAATTTAGGAAGGCAGCATGCAAAGAATTGCAAATAATTGCCTGTGAATTATGTTTTCTGACTTGCTTATCTGAAAAATGAGGAAAAACAACATGTTACGCAGGTAATGCTTCTTTTATGGATCTAAAAACTCAAAGCGTTGCACTTGGGACAAATTCAGGTAGCAGTCTAAAAATGTTATTTTCTGAAATATCTTGCTCAAAATTAGTTTATTTGCAATTGAAAATTAATCATAAGACATACTGCTATGCCTCGGATACCTTTCAAAGTGTCTATTGATGATACATTATGAAATGTACTTGATCAAATTCCAAATTTGTTATTCGGGAGGATACATTTTTCACAGGGGGTATCATATTTAATGCATAAACTTGAACCAGCAAACATAGTGCCACATAACTGAATTACATTAGAACCTTGAGTTTAATTGATGACTTTCCAATTGCAGGATCTTTTAGGTACATGAAGCATCACGCTTTTCTTAAAACAACATTTGAAATTGATAAATGTATCAAAATGTCACGCTTTTTACGTTGCACTTGGGACATTTGTGGGCATATTTTTCGCCGTAACTTTGGTTTGGATGGTTCGATTTTCATGACATTTTCGATGCTGTTTAACACCATTGAAATGCATAGTTTTAATCCAAAAAGAACATTATTCTTAAGAATATATTCATTCAGGCTCTGATTTTAATAAAAACTTCATTTTTTTGAACTTCACCCTTATACTCTTAATTGTTGTTTAATAATTTGTCAATCTTTTCATACAGACAAACTTCAAAATTAGTGTTGGACAGTGGGACTGATAGAATGGAAAAAAATATCGGACAGTCTTCCCCATGACTGCCGTTGTTATAGTTAACTTTGCTTCGATATTGGTCTGAGTTGTAAACAATAACAACGAAGTCTATGTTTATTTCGACTTCACAACTGGGTATGTTCAAAAATAATGAAGCAAGTTTTTATTTTTTTGGTGAATTTTAGATACTAAAACAGGACAAAATCTTTGTTAGCATCATGAAAGAAAATGGTTCAAGTTTGATAAATTACTAGGGCCGTGATGATCGGTGCAAAAATAAATTCACAACTAAGGCTTTGCTTTAAACTTTTAGTTAAAATTTGTGAAAAAAATGACAGTACTTGGAAACTTATTGGAACCATATAAATCATCCAATCAGTGTTTTTTCATTATTTCAAATAAAAATAGGTTATATTCAAAGTTTGCAGTGCCAAAAAACATTGCGTAGCTATAAACAAAATGGAAAATTTGAGATTTTTAACTTTTTCTACCTACTTTTTTCAATGTGCACCTCTAAAAGTTTTGTTTATGTTTGTCTGGAGTGGAGAAGGATTAAAAGACTCAATGTTTACTACAGTTTATGATATTCCTGAAAGAAAGACCAAGTTTTGTCAGTGTATGTCAAAAGTTGCACGAGATATTGCTTGTTAAAAATGGTGCATAATATGGAGATATTTCGTATACTTGGGACAATTGATCAAGATAAGAACAGTGATTCGAAAATTACACATATACAAGCAACTATAACACACAAAATTAATATCATTTATACTTGGCATTAAGGAGCCATGTTCCCATTTTCAAATTATGGAATGAGCAGTTGTTCTAGGAAATCTTAAATTAATAACAAGAGTCATCATGTCTTTTGAAATTTCAAAAAAGTACTCATCTTTCACTAAAGCTGCCAACAGCAAATAAGTGTAAATTTGAAAGTATTTACTCATCTTTATCCTTACTATGCTAAAACAATTAAACATAAGGAAATCTTTAATTATTTTTCCAAGAAAATCAACCCTTGTTTGTACACTTGGGACATTTATGTATGGAAAGGCATAAAACACCTATTTTAAAAATAAATGTATAATCCTTTTGTGATTTAAGAATATCTCTGAAAATAATACCGTTATACTCACATATACATGGAATAGTGCTTTTTGATTCACCTTTGAAACATCAGGATGTTTGAATCATATCATAAGAAAATTGACAAAAACAAAGGCACAGATCATCCATGAAATAATTGCCTAACTGACAAATGAGCACCTTTGTTTAAAGTTTGCTACTTACTAAATAGCACTAACTGTACTGTCCCTCTTTTCTTATTTTTCTGACCCTTCTAAACCCCTTCCCTTGCTGTGCAGCCTGGATTGTGTCCAGTGTGGTGGGAATCCCAGACTACAGGTTCTCTCAAATATCACATGACCAAGACTTTGTTTCACATTTTTCTCACAACCCCCTGTTTCTTTTGACATCACCTAAAACTCTCTTGTCCCTTAATAAGATATTCAATCAGCATCTATCAATAGATTTGAGTATATTGTTTAACAAGAGCTTGCATACAGTTCTAAAAGTTAATACAAAGCCACAATTCTCTGTAGGCTTAGCAAAAGGTGTATTGGCCAAATACATGTCTATGTTCACAGCTAATGAGCTGCATCTCTGAATTGATTCCTCTGAGCTTGATTCTTTTCCCTGGAAAAGTTCTGATTGTTTGGCAAGCACAACAATGACTGTCATAGACTTGCAGTCACTAAAATGTTTGTCAAATTGATCTTGGAATGCTAGGTTAACTTGTTAAGACACCTTTGGAGTGTAGAATGGTACACATATCTTTCATATTTTGCTCTAAAACATATATCGTTTTCATTACTAGTTAGAACTGCTCATGCCAGACTATAATCTTACAAGTACCCACAATCTGCTTAAACAAAATATTGTTATTATTTTATGAATGAAAATTTCATTTTTGCAACTAAATAAATTCCACCTATACTTACATAGGTATGATTTTTTAATGTGAAAAGGGTTCGAAAACATCTACATATTTTATTCTAAAAAAAGATTGTGGTTCTATAGAACCAAACTGTTATAACAGCTTTTAAAAGTAAAAATTTTCTTAAATATTGATAATATCAATTGTTTTCACAGAAATATGCAATTTTTGCAGCTAAAAAAGAAATAGCATTGACAAGCTTTTGTAATGATGACAAATTCTGATTTTTTTGTCCCAAGTGTACAACAGTTAATAACCTTTATCAGTATCATATAAATGCAAAATAGTTGTATATTCTGTTGTACAATTGATATAATTTGAGGAAGAGAATGCTGTTTTCTTTAGTGGACGCATTCTTTAGTCAAATATCGTTAATTAAAGATACTTCTGATTTATTTTACCTCTTACCTGAAATATCAGAACAAGATGTTTCAGCAATACAAATTATCAAGCAACCAGAAAATGACAAATTCACTGTTTGATGTGTAATTTTGATCATTTCTGTAAATTTGTTAAAAAATGTGTGCCTGAAACTAATGTATTCAGAAATTAGAAGCTGTCAATCAAATGCGACAAAATTTCGTACACTTGGGACAACACAAGATAGCATCTTAGATGAAAAGTACAGCACACTATGACATCAGGGTTTATTACAACTTGTTCTGAGTGACCATATTGTGAATTCAAAAGTGTAAAACTTTACATAAATCAATCCTTGAAAAAAATATCTGAAATTTAAAGCAAAATGTACACTTGGGACAAATTCAGAGTGCATTAGGTATATAATTTATATTTATTAACTATTACAGATTATTACACCAAAACTTGGAAAACCTTGAAGAATAAACATGTGTCTCCTGAAAAGTGCAAGTTGTTCTTGTAAATATTCAATCACATTGTATTACTGCACCTTTCTTTGTAAACAATGACAAAATTTGTGGCATGAAAATGACAAGCACCTCAATGCTTTGAACTGGTATAACAAGAAAACAAAATATAGACAAACTTTGATATTCCATTTTTCTGAACCTTAATATATCTGCCTACTTGATAAACAATGATAATTTAGTGAAACCCTTCACCCTAAAGTATAGTGAAGGGTTGAAATTAAGGCTTAAGTTAAAATGTCACGCAAAAACCGTACACTTGGGACATTTTTGGGGTGTTTTTTCAGTAGGGATGACTATTGCAGGCCAAAATGACTATTGCGATAGTATTGCTATTGACCAAATTGCTATCACGATAGTATTGCTATTGTAGGTTGCTATTGCAATACTATTGCGATACTATTGTTATATGCTTTAACCCTTTCCCAAACAAGACCTGGTTTTGACGTCCCTAATAGAATAGGCTTGGGAAAACATTGAGACAAAAGAAGAAACTGCTGATAACCAGCAGTTTCTCCTTTTGTCTCAATGTTTTCTATGCTATATCATATATAAATTTAATCATAATCATCATCCATTTTGCTGACCTCAGCACCTTTTGAATTGGACCGCCCTAAAATTTTGTCGTTTGGGAAAGGGTTAAGTGCTATAAAAGGATATTTTTTCATTAAAAATCACATTTCCTGAATATTTTACATATATGAGTTAATTTGCAGAATCATTAAATAAATAATCTGAAAGAAGAGAGTGACATTTCATGATTTGAGTAGCCTGTCATTGATGTCTGATATTCAAGAGACAGATTTTTTTGCTAAAATTAGATAATGTCATGTGATAAATTGCTATTTTTAGAACAAATTGCTATTTTTAGAACTATCAAAACTATTGCGATAGTGGAAACAACTATTGCGATACTATTGATATTGCCAGTTGCCTATCACGATAGCACTATTGCAGAGGTCACTATTGCGATATATCGATAGTCCGATGTATCGTTACATCCCTATTTTTCAGGATATCTTTTTACCTAAGTGAGATATCACAATGAAACTTTGCATTCAAGTTTCCCTCATGGAAACACATCTTTTAGACCTAAAAGCAAATCTATAAAACCTTATGCTAAAGAAATATATGGATGTTTTACTTTTGCTTCATTATTTTTGAACATACCCAACTCTCTGCTAGGTAAAAGTTGATGGATTTAAAAGATTAATTGGTGTTTTTTTAAAAAATTTTTGTCATTCAAAATGCACTCGACTGGCGGGGCTACCGACTCGGAAATTTCACTTTACCAAATTGAAAACTACTCGCCTCGGTCGATGGTCGAGCGGGTTAATGCGAAGACTGGGTATGCAGGATGATCTGAGAGGACATTATTTAAAGTTCAAAACCAGGAAGTGTAAACTCAACATTAGACAGAATACTTTTGAGTTCCAATCAGTTTCTTTTTGAAACAATTTAAGTGACGAAACCATATCTGCCGATATTGTCAATCAGTTCAAATCAAGGTTAAACACAGATAATTGGAACATTAACAGTGTTGAATCTAGCTTGGCCCGAGAGGGGGCCCGTCGGGCCCACAGCCATCAAAACAGGGGGACATTTGGGGAAAATGGGGGACATAAAGACAAACATAGAACAAGAGGACCATGATGGTCCTATATCGCTCACCTGAACCAAGATGATATGAGCCACAGATTTGTTCAAATCAATTACTTGTGACTTTAAGACTGAAAACAAACTTATGGTTAACAACATTGTGTCCAAATTTTGTCTCGGTTTGTCACTATTTGTGGTTGTTAGAGTAAAAACAGTCCAAAACGGCAAATTTGTCAATTTGAAGGGCTCAGCAAACTCAGCAAATTCTACTCTAATTAAGCTAATTCAAACTGGTGCAAGATCTTATTTTCAGCAACATTGTGTCCAAATTTCTTCTTGATTGGTCAACAATTGTAGATGCTAAAGTGTAAACAAAGTCCGAAACAATCGAAAACATCAATTTTGTCAAATTCAAGGGCATATAACTCATGACTTTCTAGTCTGACGAGACTGAAGTTCAAGCTCATCCAAGAAATTATGGTCACCAACATTGTGTCAAAGTTTCATCTTAATAGGTCAATAATTGTAGATTCTAGAGTGTAAACAAAGTCGTAAACATTCAAAAACAGGAATTTTGTCAAATTCAAGGGCGTATAACTCATGACCTTTCGATCTGATCAATCTGAAAATCAAACTCATACGTGATCTTATAGTCCCTAAGATTGTGACCAAGTTTTGTCTTGATTGGTCAATAATTGTAGATGCTAGAGTGTAAACAAAGTCAAAAACAGTCAAAAACGGCAATTTTGTCAAATTCAAGGGCGTATAACTCATGACTTATTGATCCGATCAATCTGAAAATCATACTCATACAAGATCTTATGGTTCCTAACATTGTCTCAAAGTTTTGTCTTGATTGGTCAGTATTTGTAGAAGTTAGAGTGTAAACAAAGTCGAAAACAGTCGAAAATGGCAATTTTGTCAATTTCAAGGGCACATAACTCAAGACCTTCTAGTCCGATCAGACTGAAAATCAAACTCATCCGAGATCTTATGGTCACCAACATTGTGTCAAAGTTTTGTTTTGATTGATAAATAATTGTAGATACTAGAGTGTTAACAATGTCAAAACTAGCTATTTTTCGCATTCAAGGGCAGATAACTCCGGACTTTCTGGTTCGATCTGACCCATAATCGAACTCATCCGAGATCTTATGGTCATACATGTTTTGACCAGGTTTGGTCAAGATTGGCTTATATTTGTAGATGCTAGAGACAGGTTCCACGAAAAGTGAACCAAATTCTGTCCAGAAATATATTGGTATGATATTTTTAGTAAATATCAATTAGGAACATAATTTTATCTTGCTATATTTTCTTAAACCCTATGCAATCATCAAAATCAACTAAAATGTTTTTGATGAAAAAATACGTAGAAAATAAAAAAAAATATTATAAAAAATTGTAAAAACTGACGATCGAACTAGACAGCGCTTACGACGGTAAAGGCTTCAGGAGTGTTTTTATGACAATATTTCTTGTTTTGGTGAAAGGAAAAATAGTATTACTGTTACAATTATATTTTTGTTTATGGAATGTTCACTTATATTTTTCCTGTTCAGCGAAAAAAACGAAAAAAATTAAAAAATGAAAGTAATAAAGCATTGTTTTTCTTTCTGTCCAGTTTTCTGACGATATCAACTTCGATCGGTTCAGCGATCGGAAAAGAATTGGGACACAGTCAACAACCACGTTTATTCAAATTTACAAATACATGCAACAAACGCCTGTTTCCAATTAGCCAGTCAGAATTCATAATTTCTATGTTGAAGAAATTTATTCCCAAAAACTGCTAACGTCAATTCTGTCTGTTTCGGTGAATGACATTCGAAAAAATAAAACGAACCAGCCTGATTACCTCCCTTGTTGCTACAGCCGCTACCCCGTGGAGGCGCTTCGAAATCTATTTCCGTTTCCCCTAAGATGGCGGTTGTTTGAAAATAAATAAATAAACAGTGGACAAAAAGGGAATTTCAGGTGTCTGTCAATTGTTTATGACGTTATATACCCTTGACGTTCGAAACTACACATTCTGTTTTCTTTGTTCCGACACGCCATTTTATTGCTTACAATGTTTGAAACACTACGATGAAGCATTTAACACATCATGTACAGTTCACACAACACAATTTTTCTGCATTTTCTAGGTCACCATGTGTCTATCGTCAGATGCTTGACAGATAATTTTGTGTCTTCCGTCAGATCATTGCTGGAAAATTTGGTCTGGTCAGCTTTCATGACATGAGCTTGTGTGAAACTAACAAATCCCACAAATAAATGCATTGTGAGATGCTTAACAAGAAAAAGTACCTTTTAAACTTTTAAGATCTTATTTACATAGAAAAATTATAAAAATGCTGTTGCTAATGTCATGATTTTCTGTCCAATTTTTCCGTCCGATTTTGACATTAGCTACGAAAAATTGAAAGTTAAATAAAATCATTATTTTGATATGCTGTGTTAAAGTTTCAGCTGTTTTGCCTTTATTTGAGTAAGAGTAATCAAATGAAACACTAACTTTCCCAAAATAAAGCACTTTAAATTTTGATCTCAGAGTTGAGTTTTGGTGTGCTGTTATGTGGACACTGTCTAGAGTGTTAACACGAAATTGTGGACGGACGGACGGACAGACGGACAGACGGACAGACGGACGACGGACAAAAAGTGACCACAATAGCTCACCTTGAGCACTTCGTGCTCAGGTGAGCTAAAAAAGAAGTAAAATTATGATACTTACCTTTTATTGGTTTGTACACATGAATATACATTGTTTTCTTGCAAGTAAGTAAAAAAATACTGTGTTGACTTTGTAATATTCAAATTCAAAAATGTGTAACGATATGGCAACTTATGGCAGTTTCGCAATATTTTACCTTACGATAGCCATAGTTTGACAGAACTTTTAAAAGTCGATAAATATCGCAATAGTTCTTTCGACTATCAACTGTTTACGATAGTTTTCTTTAAAACGAAAGTAGAACAATAGAATCCAGTAAACGCTTGATTCTAAGTTAACATGAACTCAAAAAAGCGTTTCAAAGATCATGAGTAAAATACTTTACTCCTAGAGGGGTGCTCTCAATGAAGTTAATTGATCAATTACTCGGGCAAGTGCATGGAAGCGTCTATTTTGAAGCAAGTCAAATCGGGTCAGAAAAATTATCAATGAAAGCATTTCACAGGAAGGAATGTATTCTGTTTTTGTAGGAAATTGGTTTAACTTTCAGAAAATAACTGAATTTGAAGCGTATTCGATCGTTTTCAGCACAATCATAGGTTTCGGAGTTTTCCTCTCTGATTAAATCACCCGATAACCTACTCAAGCCATCAGGTGATACTAAGCTCCGCCCATTTATGCAAATTTCTCATCGATCTCTTCCTTACCCATGCGCATCGTTAGCGGATATAGGAAAAATGTAAACAAACCAAACAGGGAACCTCTAAATCAGCGGAATAGTTAAGTTAAAAATCTCAAATGAATTATTTTCAAGGCGAAAGTGAATTTTAGATTTGAAGTTAGGACGACCATACAGGCTTTATAATACCAGAATGGACTTTTTACGATAGAGAAGGGAGTGCGCCCGTCGGGCCCGAGCTTGTGTTTCCATTGCGTCATTTGCAGATTTTGCCGGTCCATGGCGCAATGGCGCACTCTAGATTCAACACTGACATTAAGAAATTTTAACCGTCTTCTTATGCACTCTGACTCTGAGACAAACAAGGTCACTTTACAGTGTAAAGTTTACACGTTTGAGAATTTAACCAAAACAGCTTATCAGAGGGGACACGACAGATTATATCTACTATATTGCAAGGGTCGACACTAACAGTGTCCCGGGATCCCGAGGACACCAAAATTTAAGGAGGGACCCTTGAAAATCAGCATTTTATAGAGTGAAGTGTCCCTGATTTTGCCAAATTATGCATTTGGGACACCTGCTTAAAAAGTTAGTGTCTAACCCTGTATTGACCCTACGATCAGGGTATACCAGAACTACCACAACACCCTAACCGAGCCTCCAGCTGATCATCCACAAAGGTTAACCATATTAAACCATTGGTGGGCGACATTTACTCAGAAAGGATATTTGCCACGTTTGGGAACAAACCCTGGACAAGTTGAAATTGACAGACATTTACCCTCAAATCTAGTCTGTATCTCCCACAACCAAATCAATTTCAAGTTTATAAGACCTGTAGGTCAATTTGATTTCATACTTATTATTGTAACTTACATACAACAGCAACGGATCCAGGATTCTTGTGAGGGGGGTTCGTTTTTACAAAAAGGGGGGTTCGTTTTTTAAATATTACACAATTTTGACTGAATTTCTGCATGAAAATGAAATAATCCGGCTACAGAGGGGGGTTCGTTTGAACCCCCCGAACCCCCTCTGGATCCGCCACTGTACAATGACGCACATGGACAGCCTCAGAAACTTTATGAACTAAATTTTATGTATTCAGAGCTCCAGATAATTTTTAGAGGCAAGGAGACTGGAGTATTTACCCCTCAGAATTTTTTCCAATGCATATTTCCAGATTATTTTTTGAGGCAAGGCGTATCTACCTTCATGTTTGGGAAAGGACTAAAATAAAGAGGAGAACCCGACTGGAATGACCCACTTTTATTTTCAGGTTCGAGGACATCTAACCGCGGTATGTTTTCGACCACCAACTTGTTTAGTTTTTTTTTTTTTCGTAACTAGATTATCGTCGTGGGCTATCTTTGCCTGTAGGGCCACTTCAGAAATAATATCGGGCAAAATCGCCTTTACGATCTGCTCAGGAGTGAATTTACTCGTTTGACGATTAAAAAAGAAAACAAACACCTTCGAGTTCCCGTGTCTGATATACGGATTGATGAAATGGTCTGTTATTTATCATCCAATTACATGGTTCATACAAAATTTTGATGAGAAAATTCAAGGGTTTTTTAAGGACTCAACAATGAAATTCAAGGGCTACTAACATTCAACAATCTAAGGTTCAAACATGGTTTATTTAGCAGTTTGTTCGACTTAAATTCTCGGACCCATGCTTTGTATTTCTGTTAACCAACTTTAGTTGAACACACACTTTCCCCTACTGATTTTATTCCTTCGTAATTTCTTCGCAAACAAGCAGTTCAGTTACTGTTAATCCTTTCCTATCTATATCTTTTCATAAATGGATTCTCCAATTGCAGAAAAACAACTTTCCACGATGTTAAAAGACAGCTGAAAATTATTACGTACAAAAAATAGATAAATAGAATTCAAGGGTTTTTCAAGGGCTCGGGCTTGCTTTTTAAGGGTTTTACAAGGCTCACATCTATTTTCAAGGGTTTTATAAGGCTAAGGTCAAATTCAAGGGTTTTTCAAGACCTGTGCGAACCATGAATTAAAATCGGGTACACATTTTGCTTTGACGGAGTTAACCGAATGATTGAAATTTGAACAAATACAACACTCGGCATCATTCGGAAGATCTACGAAATAGCCGATTGTCGCTCGGCTGGTGACGTAATTGGTATTCCCCAATTATTCTGTTTTCTATTGGCTGATTAAAGTCGTAATAGATATCGGAAAGCTAACTTCCATAATTAATCTATTTTTACAGACCACAACGATTTGTGTTAATTGTTGGAGTTTCCTAGTGTATGCTTTTTTCCGGTATCACACCAAAACGGCCCAATGGCAAAACGGCCCAAGAGCAAAACGGCCCAACTTTGGTCAAAACGGCCCAAATCAGTTTTCCAACTTGGTCAAAACGGCCCAAATTTTTTTCAAAGAAATTGATTTTCTACGAAAATCTATTACTGGTATAAACATAATTATGGCCCAAATTTTTTTCAAAGAAATTGATTTTCTACGAAAATCTATTACTGGTATAAACATAATTATGTTTATACCAACATTATATTCATAATTCACTTTACTTAGCCATTTTACCATTGACAAAAATTTATCTTGTGGTTATGGGGGGAAAAAAAAGAAAAGAAAAAAAAAAAAACAGGTGGCAATTAAACAATGAGGTAAACATATTTTCACCTCATTATTTACTTTTACTAATGCATCTTTATCTACATATTTTCTAAGACTTAGCAAGAGTTTTCAAGGTAAACCAGCCTCAAATAGCCTATTGTCGTTTGGATATGTTTGACGCGTGTCTACAATAGCCAGTAGCATGGGACAATCAAGATAGGTGCGATATACACTGCATTTAAGATACGTGTGAAATATTGTGTTACTTGTCTACTGTTTGATACCGGACCCATTTAACAGAAGTATTGCGTTCCTTTAAAATTAGTGTATTGTGGATGCCTTAGAAGAAGAAGGTCGTAAGTGAAAAAACATAGTCTTGAGAAAACTGAAAAAAAAAATCTGTTTTATTTCAAAAAGAAAAAAGAAAAAACGACCTTTTTTTTACAGCCAAATTGGTCAGCATGACAAGTTCAAATGTCTTGGAAATTTTCACCATATTTGGAGCTTGAAATGCCCTTTCCAAAAATGTATGCATCATAAAAGGTTGTAAGTACCACTTACGACCTTATTCTTGTTTTACTTCGATCCGAAATGAAAAAAAAAAAGAAAAAAAAAAGAGAGAAAAAAATGAACACTTGCATGAAATTTCTAAAACATATACATGTATACTTAAAATGAAAAAGGCAACTCAAAGTTGCCAAGTTTACGGAGAAACCGGAGTTTTCCCGTTATCAGGAGATATAGAATCTAAATGCATCTCTTTCTCGGCAAAATTCATATCAGGTGCACACAACTCACTCCTTAAACATACTTACATGTATACCTATAGAAGATTCTGCACTACCGAGGTAACTCAAAATATTAATCTTTTTAAATGGGTAAACAATATAAAAACTATTCTAATAAAATGCAGTTTGGTTAACATAATTATGGGACAATCAAATATTTCAAAACGAAAAATGGTTAAAACTTACGGTAAAACAAAAGCTTATAGATCTCTTTACTAACAAGAGATGTTTGTAAAACATATATGCCTCCTCAAGGGCCTACATTTGATGTAGGTCAAAGTCCAAGGTCAAGTTAACAAGGTCCAAGGTCATGGTCAAATATGAAAGGTCTTGGTAGGAGGTGTCTATGTGTGAAATATTAAAGCTATATATGTAAAAGTTAAATGAAACATAGGCCAGGTTAAAGTTTTTAAAAGTAGGCCAAATGCCAAGGTCAAGGTCATGGTCAAATGTGAAAGGTCTTGGTTGGAGGTGTCCATGTGTGAAATATCAAGGCTGTAGGTGTAAAAGGACATGATATACTAGTATATGCCTGGTTTCAGTCTTTTTAAAAGTAAGTCAAACTCCAAGGTCAAGGTTGCAATATTCAAGGTCATGGTCAAATGTGAAAGGTCTTGGTAGGAGGTGTCTCTGTGTGAAATATCAAGGCTGTAGGTGTAATAGGACATAAGATAAAGGCTAGGTTAGATATTTCTAAAAGTAGGTCAAACTCCAAGGTCAAGGTCCAAGGTCATGGTCAAAGTGAAAAATCTTGGTTGGAAGTGACCATGTGTGAAATATCAAGGCTGTATATGTAAAATGACATGAAATATAGGCCAGGTTAATGTATTATAAAAGTAGGTCAAACACCAAGTTCAAGGTCACAAGGTCCAAGGTCATGGTCAAATGTGAAAGGTCTTGGTCATAGGTGTCCATGTGTCAAATATCAAGGCTGTATGTGTAAAAGGACATGATATATATCGGCTAGGTTAAAGTTCTTTTTAAAGTAGGTCAAAGTCCAAGGTCAAGGTCACAAGGTCCAAGGTCATGGTCAAATGTGAAAGGTCTTGGTAAGATGTGTCCATGTGTGAAATACCAAGGCTGTATGTGTAATAGCACATAAGATATAGGCCCAGTTTATTTTTTTTAAAGTAGGTCAAACTCCAAGGTCAAGGCCACATGGTCCAAGGTCATAGTCGTATGTGATAGGTCTAAGTCGGAGGTTTCCATGTGTCAAATATCAAGGCTGTATGTGTAAATGGACATGATATATCGGCCAGGCCAAATTTTTTTTAAAAGAAGGTCAAACTCCAAGGTCAAGGTCATAAAGTCCAAGGTCATGGTCAATTGTGAAAGGTCTTGGTAAGATGTGTCCATGTGTGAAATATCAAGGCTGTATTTGTAAAAGGTCATGAGATATATGCCGGGTTTAATTTTTTTTAAAGTAGGTCAAAGTCCAAGGTCAAGGTCACAAGGTCCAAGGTCATGGTTAAATGTGAACGATGTTGATAGGGGGTATCTATGTGTGAGATATCAAGGCTGTATGTGTAAAAGGACACGGGATATAGGCAAGGTTAAGAATTAAGTTATAAAATCAACAAAGGGCAATAACTCACAAAATTTGATCGGCAGAGTTACGGTTCTTGTGCACTGCACCTCTCCATAATAAGATCTATTCACCTGTAAAGTTTCATGATTCTACCTTACATATTTTTTGAGTTGTGCTCGGGACAAGAATCAAGTTATAAAATCAACAAAGGGCAATAACTTACAAAATTTGATCGGCAGAGTTACGGTTCTTGTGCACTGCACCTCTCCATAATGAGATCTATCCACCTGTAAAGTTTCATGATACTACCTTACATACTTTTTGAGTTATGCACCGTACAATAATCAAGTTTGAAAATCAACAAAGGGCAATAACCCAAAAAATATGATCAGCAGAGTTACGGTTCTTGTGCACTGCACCTCTCCATAATGAGATATATCCACCTGTAAAGTTTCATGATTCTACCTAACATAGTTTTTGAGTTATGCTCCGGACAAGAATCAAGTTATAAAATCAACAAAGGGCAATAACTCAAAAAATTTGATCAGCAGAGTTATGGTTCTTGTGCACTGCACCTCTCCATAATGAGATCTATCCACCTGTAAAGTTTCATGATTGTACCTTACATACTTTTTGAGTTACTGTAAAAGTCTATTTATTCGCTAGGACTTAATTTTCGCTAATTTTCGCGAGTAGGCTATCTCGCGAATTCATCAATTTCGTGAATATATCAGTCTCAGAATGTCGGAAATTGCCGATGGTTCTTCGGAATCCGGAACATTCCGAAATTTTATATGTTCATTAAAACACTTCAAATCGGAAATTTTGATCGTTACCCACCTTTCAATGTATGAACAATGCAATTAACATCATAATGTTATATTATTATGATGATATACATTGTACATGATTACAAATACAAAATATAAATGTTACATGTGTTTTCATAGAATATGGTCGTAAAAGGGTGACCTCTTTATCGTTTACAATTCAGAAGTACAGTACATTTAATGGAAAAATGAAGCAGTTACGTTCTTATGTTATTCACTTTTTGTCATACATGTAGGGACAATGCATGTATTGTCCTTTTAACAGTTACATATGAAAAGGTGTGAAAACAATTATAAAGAGAAGACAGGTGTGATAACCATTTTGTCTAACCATCGCTTGTGTATTTATCGGGGTTAACCGGACATGTACGGAATATAACGAAGCGAATATTTCCGGAAAACAACGGAAATACCCGAGCTTAACATCAAACACGCGCGAATTTATAAACTCGCGAATAAATTCCAGACAACGAAATCGCGAAATGTTGAGCTCGCGAAAATAAAGACTTTTACAGTATGCTCCGGACAAGAATCAAGTTATAAAATCAACAAAGGGCAATAACTCAAAAAATTTGATCGGCAGAGTTACGGTTCTTGTGCACTGCACCTCTCCATAATGAGATCTATCCACCTATGAAGTTTCATGACTCTACCTTTAATACTTTTCGAGTTATGCTCCGGACAAGGTTTGGTCTACGGACAGACCGACCGACATACGGACGGACCGACCGACCGACCGACAGACCGACCGACCTTCCGACCGACACTTGCAAAACAATATACCCCCATTTTCTTCGAAAGGGGGCATAATTACTGGTTTAGTAACCACGATTTGTCAATTTATTTATTCATTTACTTATTCATTTGTAAGACATTAAGTACAGCTCCGGCTAAGGACCATGCAATAGGCGGTACATCCATAGTAACAGAATTGGTTTATTTGCACCTCAGTGCAACCCTTTTGTGACCAAAAGTCGAAAGCTGAAATATTTCCTGAATCCGTTGATTGTTACCATGGTAACCAAGGATTTTCATTTTCAGCTCCATTCCATGCTTTCCAAAGGCGAAAATACTGATTTTTCAGTACTTTGATATACCAAGAAATACAAGTGGTGCTTATGAATTATTGATTTAATAGTTTAGTTATGTAGATTCATCCTATATAGACAAAATGCAACAATAAACAACAAAATTTTCAAACTCTTAAACACACACCATGCTAGTGAAGGTGGGTGGGGTAACTGGTATACAGTTTTTAGGCAAAATTCTGAAAAATGGCTATTTTCAAAGTAAATTATCTCTCAAGACCAGAAGGATTTCATGAAATGGTGTATTAAGATATATAAACTGACCTCTATGCTTAACCCTTTCCCAAACGGCAACATTTTGGAGTGACCCACTTCAAAAACTGCCACAAATGACAAAATGGAAGGTATTTAAGATAGAATTTGTGTAAAATATGGCATAGAAAGTATTGAGACAAAAGGAGAAACTGTTGGTTATCAGCAGTTTCTTCTTTTGTTTCAATGTTTTCCCAAGCCTTTACTATTAGGGACGTCAAAACCAGGTCTTGTTTGGGAAAGGGTTAAACATGCAAGAAAGAAACCCTTGTGTTTTTTCCTTATTTTCAAAATAAATACATTAAGGTAGTGCATCCATTCTCAGAATCTAAAAAAATACGAAATGATGCACTTTTCAACCAAGTTTTTCTCACAAGACCTACATAAACTATGAAAGTGATGTCTTTGATCAAATAAACTGATGTCTAAACTTAAACATAAAAGAAAGAAAACTGTGTGTTTTTTTCTCATTTTCCATATATATGCATTAAGGTAGTACAACCGTTCTCAAAATCTTAAAAAAATGCAAATTATGCACTTTTCAACAAAGTTTTTCTCCCAAGACCAACATAAACTATGAAAGTGATGTCTTTGATCAAATAAACTGATGTCTAAACTTAAACATAAAAGAAAGAAAGCTGTGTGTTTTTTTCTCATTTTCAATATATATGCATTAAGGTAGTACAACCGTTCTCAAAATCTAAAAAATGCGAAATTATGCACTTTTCAACCAAGTTTTTCTCCCAAGACCTACATAAACTATGAAAGTGATGTCTTTGATCAAATAAACAGATGTCTAAACTTAAACATGAAAGAAAGAAACCCGTGTGTTTTTTTCTCATTTTCAATATATATGCATTTAGGTAGTACAACCATTCTCAAAATCTAAAAAAATGCGAAATTATGCCCTTTTCAACCAAGTTTTTCTCCCAAGACCGACATAAACTATGAAAGTGATGTCTTTGATCAAATAAACAGATGTCTAAACTTAAACATAAAAGAAAGAAACATGTGTGTTTTTTTATTATTTTCAATATATATGCATTAAGGTAACGCATCCGTTCTCAAAATCTAAAACTAGAAGACCTGAAGGTCTTGAGTCGCTCCACAGGCCTGAATTTCATGTAATATTTAATTCAAGTTTTGATTAGATTGTTCAATGCTTGTGTTTCATACAGCAAAAAGAAAGTTACAAAACTAGATTGTTCAAAATGTTTGGTTCCTGAAGCAAAGAAAATAAAACTTAATGTTTGCCATTTGAGAAAGGGTAAAAGGAAATGGTAGAACATTCCAGCTTAGGATTATACTAGCAATTAAAATTTTCCTTCTTCCAAACAGATCTAAATTAACAGACCATTGATTACCCCAAAATATTTCATATTTCTAAAAATAGATTTAGTGCTAAAAATAGATTCAGGGAAATATCCTTTTCCAAAATTAATGAAACCTGAATTTCTTGTAATATCAAGTTCAAGTTTTGACAAGATGTTTCAATACTTCTTGCTCTTAAAGCAATTACAAAGTAACTAGAAAGCTGAAATGCATTCATATAAGATCAATTGGTTACCAAGCTTTGTCTTTATTAGAGTGAGTTTGGCTGTTGGAGTGAAAACGAAGTCACAATTAGCAATTTTGCCAAATTGAAAGGCATATGACTGAGGATTTTGCATTCCTATCTGGCTAAGAATCACACTAAAGCAAGATCTTAACTTCAACTATATCTTGTTTAAGTTTTGACCTGATTGTTCAATATTTGTGGATGTAAAGAGTGTAAAATCAAAGTCGAAAACAGCAATTTTGTCAAATTCAAGGGCAGATATATCATGATTTAAGATTCCTATGAAGCTGAAAATTATACACATGCAAGATCTTATGGCCAGTAAGATAATGTGAAAGTTTTGTGCTGATTGGTGGATATTTATGGTTGTTTGAGTAAAAATAAGGTAAAAAAATGGTAATTTTGCGAATTTCAAGGCCACACAACTCAAGATGTAATATTCAGATCAAGCTGAAAATTGCACTCAGGCAAGATCTTATCAGCACCAACATTCTTACGAAGTTTTGTCTTGATTGATAAATATTTGTAGTGGCTAGAGTGAAAACAAAGTCAAAACAGCCATTTTTTAATTCAAGGGCAGATAACTCCAGACTTGCTGGTTCAATCAAAATCAATTGAAGGAATTTGATAGAGGACCACCTAAGGATCATTCCTGTGAAGTTTGATTGAAATCCATTAAGTAGTTTCTGAGGAGAAGATTTTTTAAGAAAAAGTTGACGACCGGACGGACGGACACACGCACGCACGGACGCACGCACGACGGACACAGCGCCATGACAATAGCCCGCTGGCCTGAAGGCCAGTGGAGCTAAAAATGCGAAATTATGCACATTTCAACCAAATTTTTCTCCCAAGTCCTACATAAACTAAGAAAGTGATGTCTTTGATCAAACAAACTGATGTCTAAACTTAAACATGAAAGAAAGAAACTTGTGTTTTTTTTCTTATTTTCAATATATATGCATTAAGGTAGTACAACCATTCTCAAAATCTAAAAAAATGCGAAATTATGCACTTTTCAACAAAGTTTTTCTCCCAAGACCTACATAAACTATGAAAGTGACGTCTTTGATCAAACAAGAGGACCATGATGGTCCTATATCGCTCACCTGAACCTAAATGATATGAGCAACACTTTTGTTCAATTCAATGGGCCGCTAACGAGTTCCAAGAGTGATTTCCCTTGGTAGTTATTCCCCTTTAAATTTTGGGTTGTTCCGCTTCCGGTTGGGGCTACAGATAAGAGGGGTTAAGGCGTTTCAAAATGCAAAATATCTTAAATTTTTCATCAAACCCTGTGCTGTGGGTATTCAATGAATCATCCTGTCAAAACGATTCAAAATTATAGCCATAAGGTTTGTTGAAGATTTGAAATAAATATTTTAGAAGAGTTTACCCCTCTTATCAGTTGCCATGTACTGTTGTTATATATCAAGTATCATTCATCAACCTGGTTTTTTGATTCCCCCATAAGAAATAGGTTAGGAAAACAATGATATGAAAGGACAAACTGCTGATAATAAGTGATTTCTCCTTTTTCCTTTAGTATTCAGTTTACTATGATTTATGCATATTTTGCCTTTGATATAAAATATTTTGTAACATGCAATCAGCAACGTTTCAAAATTAGAACAGTCTATTTGACATGATGCAATTTGGGAAAGGATTAAACTTCAAAAAGAATTTTTGTTTGACAATTAGTTGTAAAATTACGTAATGCGGGATGAAAGTTGGAATGTTGTCGTGTCTACTTATCACGTCCTTCCTATAGATCTTTTGTCCACTGGTTTAGTGTGATATACACAGTAACTTGTTATTTATCTCGTGCTAGATAATCAAAGGAATTTGATTGGGATGATATACACATACACGTGTCAATCTCCTTTCGTCGGAAGACAATTAATTCTTTATCCCTTTCCAAGCAATAAAATTTAAGTATGTTATACTAGAAGCTAGGTCACTAACTATCCGTTGCCGTGATTTAAAAGCATATTCAGAGAGAAAAATATGCCTCATTTTACTTTAGTTTTCATATTTGCAACGTCTTATGCTAACCATTAAACTCGAAGTGGGGAGCCTGATTAAAAAGTATGAAACAATCATGATATGAAATTGTTAATTAATTTCAAATAAGGACACGCGGCATAGCATCATCTATGAATTGAAAATAAACCCATTAAAATTATATTCTGAAAAAAGCTGCTTTCTACAGTTTACAAATGATAAATAACTATCTAGAAAAGAGCAAAAATTCGTATATTTTTTACTTATTATGATGTCAGATTATTAGAATTAACACTATTTCTATATAGACATATAGAGTAAAATCCAACCGGAACTACCCAGTAGATTCAAGGGAGTTAATCTAATAGGTAAATTAGAGTTATCCCTCGAACCCGGTAGTGTCCTATTAATATTTATTACTTTAAGACTGAAAAAGAACTTATGGTCAATAAGGTTGTGAAAATCTAACTCATCCGAGATCTAAATTATGGTGCCAAACATTGTACAGGGCTCCAGATAAGAGGGGGTGGTGACTTTTCAAACTGCAATAATGCTGTCAGTGATCATCAAACCCTATGTTGTAGGTACTCATTTGTATCGTCTTATCGAGACGATTCAAATGAGTACCCACAACATAGGATTTGAATTCGAAAAAACATTGTTAGTATGTCTTCACCTCCACTTATCTGTAGCCCTGATTGTATCCAAGTTTTGTCTTGATTGATAAATAATTGTAGATTCTAGAGTATAAACAAGGTCGATAATAGCCGAAAACAACAATTTTGTCAAATTCAAGGGCACAAAACGCTCGACTTTCTGATCAGATCAGACTGAAAATCAAACTCATATGAGATCTTATGGTTCCCAACATTGTGTCCAAGTTTTGTATAGATTGATCAATAATTGTAGATTCTAGAATGTAAACAAGGCCGAAACCAGCCGAAAATGGCAATTTTGTCAATTTCAAGGGCACATAACTCTCAACATTCTCATCAGATCAGACTGAAAATCAAACTTATCCAAGATCTTATAGTCCCAAACATTGTGTTCAAGTTTTGTCTTGATTGATAAATAATTGTAGATTCTAGAGTATAAACAAGGTCGAAAACAGCAAAAAACAGCAATTTTATCAAATTCAAGGGCACATTACTCTTTACTTTCTAATCAGAGCAAACTGAAAATCAAAGTTACCTGAGATCTTATAGTCTCCAACATTGTGTCCAAGATTTGTCTTGATTGGTCAATAATTGTAGATTCTAGTGTGTAAACAAAGTCGAAAACAGTAAAAAAAAGCAATTTTGTCAAATTCAAGGGCACGTAACTCTTGACTTTCTGATTAGATCAGACTGAAAATCAATCTAATCCCAGATCTTATGGTCCAAAATATTGTGTCCAAGTTTTGTCTTGATTGAATAATAATTGTAGATTCTATAGTGTAAAAAAGGTTGAAAACGGCCGAAAATGGCAATTTTGTCAAATTCAAGGGCACGTAACTCTTGACTTTCAGATCAGATCAGACTGAAAATCAAACTCATCTGAGATCTTATAGTCCCCAACATTGTGTCCAAGTTTTGTCTTGATTGACCCTTTCCCACACATTGGCGCTTTTGGATGCCCCACAAAATAAAGGCTTTGGAAAACATTGTGACAAGCAATTTCTTCATTACCCACAATGTTTTCTACCAAGAAAGACCAAAAAATGTTAAATTTTGTTCAATGGAACTTGTCGTCTGCAACACCTATGATTTTGGACTAGGCTAAAATTTTGTTGTTTGGTAATTGAGTGTAAATCTATTTATATCCTCTATCAAACTACAGAGCTCCAGATGAGAGGGCGTGATGACTTTTCCAATTGTAATAGTTCTGTTATTGTTCATCAAACCCTATGTTGTGGGTACTCATTTGTATCGTCTTGTCCAGACTATTCAAATGAGTACCCACAACATAGGGTTTGGAATTGAAATAACAAAGTTAGAATGTCTTCACCACCACTTATCTGTAGCCCTGAAACTAGATAACTCTACTTATACTGAAAAAAGTAGTGTCAGAGTTCCTTCCCTTAGATTAACTCTTTTTTTTAATACAGTAAAAAAGTGGCAATTTTGCCCAATTCAAGGGCACATAACTCTCATCTTTCTGGTCAGATCAGACTGAAAATTGACCTCATCCAAGATCTTATGGTCTCCAACATTATGTCCAAGTTTTGTCTTGATTGATCAATAATTGTAGATGCTAGAGTGTAAACAAACTTAAAAACAGCATTTTTTGACATTCAAGGGCAGATAACTCCGCACTTTCTGGTCCGATCAGGCCCATAATCGAACTTGTCCGAGAACTTATGATCGTACTTGTTTTGGCCGAGTTTGATCAAGATTGAGTAACTTTTGTGGATGCTAGAGTGTAAACACCCCAAATGTTGACGGACGGACGGACGGACGGACGGACGGACGGACGGACGGACGGACGGACGGACGGACGGACGACGGACAAAAAGTGACCACAATAACTCACCTCGAGCACTTCGTGCTCAGGTGAGCTAATAAACTGATGTCTAAACTTAAACATGAAAGAAAGAAACCTGTGTGCTTTTTCCCTATTTTCAATATATATGCATTAAGGTAGTACATCCGTTCTCAAAATCTAAAAAATGCGAAATTATGCACTTTTCAACCAAGTTTGTCTCCCAAGACCAACATAAACTAAGAAAATGATGTCTTTCCACAAATAAGGTGATGTCATCTATTTAGCATTTATAAAAGAAAGAAACATCCATTTTTCCCCCTTTTTTTTCCATATAAATGCATTAAGGTGGTACAGCCGGTCTCAAAATCTAAAACAATGTGAAATTATGCATTTTACAAATTAATTTTTCTCCCAAGACCAACAATAAATTTATGTCATTACTTAAACATGAAAGAAAGAAACCTGTTCGTGTGTGTTTTATTTTTATTTTTTACTTTCTTATCTATAAATGCATTAAGGTAGTTCAACCATTCTCAGAATCAATTTAAATAAAGAATTTTTAGAAATTATACACTTTTCAACTTACAGTTTTTGTCCCAGGACAAGCATCACCCTTTTCCAAACAAGACCGGGTTTTGACGTCTCTGAGAGAAAAGCATTGATACAAAAGAAGAAAATGCTGATGATCAGCATTTTCTCTCTTTGTCTAAATATTTTCTAAGCTCTAAAATACACATTTTCTACCTTTTATAATAAACTATTTTGTGGTCTGCAACTCATTTCAAATTAGACTGGTCCAAAATTTTGTCGTTCTGGAAAGGGATAAACATAAAAGTGATGTCATAGCACAATTATACCGATATCTATTCTTAAACATGAAAGAAACATGAAGTTTTTTTTCTTCATCTTTTCTTTATAAATGAATTAAGGTAGTGCAACTATTCTCAGAATTTAAATAATTGTACAATTATGCATTTTTCATCCAAATTGTTCTCACAAGACCAACATAAAATAAGGAAGTGATGTCTTTTAGCAAGTAAACTAGTGTCTATGCTTAAAAATGAAAGACAGAAACCAGTGCTGTTATTGTTTTCTTATTTTGATTAAAAATACATTAAGGTAGTGCAGCCATTTTTAACATCTAAATATTTTAGCTACATTTCAACCATTTTTTTCTCAATACCAAATTAATGTATGAATTTAATGTATAGAGAGATGAAAATGATACCTATGCTTTAACTTAAAACAAAAATCAATGTCATATTTCTTCTTTTGAGTACATGTTTATTAAGGTAGTCCACCCACAATGAGATTCATGCAACGACGGAATATTTCATGCTAAGTCTTAAACATTTGTAATGCACTTGATCTCTACGGAAACATTACAAATTAGAAAAAATAATAGATCTATACCTTCTACAGCTTAATTTTCACAGTGTTGCCCCAAATGTTCTAAGTCTGATGAATCTCATTTGAGGTGGACTATCTTAACCCATCACCACATGATGACAAATTTTATTACCCTTTGACTTAAAGGCTAAAAGTTTCATCTTGAAAATGAACAAACAATCCATTTCTTTATTTTCCACAATGTTTTTTATCCACAATTAAAATTGTAAAATTTCATTCACTTGAAATTGTCTTTGCAACATATTTGACTTTGGACAACTTTAAAATTCTGCCATCTGGTAATGGGTTAATATAGTAAATATAATGCATATAAGAGGACATCAATCCATGATACTTCACATTTCTAGGCCTTGTATCCAACAATGACAAATATTAAATTTATCAATTAACATTCATATAAAAGTCTTGCATTAACCCTTTTCCAAACAAACCATCATTTTGATGTATCTTGTAGAGAAGGCTTTGGAAAAAAACACTTGTGACAAAAGAATATAATGCAGATAACAAGCAATTTCCCTTTTTTTATCTCAACAGTTTCATTTCTTATTATAGCCTAACCAAAGACCATATTGAACACACATGTATTGTTATCTTAAGCATCTACGATAACTGAGAAAATGTTAAAAATGCTTTCCTACAATCCATTCAATAATTTTTACCATATGAGATACCATTGTTATCATCCCCCCCACAACTGAAGCTTAAGGGGTATACTGGAATAAGCCTTTTGGTCTGTTGGTTGGTCCGTCAGTTGGTAAGTTCCACAAAATCTTATTCATAAAAATCTTACGACAGTTTCTGTCAGTTTTGCTTCATACTAAGCAAAAGCATTTGTTCATAGGGACCTGTAGATGTGAAAGACACAATTTTCATGAAAATTCCATCACAAATTATTGAGTTAAGGACCCTTATTTGGCTAAAAGACTCTTGTCCACACAACTCCTACAGTTTATGTCTAATTTGCTTCATACTTGGCAGAAGTGTTCGTTGGGATATGTAGATGAGAAAGACAATCTCTTTCTTTAACCATTTAGTCGTTGAAATAAGCTTTGACCTTGAAAACCTAACCATTCAGATCTTCAGCGCCCACACTTGCTGACAGCACAATGTTATAACTTTTCCCCCCAAATTCACTGTAAGGTGCAGGGATTTTGTTACCTGCGAGTCCCGAGTCCCTGACTCATACTTTTTTCTCAGGACTCATTGATTGATTATTTAGTGAGTCCCAGGATGCTAACATTTTCAATGTGTAATTGACATTGTCTTACAAAGAATTCGATATTTCAATTTTGGACTCATTGTTTTGGGAACCAGTGGGTCCCAGGACTCTTACGCATAAATTTGTAACAAAATCACTGAAGGTGTGAAACTTTTATGGGACCACTGAACTATTATTGTGTTCCATATCTAGAGACTTCATGGTATGTACTTCTTTACAGGGCCATTTCCTTGAACAGTTCAGTCTATTGTGTACAACTACAATTTCCAGAATCTGTAACGTACAATCATGCTTCATTTTGTGGTATTTCATGAGCTTGTCAACAAGTGGATAAAGATGGAAATGTGTCAAATATTTAGATGATCTTGGCAGGCAGGCTGTTTGACTTTAATCATGTCTCACTCTGTCTTCTTCTGCTGTGCAGATAAGTTCTTCACCTAAAGAAAAACACAAAGATATAAAATCATTTTTCATTATCTCTTTCATACAAATATTTCTTCAAGAATAGAAGGTCGGGAAATTGATACAATTAAATCTTAACAGATAGACAGGTCAAAAAAGAACAATATATGAAAAAAATTCAAACAGCAAGTATGAAGAGCAATATGGCTAGATCATTCTCTATGAGGTAGTCATCCAGGCTAGCATTAACTAGAGGTAGCAGTCTGGTGTTACATTGAACTTAAAATATAAATGATCAGTAAAATAGACAGCAATATTATGAAATCAAAGCATATAATATATAACAAATTTTGTACCACACATACCTGGCTGATATTCAGGACAGTTACATAATTTCAAGCAGAGATTCTACATCATAAAGGACCACCGGTACAGAGCCATCTGAAAGTAAATAAAGAACAGACTCATTATCTCAAAACAAGAGGAATGTCACTAAAATGACATTGAGATACATGGCAGTTTGAAATTATGGAACTTTGTTAAATTGCATCAAGAATTAATTTTAAAAAAGTTTTGCTCATTTTATACCTCACAATATTTCTGAAATATTCTATTATTATTTTTATTTGATCTTGACAAGAGGGGATCTAGATTTTCAATTCAAACAATAGGGCCATTGGCCCTGGAGCGCTCACCTGATATAACTTTTTGTATACCAATTTTCAGGTTGATTGGACAAAAATTGTGACCTCTAGGGTGCACACAAGGTTTAACTAAAATTTGACCTCTTGACCTAGAATTGATCAAGACAATCATTCTAATCAATTTTCAGGTTGATTGGGCAAAAAATGTGGCCTCTAGAGTGCAAACAATGTTTTACAAAGATTTTATCTCATGACCTAATTTATGACCCCAGATGACCGAATTTCTATCTTGTCCGAGAATTGATCAAGACAATCATTCTGATCAATTTTCAGGTTGATTGGGCAAAAAATGTGGCCTCTAGAGTGCACACAAGGTTTTTCTAAGATTTGACCCCCTGACCTAGTTTTTGACCCCAGATGACTCAATTTCGACCTTGTCCGAGATTTCATCAATAAAATCATTCTGAGCAAATTTCAGATTGAATGGGCAAAAAATGTGGCCTCTAGAGTGCACACAAGGTTTTTCTAAGATTTGACCCCGTGACCTAGTTTTTGACCCCAGATGACCCAATTTTGAACTTGTCCGAGAATTGATCAAGACAATCATTCTGATCAATTTTCAGGTTGATTGGGCAAAAAATGTGGCCTCTAGAGTGCACACAAGGTTTTTCTAAGATTTGACCCCGTGACCTAGTTTTTGACCCCAGATGACCCAATTTTGAACTTGTCCGAGATTTCATCAAGACAATCATTCTGATCAATTTTCAGGTTGATTGGGCAAAAAATGTGGCCTCTAGAGTGCACACAAGGTTTTTCTAAGATTTGACCCCGTGACCTAGTTTTTGACCCCAGATGACCCAATTTCAAACTTGTCCGAGATTTCAACAAAACAATCATTCTGAGCAAATTTCAGGTTAATTGGGCAAAATATGTGGCCTCTAGAGTGCACACAAGGTTTTTCTAAGATTTGACCCTGTGACCTAGTTTTTGATCCCAGATGACCTAATTTCGAACTTGTCCCAGATTTTATCAAGACAATCATTCTGAGCAAATTTCAGATTGATTGGGCAAAAAATGTGGCCTCTAGAGTGCACACAAGGTTTTTCTAAGATTTGACCCAGTGACCTAGTTTTTGACCCCAGATGACCCAATTTTGAACTTGTCCGAGATTTCATCAAGACAATCATTCTGAGCAAATTTCAGCTTGATTGGGTAAAAAAATGTGGCCTCTAGAGTGCACACAAGCCAAAGGTTGACACACGACAGACGACGGACGATGCACGACGGACACCGGACGACGGAGACAGCGGTATCACAATACCTCACCATGAGCACTATCGTGCTCAGGTGAGCTAAAAAGCAGTAATACCAGATAACCACTGCTGAGACAAAATGATTATGCATATATCAACTTCAATGGGGTGAAAGCGTTTTGCTTAAAACTATAAATACAAGAGGACCATGATGGTCCTATATCGCTCACCTGAACCAAAATGATATGAGCCACGGTTTTGTTCAATTAAGTTGAAATTTAAGACTTTAAGACTGAAAAAAAACTTATGGTTAATAACACTGTGTCAAGTTTTGTCTTGATCAGTCACTATTTGAGGTTGTTAGAGTAAAATTTGAAAGGCAGATAACTGAGCAAATTATATTCTGATTATTCTAAAATTCATTAATCCAAGATCTTATTGTTATTAACATCATAATCCAAATTTTGTCTTGATTGTTCTTTATTTGTGGTTGTTAGAGTCAAAACAGCAATTTTGTCAGATTCAAGGGCACATGCATGACTGCCCACTTTCTCATTCTATTGGAGTAAAACTCAAACTCATGTAAGGTCTTATAATAAGCAGCATAGTGTGAAAGTTTTGTCTTTGTTGATCAATAATCGTAGATTCTAGAGTGTAAACAAGGTTGAAAACAGTCAAAAACATCAATTTTGTCAAATTCAAGGGCACATAACTCTCGACTTTCTAAACAGATCAGACTGAAAATCGAACTCATCTGAAATCTTATGGTCCCCAACAATGTGTCCAAGTTTTGTCTCGCTTGATCAATAATTGTACATTCTAGAGAGTAAACAAGGTCGAAAACAGCCGAAAACGGCAGTTTTGTCAAATTCAAGGGCACATACAGGGTCCAACATAAACTTTTTTGGTTACCAGACAGTCAGGCTTGTTGCTGCCAGATGCTGCTAGCCCTGACCAACTCTGCGCTGGTCCTGACCAAATATTTGGATAATTGGGAAAAGGTGTAAACAACAATAATCCTTTGATAAGCTAAAAGAGAAGTTTTGAATCACAGAAGGAAAATTTGAAGGGCCTTTGTTCTTGTTGTGTCACATATCCCATGTTTCATTATGGTAATAGTGAATGAGATTTGAAATGAGGCTGACCAGTTGGTCTTGTATCTTGGGGATCTAACTAGCCCTGACCAAGCAGCTGGCAGTAAATGTCTGTCGGGCACAGGTTAATGTTGAACCCTGACATAACTCTCGATTCTCTGGTCAGATCAGACTGAAAATCCAACTCATCCGAGATCTTATTGTCCCTAACTATGTGTCCAAGTAAAGTCTTGATTGATCAAAAAATGTAGATTCTAGAGTATAAACAAGGTCGAAAACAGCCGAAAACATCAATTTTGTAAAATTCAAGGGCAAATAACTCTTGTCTTTCTGGTTCATTCAGACCAAACATCAAACTCATTTCAGATCTTATGGTCTCCAACATTGTGTCCAAGTTTTGTCTTGATTGATCAATAATTGTAGATTCTAGAGTGTAAACAAGGTCGAAAACCGTCAAAAACGACAATTTTGTCAAATTCAAGGGCACTTAACTCTTGACTTTCTATACAGATTAGACTGAAAATCGAACTCATATGATATCTCATGGTCCCCAACAATGTGTACAAGTTTTATCTTGCTTGATCAATAATTGTAGATTGTAGAGTGTAAACAAGGTCGAAAACAGCCGAAAATGGCAATTTTGTCAAATTCAAGGGCACACAACTCTCGTCTTTCTGGTCAGATCAGACTGAAAATCGATCTCATCTGAGATCTTATGGTCTCCCACATTATGTCCAAGTTTTGTCTAGCTTGATCAATAATCGTAGATTCTAGAGTGTAAACAAGGTCGAAAACAGCCGAAAGCGGCAATTTTGTCATATTCAAGGGCACATAA
Organism: Fragum sueziense; assembly: GCA_963680895.1. Taxonomy (NCBI): domain Eukaryota; kingdom Metazoa; phylum Mollusca; class Bivalvia; order Cardiida; family Cardiidae; genus Fragum; species Fragum sueziense. Next base: position 28,610,834 of record OY804608.1, read on the forward strand.
CTCTCGTCTTTCTGGTCAGATCAGACTGAAAATCAAACTCATCCGAGATCTTATGGTCTCCAACATGATGTCCAAGTTTTGTCTTGATTGGTCAATAATTGTAGATGCTAGAGTGTAAACAAAGTTAAAAACAGCATTTTTTAACATTCAAGGGCAGATAACTCCGCACATTCTGGTCCGATCAGGCCCATAATCGAACTCATCCGAGAACTTATGCCCATACTTGCTTTGACAAAGTTTGATCAAGATTGGCCAACTTTTGTGGATGCTAGAGTGTAAACACCAAATTGTTGACAGACGGACAGACAGACGGACAGACGGACAGACAGACGGACAGACGGACGGACGGACGGACGACGGACATTGAGTGACCACAATAGCTCACCTTGAGCACTTTGTGCTCAGGTGAGCTAATAAATAAGCCAAAATATGGAATAAAAGGGCCCATAAATGATAAGGCTTTTGATACTAACAATAACATGGATGCAGATGTCAGAGCGTGTGACGTCAAAATTGGAGAAATGACCTCAATCTTTGAAGACTAGGGGTCGCAATGACCAGACCCCAAATTCTTATGCAGAGGGAAACACCGTAACTTTCATTAATAAGTGGTTTGGGGCACTTTTGGCTGAAAACTTAAAGACACAGACCTATGCATGACTGTCAGATTGTTGGTTACCAGTATTTTCTTCTTTCGCCTGAAGGTTTTCCTTAGCCTTTTCTATCAGGGACGTCAAAACCTGGTCTTGTTTGCGAAAGGGTTAAACCAGCCCATACACTCAGTAAAACGGTAAAACCGACCCAGAATGGTCAAACCGGCCCCATAAATATAATCATTACTGATAATCATGGTAATTGTCATAGAAAATTTTTGGCCAGTTTTATCGTTTTGGGGCGGGTTTAACAAGGTACATGTTTTACCGTTTTGGGGCAGGTTTAACCATGGGCTGGTTTAACAAGGGGCAGGTTTGACAGTTTCTATTGTGAAAAAAAAAGAAAAAAGTTTTTATGTTTAATAATCAGTTGTCTCCAAATTTCAATGACCAAAGACTTTTAGCATGCATGTGGAATGATATTCAGATTGTAAACACTTTTGAAAATAACAAAGCTATCAAAACCATAGGACCTATCGAATGCATGGGAGGAAAGGATATTTCTGTTTTTCTACTTTCTCTTTGAAATACCATCATACATTATACACATTTGACTGAATTACACAGTCACGAGTTACCAAACATACTATGATGTATTTCAAGTAGTGTGAAACTAAAATAGTTTGTGTTAGAAAGATATCCACAGTAACTTTCTTTCCTGGTCTAGCCTGATGCACAGGTAAACAACGAGCAATGTTGCAGGGCTTTTCTTCCTTCTATAATAGGGGCCGAAATTCGGTGGCATCCCAATTGGAAAAGGGCTCCTTTTTTCCCAATTTCAGAGTAAGAATTTCCCAATTTTCAAAACCAAAATTCCTAAAATTTGGAAAATAGATAATGTTCATTTATCAACTGACAATTCAAGTCACAAAGAAGCATAATCCGAGTCTTCTCTGATGAAAATTCGCTTTTTGATATTCTGTTGACACTCATTTACATCAGAGCCGAGTCCTATTCAAAAACCGGAGAAAAGTTATGTCAGCATTTCATCGTCCGATTGTTTAATTATCTTAAACGCTATCCCCAAAAAGCCTTATGATACCGATCAATGTACTATTTATTGGCGTGTATGATAAAAAATTCAAGACCAAAAAGTATTTCAAAAAGGTTTATAGGCAATGTTTTGCAACAACCCTCACCTGAGCAGCCTTTGTTTACCATGACCTTCCATTTAAAACCACGTGATCAACGCGAAATCTCGCACATGGAATGCGGGTTTTCCCAGATTATGACGTAACGGTAGAATTTGAAAGAAAAAAGAAATAAGATTATTTTATTTTTCAAATTGACGGCCCTTCTGAAATAATATAACAATAACGAGTTTAAAAAAAACTGATAACATGAATAAATAAATAAATGAAATATATCAGAAACGTCCGGCAAACGTTTTAAAGCTAGTATTCGCACCAATAATGTTTGCTACTATGTTGGGTCAATTCCATAACTTATGAGCATGGAGAACGAAATAAACGGAATTTCTCAGGAAAAGCAATACCATTCAAGTTGCAAGCTGAACAGATCGACATAAATTGATTTCCACAACAAGAACACTCCATAATTTCTGAACAAAGGCTGTCACGTGACTTGAGAAAAATTCGTAATCAAAGGCGATCACGTGATAGTCACGTGGCGGTAAATTCCGCTCTATTTTTGAACGAGACCTGGTCACGTGATCTGCAATAACAATGGCGACGAAATGGAGTGGAAATAGGGGGTTGTTGAGTTTCGAAAGGTTATACTCTTCCAGCAGGCCGATTTGAAATGAAATTTTTGGTCAAGTATGACAAAAAATGATTGATTGATCTATACCCTATAGAATTTTACCGAGTGTTGGATATAATACACATAAACAGACGATGAAATGCCGCCTAACTTTAGGCGCTGTTTTCTTGCCTTTTCAAATAGGACCTAGTTCTGATCAAAATGAGCGTTATCCGAATGTCAAAAAGCGATTTTTGATCAGATATGATTCGGATTAAAAGAAGCAGTGTGTCTTCTATAATTCAGTTTTTCTGTTTGTAAAGTGTTGTTTAAGAAAATATATTCTCAATTCTTATATTTATTTCCATTTTTTATTTTTTTTCCCAATTTGACCAAAATCGCGCTAAAATTTCCCAAAATGACTGACCAGGGCCCCTTCCCAATTTTTGGAAGAAAAGCCCTGTGTTGGTTTTCTCATAAAAGTAGTCAACCTCATTGATACAGAACAGAAGGCCAGACTTGCTCTGGTCATAATACTAACCTCTTGTGTCTTTCCTTGTGTATAAATACATAATCATTTCGTGAAAACAAAAATAATCAGATTCTTCAGGTGGTAAGGCCTTACACAGTCGCCATTTTGGTCTGGGGATAATCAAAGTATTCAAGGTAATGAATCAAAGTACCTAAAGTACTATACAAATATCACACATATTTTTGCCCTTTGCCGTATTTAACCTAAAAAACACACGGGTTTGACCAAGCCTCCGGAAAACCGAGAATTTGTCGGTCTGGACTGGATTTTGAATTTGGGAACCGATTGAAATCATCAAATTAACCGAAAAAATCGGTCCAGAAATTTTCCACTGTCAATCAAAGTCAACATAACAATAATCTCATCATTTTCACACTTTACCTCAGGATTAAGGGGTGACAGAAATCGATAATCTGCCCGCAGGCATGTTCTGATTACAGTTAGTTGAATTTTCGCGGATGGATAACCTCAGATTTAGCTGCATAGACCAAACACATTGTCACTTTTCAACAAAAACCTCGTAAACTCACCTCAAAACAAGCTTTATTTACGAGTTTTTTTGTGGAAAAGTAGCAATACGCGAATCGGTCCTTTGAATGTTCTATTCTCCCAACCATAGTTTCCGGTCTCGAATTGATCACGTGAGCGAGCACTTTTTTCCATATTAGGCAAGCATTACGATGATTTGTTTACAAACTGCGCGTGGGATAGCAATCTGCAGGTGCGTGAGGTGATGAATCGAGTTGAACAAGGACTTTCACGTGGCCGAGATTTCTCGCGACAGAAGCGGTCGTATAATTAATTTACGGCAGCCATAATTTATATTACATACTTGGTTAATTCCTTCGTCTCTTGTTAGAATATTATTTTTTCCGTTGGACGTAATAGACATTCGAAATTTCTACAAATAAGCTATTACGATTTACCGGAGGGAGGTAATTGGAACAACAGCTGATCAATTTGACCTATATCGGGTCATGGGACGTTTTATTCTCGGGGACCATCCCAAACATTCCATGTGCAGTGAAAACTTCTGGGAATTACTTCAAATGTCACCTTACGACGATTTCATTGTTTTACATAAGAGTGATTAGATTATTTTTAATCCTGAACAATGCATGTTCTTCTAGTAGCATAGGCGAATTTAAATCACCGAAATTGCCGAAAGTGCCTAGTCAGGCCCTTTAAAGAAAGTGAAAGTAGAATTGTCATTAGTTTTCGCGCAACTTTCACTCGTTAAAGATTAATTATAATTGAATTCCACTGTCGGGAATTGAAATATGGAAAAGAAGGTAACCCGAACTGTTTTATAAATAAGAAAGATGTGTGTGTGTGTGTGTGTGTGTGGGGGGGGGGGGGTGCCGTGGGGGGGTCCTAGTTTGGACCTAGTGGTGGTTGGGGGGGGGGGGGGGGGGTTGAATTTCTCCCGACGGGTGGGGGGGGTGGGGGGGGTCGTGTCCTGGACCGATTCAGGTTTCGAAATTTCCGGAGCCCTGGGTTTGACTTTTGATATTTGAACACAAAGTCATTTCTCATATAATAGGCATAACAATTATGTAAAAACGTTCTGGTCTTGAGAGAAAAAAACCTTCAAATTTTACAATGTAAAGCAATGGGATTTGAGTTAAACATCTAAAATTTGAAATCGTCGTGGCAATCATACACCAATGTGCAGACCAAAAAGATTGGTCATTTGCTTTGTTTTATGACTAAATCAGTTGGGAAAAATAGAAAACATGCATTTTCTTGACATGCGATGTACCGCCTTTTGCATATTTTTCCTTGGTTCTTAGCCGGAGCTGTACTTAATTTGTTGATAAATGTATGCCTCTTTTATATTTTGTTTCATGTACCTCTTGTTTTATATATGGAACATGGCGAAATAAAAGGATTGTATTATTGTATTATTGAGTTCTCCATAAAGGGCTATATAAAATATAAATCACCTGTAAACAATTAGGCAATTCACATTACATACGTTCGACTTTGATTTGACACAATCGATCTAAGCCAATAATTAGCAAACAATGAACAAACAGCTGATAACATTACAAATATCACTTGCATATATTAATGATTAGGGTATACACATTATAGACGCGCGACTTTAATTTGACACAATCAAAAGATCAATAGACTACTGTTTCACAAAATCTTTAATTAACGCAATTTTTAATTAACAAAAAAAACTTATAGATCTAATAAGAAATAAACGATGAAAGTTACTTCATAACAACAATATTCAATAAACAATTTAAGACATGTTCTATTTAAAAAATGCAGTTTCCAAATATAATTTGACAATTTAAACATTATATGCATTTTTTACAAAATATATATTCAGCAGTGGCGGATCCAGAGGGGGTTCGAGGGGTTCAAACGAACCCCCCTCTGTAGCCTGATTATTTCATTTTCATGCAGAAATTCAGTCAAAATGTTGTAATACTTGTAAAACGAACCCCCCTTTTGCCAAAAACGAACCCCCCTCACAGAAATCCTGGATCCGCCACTGTTCAGGAAATATAATCGAAATAATAACAATAATTATAATAAAATAGATTGATCTCAATATTTGTATGTTTAAAAAAAGTTGGGCCGTTTTGACCAAGTAGAAAAACTGCCTTGGGCCGTTTTGACCAAAAACCGGTCCGTTTTGACCAAAAATCGGGGCGTTTTGGTATTGGGCCGTTTTGCCCTTGGGCCGTTTTGACTGTAAACCTTTTTTCCGACGTTCTTCGATCTTGATACGCTTAACTGAAAATTACCAAATGCGTTTTCCTTATTTTGAATGCGTATCTGTACGCATTGTTATAAAAGTATTTAGACCAAATCAATGCGTATTTTACGCAAATACGCATCTTATCTGGAGCTCTGTGTATTGTAAACATTTGAGAAAATTGTGATTATGTAACTGTGTTTACCTGACAAATAACATTGTATTAACAGTCAATCCTGGATTACTCAAGTGATCCTTCGTGTTAAAATAGAATAATGTGTAAGAATCAAATCCAGGGGTAAAAGTTGAAAATTTTGAAAAACCTGAAAACCTGGAAAAGTCTTTATTTATATAGTAAAAATCGAGAAAATGGGGCATTTTGGAATACTCAAAAACCTGAATTTCAGGCATATGCCTGAAAACTTTTACCCCTGCAAATCAATTTTTATTCATTTGCAGAAATATGGCGCTTAAATGTCAGTTGGTACGAAAAAATCTTGAAAGAAGTCGATTTTCTTAACTGTCGCAAAAACCCATTACAATCAATTTCATCCCTACCAGACGAGCAGCAAACAATACAAGTAGGTTGTAAAATGAATATTTATGCATAAATACTTCTCGGAAATATACTTACTGACAACTCCCCTGAAAATACGAGCAATTATTCCCGGTGTAGCCCCTCCTGGAGATGCCATTTTCGCCTGAAGGTCACCCAAACGGTCGCTAGAAATTTCGATCCTAAACTGGACTTGATTTTCTTTCTTTATTTATTTTTTATGTTTGGATGCAGGTATTTTGAATATTGCTTCAAAAACGATAAAAGATAATTATGCAAAATTTCAAACTTGGGTCAAACTAAAATGAGAGATTATTTTTGGATTTAATTGAACCGATAACAAAAATTGATGAATTTAACCGTCGACGGTAACGAAATTTGTCGGGACGAATGTCTAGACTGGTTTATTTCGGTTTCTGTTCCTGGTTTTCGAGACGCTCTTTACGGCATAAAGGCTTTAGACTGACGCTCGATTTTTATCACGGGCACGTGATGAGTTGTGATCCCCTGCACGCGCATGCCTCGTTTGGGTTGTACACGATAAACACAAACAGAAAATTTACATCCTTTATTCACGAAAGCGCCCTTTTCTCACACATTTTCCGATGTGATCAGATGGACAGCGTTGCGGGTAAGGTGTCTATTTTTATTTTACAACAAAATATCGTCAGCTAAAGTTTGTAAAATGCGACAATCAGTGTGACAACTTTGACTGACTTCGATTGGGACGATCACTCAAGCTATTTCAGCCATCGTTCCAATCGAACACCGATAGCCCGGGTTATAGTGACGTCATTTGACCTTTGAACCAAGCCATGGTCGGACCACGCTCTCACCCGTGGTCCCTTTCATTCCAAGATGGCGTCCAAAGAAGCAAACGAATTGAAGTCCGGTTGAAAAACCACAAAACACCTTTAATTAATTTCAATATATTCACATGTCCTTGTCAATGCGACTGAAAGTTAATATTCATGGAAATAGTGTTATTTTCTAATTGAAATGTAGCCATTTATCAACGAACGATGAGTCTCAATTAATTGTTGGTAAAACCGTATGGGCGCGGCCATTTTGTTGGCTTGTGCATCACGAGCTATAGGCGTTCGCTTGGTGACATGCGCAGTACACAACTTCCTGTTGTATGACGTCACGGATGACTCGAGCGATCGTCCCAATCGAAGTCGGCCTTTGATAATTGGGGCACATGAAGGGGACGTCAACACGGCGGTCTTTCGCCTGGCTTCAGTGATTACACATTGAGGTCAGGATCTACTTCTCAAAGTTTTGCGTCTATTGCTAGATCTTTTTATTAGATCACTTCAATGTCCATTTGGAAAACTAGATTTATAGTCTAGATCTAGAATCTATTTTTGCTTTCAATTTAGGTTTCTCTTTTATAGATCTCTGTTTTAACCCTTTCCCAAAGGACAAAATTTTAGGGTGATCCACTTCAAAAACTGACACAAATGATGAAATGGATGTTATTAAGGATTTGTGTAAAATATGGCACAGAAAATATTGAGACAAAAGGAGAAACTGCTGGTTATCAGCAGTTTCTTCTTTTGCCTCAATGTTTTCCAAAGCGATTCCTTTTAGGGACGTCAAAACCTGGGCCCCGTATTACTAAACATCTTACGATCAAGTTTATGTGTAAACTGTGTAACAAGACATCTGATTGCATGAGAAATCCGACTGAGCCAATCAGGGCTGTTGTTACAAGTAATTATGCAAAAATCAAATGTATGATCGTTAGTAATACGGGTCCCAGGTCTTGTCAGGCCCATAGGAAGCAATTCCATAGGGGGGGGGGGGGGGGGCTAAAGCCTTTGTCCTGAATATTGGGGGGGCTAATTTGGATTTTCGCAAATTTTTCAGTGTGAAATTAAGAAAATTCAGCATTTTTGGCTAACATTGCAGCTCTGGAAAGGTATGAATTCCTCAACGTTGAGGAATTCGTTAGCAGTTAACGAATTCAGCAACTCAAAAGTTAACGAATTTGTTAACTCTTGGCTTTTAATTAAAATAGGCATTGGCAGAGCTCCAGATAAGGTGCGTTTTTGCGTGAAAACGCATAAAAAATAACAAATTATGCATTGAATAATATTTTTGGGGGTAAAAAGACGCATTGCAAAAAATAAATCAGCATTACGATTAATTTCCGAGCGTAAAAATTCATATCGTACAAATGGAACATTATAACACAAGTCAAAAATTCTAAATTAATCGAACAAGGCAGCCTCTGGTTCCTGTGTTCTCAGAACTACAGTAATATCGAGCCGGGCCCAAACTGATTTTCTTCCTAAATTTATTTATCAAACGCGGATTTTTCTTGCGGTTCCCTGCATTTCGGCGTTCATGTGATAGTTTTAGTTTAATGCAGGATTAAAGTTTCCCGGCAAAATTCTTCGCGATCAAGTAGATCCTCAAAGAAGAGAAAACATTCACCAGATACTGCGAGTTGATTTCTTCAATAGATCGAATGCATCTTTACTGATCCTTTTTGGTTTGATCGACACGATCTTTGTAAGATATGGCAAATCTGCAGAGAAACATGCCTTCGATGTATCCAAAAAAAACTGTCCAGAGTTAAAAATTGAAATATTCATGGCTTCATATCGTCGGAGATGGACTGAGTAAGTGATAGAAATGTTCTCTTTGTGCTGAACAGCAGGTAAGGAGTATTTAGGCAGAAAATGGGTACCCAAAGGTCCAAATAAACGCCATCAAGTGTCACAAATAATGAATGAGTCAAAAGTGAAATCTGTTTTGGTTTTAATTTCAGGCATTCAGCATTATAAAATACCTAATCAGCATTGACAAAATTTTTAGGGGGTAAAAACCCTTTAGGCTCAAAAATTATCTGGAGCTCTGCATTGGTATACAAAAATCAGCATTGAGATTGTCGTAAACCTGTACAAGTTTCACCAAACAGAATCCCCACTTCCGAGACCAGTTTTTTGTCGTAAACTCGTACAAGTTACGCGGTTCGTATATATTTGGATCAAGTGCACACAGATTACACGTCAGGATGACACCACCGACTTTTAAAGGCGCAAATTTATAGAAGGCAAGCCGGAGCCTTATTAAAAGAAAAGAACAAACGAAGGTGTTCTAAGACAACACAAATTTTAATCAAGACTCAAAAGTAATGAGTCTCTAAAACAAACTACAACTAAATGAAACTATTTACAGTTACAAAAACAAAGTCATGAAAAGAACCAATGAAATTAGTTATAAAAACACCCAAAATGTAGTTATTAAAATACCCAAAATATGATAAATTCAAGCCAAATATGTCAATATGCCTAAAACATTATTAACCCAAAAATGCCAATTTAGTTATCAAAAATATCTAGCAAATTCAGTAAGATGCTCTTTCCAAATGACCAAATAAAATATAAAGTTCCTAAATAGAAAGAGCAAATGTCTCTATGCCGAAGACTCAGAGTTTAGTTCCCAAATTAATAAGAAAATGCCTAAGTCCAAAAATACCAAGAAAATAATTAATTAAATAATTAATTAATAATAATATTGTAATACCAAATTTCACAGATTATCCTAACATCCAAATTTCCAGTCACAGAGCAAAGATTATGGAAAATGCAGCACTTTTTATCCTGGCTGATCAGGCTGCTAGAACGTTCCATGAAGTTTGATTGGCTGATAAGCCAAATCCAAACTTCATGCAAATTCAAGCACAAAGCTCTGATTGGTCAGTTGGTCAACCCAATTTTGACAGACAATGTACTTTACTGATAAGCCACACCCACAGAAGATGTGTCACCAGGCTTGCACTTTTGCAGCAAATGGGCTAAAATGGACCAGTCTTAAAAAGTAACATTTATGCAATTCCAATCTTTAAAATAATTACATATTTGGAATCTATAGGAAAAATGCATTAAAATAAGCCCAAACATGGTCACTTTACTCCAAGTATTAAGAAATATGTATTTTGTGACATTAATTAAACCACTCAGTGAGAGGTCACTGAGTTCATTTAACCCATGAGACAATACACATTTTCAATGCATCAGTTAAATTCATTCCAGAATAAAAGATAAGCTTAGAGAATAAGATTGCAGTTAAATACACTTGCATTATTATACCAGTTAGACTAAGATGCTCCTTTTCTCACAATGTTCCGCGCGAAATAACATTGTTAAGCCAAGTTTCATCTGCAACTACAAAGTTCACAATATTTATAACTGCAAAATCACTCCTCATTATCTTCATATATTCTGAAATCCTTTAAATAGACAAATCTCAACAGCTGGTTTTGTAGTTACTAAAATAGACAAAATTCTACTCTTCTCTCTAATAAACAGTCACAGGGAGATAAGGGTCAAACTGACTATTGGATTAACAATAATGTGATAATCACCAATTAATTGATAAACAGTTACTTTAAATATACCTGGGAATACACTAATCTGGCAATTACAGTAGGTCATCAATCCTAGTGTATTTGCTTGTTTATGCAGTCTGACTCTGGTGTATTGCAAATCATTCCAAGACAACTTTAATCAATACACAAACAATACAGTTAAAACAAGATAAAACAAGGAAAGGGGTTATGGTCAAGGTAAAGGTTAAAGAGTCTGGTAATTTTCCACTGACTCGGGCCACCTGCAGGGTAGAATTTAGTCATCCCCAGGGATCAAACATGAGCACAGCTGCGATTATGTAACATTTTCCTCACTGTACCAGCTCACATTGGCAGTCAAAGAGGGCAGTTCTGCCAAGTTCTTCAACTGTTATGTAACATTATGTCATGAAAGCAATGATGACAGATACACAAGTGTCAAGCAAGCCTTTGATTTGGATCAGTCTTAACCTTTCCCTAAAAGAGCCTTTTTCCTTCATACAGTAAAAATCCAGGTTTACAACAAGATATTGGTAATTTATGAAACTTTAAACAAAAATGAAACTTTTGGTCCAAGCATAAAGAAATTCAACCAAGAAGTATAAAATGGCATCCAAAAAAGACAATCCCCATTGATTTGAATAGGCAGAGAATATAGGAGTTGAGGAAATCGTTAACTCTGGGCCTGATTTTAAAGGTCAATAAATTTAGTTTGGCTAGATCTAATATTTTTTCCTATTTTGTGGTTTTAATGTGAACAGTAGACCTCAATTATCAATGTGTATCAGATTATTTTCAATCTCCTGGCTTTATTTGATAGAAAAAGACGAAAAACTCGCCCATCCAAAATGCATTGAAATTGAGTCAAATAGAGTAAAACGAATTCGTCAACATGTTAACTAATTTGTTAACAAAAATGAATTCAGACATTTCCCGAACTGATTGGGGGGGGGGGGGGGGGGGCTTAGCCCCCTCTAGCCCCCCCTCCTGTTCCTACGGGCCTGCTTGTTTGGGAAAGGGCTAAGGGATAGCTGTTTTGTCCAAAATGTTTGGGGGGTTTTATATAGAGATCTAGATCTACAGTATTGATAAAAAAAAACCAGAATTTGGGTAAAATAGATCTCTAGAATCAGAGATGTAAATAAACATTAATTTAGGCCTATAGGATCCAGTGGCGGATCCAGAGGGGTTCGGGAGGTTCAAACAAACCCCCCTCTGTAGCCTGATTATTTCATTTTCATGCAGAAATTCAGAAACAATTGTGTAATTCTAGGAAAACGAACCCCCTAGCTGCGATATCGTAGCAACAAACTTGGTGATGGTTATTGGTTTACCCAGATCAAAATTCGAAAAGGTTTCGGTTGTATTATTGCAACTACGAACCCCCCTATTTGCATATTCGAACCCCTCTCACAGAAATTCTAGATCCGCCACTGGGATCTCAGGCCCATAAAAAGCAATATGAATTTAATAATTGGGTGGGCTAAAGACCCAGCGTCTGAATATTGGGGCAGATTTCCCGAAATTTTCCAGTCAGTCAGGCATGTCTGACAATTTAGTCGGGCTTATGTTTTTTCAGCATTCTGTCGGTCTGACTGTCTGACAGTCCGACTGTATGACAATTCTGGATCAGCCACAGCTGTGGTACTTATAAGTTATAAATTTGAATTGTCCTGATAAGACGATTCAAATGAGTTCCTACAACATCAGGTTTGACAGGGGCGTACCTGGGGCCAAAATTGGAGTACTCCCTTACCTAAAGAAGCAGGGGGTCTGTGGGCGCAGACCCCCAGCGGGGTGAAGGGGCAGAGCCCTCTAGTGGGTTCAGGGGCAAAGCCCCCCCGGCGAAAATAGGAATAAAAGAGAATTATAGACCACATCAGGGAGCATTTTAACCCTTTCCCAAACGGCAAAATTTAAGGGCAATCCACTTAAAGAACTGCCATAAATGACAAAATAGATGTGATTAAAGAAAGAACTTGTGTAAAATATGGCACAGAAAATATTGAAACAAAAGAAGAAACTGCTGGTTATCAGCAGTTTCTTCTTTTGTTTCAATGTTTTCCCAAGCCTTTTCTAATAGGGACGTCAAAACCAGGTCTTGTTTGGGAAAGGGTTAAAGTTTTTTATCAACATTCATGTGAGCATATTGTTACTGGACAGGGGTTTTTCTCAGGAATTGGGGAAGACACAGGACGCTGGTTGCAAGGGGAAAAATCACGCGCGACACCAAAGTTTGGGGAAAAAATACATCATTGTTATCAATTGGGAAATTATATACATGTATTTAGCAATGTCATTGCATTTACTGTTTCTTAACTTTGTAGTTGTTATTATCTAGATAAAAATCATATGACTAGGTAAAAACTGCTGAAGGTAACTTGTGAAAATATACAATCTAATGTAGTTGCAAGTAAGTTTTACCCATCCACTGGGGAAGGCCTGTGCCATGCACCATAGTCACATTGAAATCCCAAATGTCACATTGATCTATCCAATGTCTGGGCCCTTGTCCCAATGAATTTTGCTGAAGACAGAAGTTAATAGCCCATTTGAGCATTTTTCCCCTATGATAATCATATTGCAAAGATTTCAAAATGTCACAATGATTTTCTGAGAGGAAGGGACATTGTCCCATTGAAAAATATTCCTTTTCAAGCACTGATAGCCCATCTAAGCTTTTTGTACTAGTAGGTGACACAATCATAAGCCCATCAATGTGTTGACAAGCGAAACTCAGCAATTTTGAATCATAAAAACCCTAGATCCAGGAGTTCTTGCTGTAAATTCCATTCCTTGCACCCAAATAGCCAGGAGAAAATCATGCCAGCAGCCCTTAATTCTGTCTTGGTATGTGATTTTTCAGTTGAGGAGATTACTCTAGATATTTCATTTCAAATATCGCTCGCCAAATTTTATGTGGCCATTTTTTCTACTTTCGTTTTGAATACCACTCACCAAGTACTGAAATTCTTCATCTGTAGTTGACATTTCATACTTACGACAGCATCACAACATGATTAGCCTATATTAGCACCTGATTATATCAGTTTTCTGCTCAAGTTTCGATAAATATTCGATTTGTCTCTCAAATAGTTTGGAGTTGTTGAAATAAATCTGGGTGAATCATAAACTGTTTTGAACCAATTTGGAATGACAGTCAAATTTGGAATTCCGAATTTGTACATACCATTTTTTTAATTATTTTTTCCTTAATTTTTTTTATTGCAAAATATTTCAAGCACAACTTTTTTTTAACAAAATAAGTCTATAATTTTGTTACAGATGTTATTTATTACTGATTTTTGTACCAATAAAATAGCAATGGTCAAACTCGGAATTCAAATCTCAAGATTGATCATATTCTAAATTGGTTTGCATCGCCGAATACAATGGGTGGCCAAACCTGGTAAGTACAGTGTTAAAAGGCTGAATTTACGTGTTTTTAAACTCCCAAGGGTCAATGAATCATTTGCCATTCCTGAATTCTCTGGCTTTTTCCTTAGCAGGTCACATTTAGAATTCCATTTTAGCGAGTCATCTGTTGGATTTTCCAGTAATATGGGTTTCGTTTTTGACTTTCAAATAATTTTATGTCTTGGGGAAATTATTTTCTGGAGGGGAAAATTATTCTCCAGGGGAAAAAAGTTGGATATTTCGGGAGGGGAAGACGCCGATCGTCGGCGTCACTTTCTTAGCAAAAAAAACCCCTGCTGGAGTATATGTTACTTCGGTAAGAACGACTTTAAATGAACATGTTTCACTAGTGCTAGCCTTCGGTTTTAACAGCCTTTTTAGGCCACAGAAAAAAAATCATTTTTCAAATTCGAGGTACTCCCGGGAGTATGCCTGGATATGCGCCTGTTTGATGAATTATAAACCGAAAGAAACATTTTGAAAAGTAGTTACCTACTCAAGATTATCTGTGAGAGTCAAAGTCTTGTGATTATGTTTTAGACAGAAATTCAAATATCAGGGTTAAAGACTAGCAGGGGCCCAGTCACCCATGGCCCCTAGATTTTGGGCTGGGCCCCTGAATATTTAGGGAAAATGCCCATACCCTTAATGTTAAGTATTGAATTTTGCTGTTCTGGGCCCCTAAGTTGAAATTGTTAGTTTTTTTCCATGAATATTCAGCCTATTGACAAATCAGCTAGTGAGCCATTGGAGGGTGTGCCCATTATTTACCAACCCTGACCACAATAATTAAAGCAGGGATTTTGTTACCTGCGAGTCCCGAGTCCCTGACTCACATTTTTTTCTCAGGACTCATTGAAAAATATTCAGTGAGTCCCAGAATGCTAACATTTTCAATGCGTAATCGACATTGTCTTTCAAAGACTCATATGTTTCAATGTTGGACTCATTGTTTTGGGAACAAGTGGGTCCCAGGACTCTTCCGCATAAATTTGTAACAAAATCACTGATTAAAGTATAGTTGAGACTTATCAGTGTAGTTGATCTTTAATGTCGTGTGATTACCATTTTCTGGTGTTGTTGGAAAGATTCAGACTATTTACAAACCACCAATGGATCATTAGAGGGCGTGTCCATTATTCACTGAGCCAGACTACAATTTGAAGTATAGTTGATACTTAATCAGAGTTGTTGATCTTTAACCCATTACCAAACGACAAAATTTAAGGGCAGTCCAAATTGAATATCCTGCAGACAACAATTTCAAGTGAATGGAATTTTTAATGTTTATGTCTTTTTGGATGAAAAACATTGGGGGAAATGAAGAAATTGCTTGTCACAAGCAATTTCTTCATTTTCCACGATGTTTTCCATGGCTATTAATTTGTGGGGAGTCAAAAAGAGTCATTGTGTGGTAATGGGTTAATGTCCTGTGATTACAATTTTCAGGGGAAGTCGGAAAGTATCAGCCTATTGACAAAACCACTAGTGGGCCATTCGAGGGCGTGTCCGTCATCGTCTAACTCCAAACCCTTTTTTGTGGGTACTCATTTGAATCGTCTCAAAGTCAATTTTGATCCTGTTTTTCAGGGGTAAACAAAAGGACTATTGACAAAACCATCAGTGGGCCATTCGAGGGCGTGTCCTTCATTGTCTAGTCTTATGGAAGAACTGCAGAAAAAGGATGTTGCAGCAGACATCATCAACAAAGACAACAATGTAAAGGTATTCATACTTAAGGTAGTCCACCCTTAATGAGATTCACTTGATGTCAGATTTTTTTTGTGAGACATTGTTAAAATTTGTTACATGTCAAACCTATTCACAGGGGTCGACACTAACAGTGTCCCGGGATCCCGAGGACCCTAAAATTTAAGGAGGGACCCTTGAAAATCAGCATTTTATAGAGTGAAGTGTCCCTGATTTTGCCAAATTATGCATTCGGGACACCTGCTTAAAAAGTTAGTGTCTAACCCTGATTCAGGCAACATAGCAAACATTCGGCAGTGGAACATTCCACCGCCGAATGTTTACCAGGTTGTCCGAATAATTTGACATCGCTTGAATCTCATTAGGGGACCTCTACCTGAATAAGTGAATTACTGTATATAGTTATATGAAGTAAACGGATGCATGCATAAATCCAGAGAAAATTGACAGAGATCCTTTAGTTTATGGAAATGCTGCTTGTATCATGATGACATCATAGCATGACTCTCTGCAAAAAAACTTGGTGTCTTCCTGCAATGGTAATTGGCTGGAAGTTAATTGTCTGAGATGAAAAGGAAAATATCATTTACAATCTTCTCCTCAAAGACTCGATTTCCTCTTAGGTTAGCGATATCATATAGGACCACCTTGGCTGTCTTGATTTATATTGCCGCGGCAAATACCCTTTCTGACCAAAATGTCACCCACCAATGGTTTGATATTGTTAACCTATGCGGGCGAGCAGCTGGAGTGTCTGTTAGGGTGTTGTGGTAGAACTGGTATGCGAAACAACAGGAATCCTTGGTTAGGTGCTGGACAGCTGCCGTGATATGACCATGGCAGTTGAAAATGGCATAATACCTATAAAAAGAGTAAGGCTTTTGAAAACATCGGTGGAAATGAAGAAAATGCTTATCTCAAGCAATTCCTTCTTGTACAACAGTATTTTTTACCCAAAAAGACCAAAAGATGTAAAATTTTGTTTGCTTGGAATTGTTATCTTAACCCTTTACCAAACGGCAAAATTAAAGGGTGGGCCACTTCAAAAACTGCTACAAATGACAAAATGGAAGTTATTAAAGATAGAATTTTTGTAAAATATGGCATAGAAAATATTGAGACAAAAGGAGAAACTGCTGGTTATCAGCAGTTTCGTCTTTTGTTTCAATGTTTTCACAAGCCTTTTATATTAGGGACGTCAAAACCAGGCCTTGTTTGGGAAAGGGTTAAACAACTTTTAATTAGGACATGTCTTAATTTTTCCTATCTGTTCATTAATGGGATGGTTAATCAATTCTTACAAGCTGGCCTATATACGGATATGTTATTTTATTGTCTGTGCATTTTCAGCTTATTAACTTGCATCTTTTTTATTTCAGATCAAGACTGATACTGACAGTAAAGTTATTGAAACAGACAATAAACTTTACGAGTTCAGTTTCTTCGAGACTGATGACGACAATAATCAGGAACAAGGAAGCGGAGAACAAGACGAAGACGACGTTGTAGATAGGATATTCGCGGCAGCTAAAGGAGGTCAAACGAAGGACTTGTCTAAGCTGATATTCTCTTCAGGGAAGGGTAACAGCACCGAAGACAAGAAGAAGAAGCGAATTAGCTTTCCATTGAAACGAAAATCGAGTGTAGATAGTCAGCCAAATATCTTGTCCAAGAAAATTCAGAAGACTGATCTGCAAAAGTTTGTTAACTTTAAAGACATACAGAACTCCATTAAGCCTTTGACAAGGATTGCAGATGAGACTGGTCGGTTTGTGATAGGACCCCAGAAAAGCTTACCTATACTCAGACAAACAGAAGAAATAACATCACCTGGACATTCTGGTATTTCTCATCCAGTTCCGTCAATAAAGCAAAAAGCAGCGACAAGCAAACAGCCCAATACAACCACTGCTCATAGGCCTACAACAACTGCTCAAATCTATGTGAACAATCAAAGAAATGAAAATAGATCTAGTCAAAGCAATTTGAATTGTCAAAGCAATGAAAATAGTCAAAGCAAAGAGCATAGTCAAAGAATTGAGAACTGTCAAAGCAATGAGAAACCATTGAAAAAAGACACTGCTTCAGCTAATACATCCACAAACAAGCAAGCTGCTCCATCCATTGACTTTGACGTTTTGACCAACACCATTACCAATCTACTAGAAAATTGTATATCAAAGAACAAGAAGAGCAATATTAAGTTGGTTTTATACTGTGATGATAAACCGTTACATTCCTTCTCTATTTTGGAGACAGCCGGTCCAGATTCACAGGGGAAAGATGCAGAAGTCGTGAAGACTTCTGAAAGCAGTGAAGACTCAGGGGAATCACCAAGCAAAGAGCGAGAGAATAGAGAGACAGAATCTTTAAGTGCTAGTCACATTAATCCAGCTAGTTCTGTGAATGACAGTTCAAACTTTACAAATATTATTGACAACAAAACAAAGTCTCGACTCCATGATAAAATAAAGCAAAATGAAAATTTGAAATCAGTCGGTGCTCCTGATACACTAGAGGATTTATTGAATGAGACTGTGATAAAACAAGAAAAAGAAGACGACGGTTATGATCTAGCGAATAAGTCAGGTTCGATTAAATTTGTTTCTGTGAATAAAGTTGCTGGAAACTCAAACACAGCAAGCAAAACTGTGAATGCTAATCTACCAGGACAAAGTGATACTGTGACTGAAAAGAGACAAGAAATAAAAAGTCCCTCTGATGCAATTGAAAGGCTATTTGTGGAGAAATCGGATGATTTTACAATTTACAGAAATGAAGAAGAGGATGAATTAGAAGAAGGACCTCTGAAAATTGTTGAAAATCCCGAAAATCCGCCATCAAATATCGCAGAGAACAATAATTCCGAAGAATCAGGCGACAATCGTCAAAAACCTTTCCAGTGTGGTTGGTGTCATAAAAGGTTTAGATACGAACGGAATCTTGGTATTCACCGACGTAGCATTCATGGTATACTTGACGACATCGATAAAACTACTGAACCTGAAACATCACAGGAAGATTCTCCCGCCAAAAATAGTTCTCCCTCCAAAAGTAAACTAAATCCCTCACTTGATGAATTTCTAGAGAAAGAGGTCGCGAAACTTAAAGATAAAGGTAAAGGTCAAGTTTCAGAGACAGATTTAGTGGAAGATTCTGCTGCTGAAGAAGAAGACTTTGAGACAAATTCTCCCAATAAATTTGTCGTTAAAAAAGAAAGAGTTGACTTCACGGAAATTGACGATACTGTAAGTGACGCCGAGAAGGAGTTTATCAATTTACTGCTGAACAAGAATCAAGATGCCACTCATGGTTATGCAAAGTCATCTCCCAAGATAGTGTCGTTGCAGAATCTAGCTAATTGGGAGAGTCAGGGTCAACGATTTCCGATTGATCCTGTCTTTGTCTGTGAACATTGCGGGAAATTTTATCATTCCAGGAAGTCTATGAAAGATCATTTCATTCGGGAACACGCAACAGAAGCTGGTCAAGAGCCGTTGTACGTTTTTATACAGACGGATAACTATACCTGTCCGATCTGCTTTAAGCCTTTTCCGAATCCATACACGCTTGTTGCTCACGCTAAAACACATACGAAAGACAAGGAACTGAAGTGTGCTATTTGTGATAAAGAGTATTCGTCTGTGCACATTCTGCGAAGACACATAGATACGATACACGCTGACGTAAGACCAAGACCATTCAAGTGCCGATTTTGTGACTACGCAGCAGAGAACCGGTGGCATCTGAAAGAACATCAAAGAAGACATACAGGTATTTGTTTAACCTTTACTAACTAAGTCTTAATTATAAAGAATTCCAAAAGAATCCCTGATTTTGATGCACCAAATAGAGGAAACTTAGAAAACATTGAAGGAAAAAAATGAATAGCTGCTAAGAGCACCAGAGACATATCAATATTTAAACAAGGATGTATTAACCGTTTACTTAAATAGTTGTTTCAATTGTGAATGTTTCTGAGCAAATCTAGTAGAAAACATTGAAGGAAAGGAACAGAAGTCAGTCATGGCGCAACTGGTAGCGCATCACAATCTTATATTGTTTGTCTCCCAACAATGGGTGGATAATACATAACTAGTCATAAACATAAGTTCCAGATGTGTAGCTTGAGGTTTGGAGCATCTTCGCAAGCCAAGGGTGACATCTACGACGTAACGTCGTTTCTGTATTCACCCTTGGCGTATTTAGTCCGATTTTCTTGGTCTCCTGGAAAGCGTTTTCATTGGTTCCAGCGAGGTCTCGCTGGAACCAATCAGATTGTCGACTGATACATTTGTTATGATTAACCAAATCATGTCAACGGGCGGGAAAAAGCATTGCATTTGCAACTCAAAAACGCGAAGATGGGCGATTTTTCCTACGAATTTCACTGCAATAGACAGGAATTCTCTTACTTTAATCGACGAATTATTATACTTTCGACAATTCGACCGAAAAAACAGCTAACTTTCACATTACACGACGTACGACGCGAAAGACAACGCGCGTTAATGACGTCATCAATAATGGACGTAAACAACCAGCAGAACAACCGCTAGGCGGCGCTTCGCGATTTCAAGAAAATCGGACTAAATCCGCCAAGGGTGAATACAAACGTAGGTGGGTTCAACCTTGGCTAGCGAAGATGGGTTTGGAGAAGATGTTATGGTATTACTAAGTCTTTGGAGGGAAATTATGGAAATCCTTGGTTATTGATTGCTCAAAAGCACATCATGTTGAGGACCTTTTAACTGGGACCTCTTACCGTGTGACCTTAACAGTGGATTTTGACCTACTTTTAAAAAAAACGCCTCTAACTTGGCTTAAAAAAACATAAATGTGACCTGTATCTAATGCCCTATTACAAATACAGCCTTGATATTTCACCCATAAAAACATCTCTGTTACAGGAGAACAGCCCTACCAGTGTCCAATATGTTTGAAGACGTTCTCCCACCAGGGTACTATGAACAGACATTGTAAAGTCACACATAAAGTCATTCCTGGAGCTCCCAAAAGTAAGTAGAAATTCTCACAATCTGATGAAAATCTGACATTATATACTAAGCACAACAATATAGGGATAATGAAACTCAATGACAAATAGAAAGTGAAATTTCAAGGTTCTTTGAAGCTATTATACTTTTTTTGATAAAACTATTATTACTTTTGCTTTGGGTGAAAATATTGTGCAGTCACAGGTCGTTGATTTCATGACATAGGCATAAACACTAAAGAGGGGTCAGCATTGAAAAATCACAAATGGACCAAATTTGTGCATACACATGCGATTGCCGCATTTCTGGACGAAAACTAAACAGTACATATTCGCAAGCAAGTCCTTAGCTGTGAAAGGATGGTTTAACGTTGTCGTCTAACCGACCGCCAACACTGGCAGATGTAGGAAAGCTCAAGCTCGCAGTTTACCAAACTATTGTTGTGATGAAGATTGCTGTGTCACAAAGGGTATAATTGTGGGGTTGCATTGACCAAGCAACCGATCGGCGCGTTATTCCGTTCTTTCGCTATCACAATTAAAGGTTTTAGGTTCACAGATTGAAAATAAGCAACATCAACATTCCGGGATCTTTCAGGACCACTTTAAACATTGCAGGCATCCAAATACAGGTATAATCCAGGCCCGTAGGAACAAGGGGGGGCTAGGGCCCCCCCCCCAAATTTGGCCAAAAATGCCGAATTTTCTTAATTTTACACTGAAAATTTTGGGAAAATCCAAATTAGCCCCCCCCCCCCCCCCAATATTCAGGACAAGGCTTTAGCCCCCCCAATATGAAATTGCTTCCTACGGGCCTGTAATCTCAAGAACACAGATTTGGACACTAAATGTCTTAAACGCAGTATTGACACTAATTTGCGATTTTCGAAACAGACGGTACTGCTACATACGCCCGATGATTAACCAGTCTATAACAGTGCGACCGAAAACCATTTGAATTTGTGTTCTTTAAGATGTTAAGGAACAAGTTTATTGAAGAAATTTGTGTAAATTTTGGAAATTTCGTGGTAAAATATTAAACCAATTCCGATATCCCTATATTGTTTTGCTTAGTATAGTTACCAACATTGACATCTGACGGGCATGCAACAAGACATATTCAGACATATTGTTTTATCGTTGTCTGACGGTCAGTCCGTCTGTCTGTCATTCAGAAAACTTAAAGTGAAAACTTAACATTGGCTTTTTCTCCATAAAAAGCCATTTCGGGGGCATTAATGTTTCACAAACATACCTTGTTTCTAACTTGTTACATATTCATATAGATTGGATATGTTCAGATTTATTACAATGTTGCACTTCTAGTGAATCTCATTAGGGATGGACTAGTCACTACCTTAATGGGAAAAAATGTGCAGCATTTAGTATTTACCTTTTGGTCCCAAATATGAAATGCTTGGGAAAACATTGAGGAATAAGAAGAAAATGCTGATAAGCAGCATTTTCTACTTTTGCCTCAATATTTCTGAAAGCCTCTCCTAGCCTGTCATATAAGGGAAGTCAAAACATGGCCTTGTTTGGGAAAGGGCTATGCTAATCTTCTTGTTTTGTTACAGGATTGTTCTACCCTGGTGCTAATCCGGACGCTTAACTTTCTCATGTTAGTCTACTTGAGAAGCAAGACAAAAAATGACAAAATTGAGACAAAAGGAGAAAATGCTGATGTTAAGAAAATCTCTCTGTTTTCATTGTAGGATTGTTCTACCCAGGTGCTAATCCCGACGCTGAACTTTCTCATGTTAGTCTACCTGACAAAACAGACAAAAACGACAAAATTGAACAACCAGGTATGTTCTGTCCTTTTCCATTATGTTTACACTTTTTATACCCGCGCAAATGAAGGTGGTGGACTGGTGGGTATACTGGGGTATACTGGAATTAGCTTGTTGGTCTATTGGTTTGTTGGTCTGTCAGCAAAAGCGTGTCCCGGACAACTGCAGTTTCTGTCTAATTTACTTGATGCTTGGTGGAAGTGTGCTTTGGGACATGTTGATGTGCATGACATTACTTTTGGGATGATTCCATCAAATTTTTAGCGAGCCGGGACTTTATGTCCGGGGAGCGAATGTCACAACCCTAGTGTCGGCGTCGCGTCCCGCCCCCATCCCGTCCCATCTTCACTTGAAAAACTTTAACCTGGTCAATATCTCAGGCACTATTAGAGATACAGCCTTAATATTTCACACATAGATAGTTCTTGACAAGACCTTTCATTTGGGACCATGACCTTTGACCTATGGACCTTGACCTTGGAGTTTGACCTACTTTTAAAAAACTTTAAGCTGGCCTATATCTCATGCACTATTATAGATAGAGCCTTGATATTTCACACATGGATACCTCCTGCCAAGACCTTTCATTTGTGACCATGACCTTTGACCTTGTGACCTTGACCTTGGAGTTTGACCTACTTTAAAAAAATTAGCTGTTTTTGTGACAAGCTCTCGTATAGGCGAGCTACGTTGTCCGCGGACAACTCTTGTTTGAGTTACAGCCACTGCATTGACAAAAAAAATGCTTGTCTGGACAACTCCTAGTCTTCCAAGGGAGGTAACTCAACTCTGATTTAGTTGCCCAAGCAAGGTGCTGCTGGGGTATTAGTCTGCTTTGTGACTAGACCTTGTTTTCCATATTGCGCAAGCTGATGGACCTAACCATGTATTCCTGGCAAAAACAACATCCAATCTGAGCCTTCAGTTGCTCATCATAGATGATTCATAAGCATTTCTTCCATTGGTGAGACATGTCAAAGGTCACTTAGAATATTGGGCAAGTCCTGGTTGGAACCCGGGACCCATGGATTGGTAATATCAGATATTACCATTTAAACTAAACTGGCTAGCCTTGAATAGTGCTTGAATTATGACAAGCAATTTCTTCATTTTCCCACAATGTTTTCTAAACAAAACCTCCATAAACGTAAAATTCGATGCTCTTCATATTGTTGTCTGCAACAACTTTGAATTTGGATCAGCCTAAAATTTTGCCAACTGTTAATTGGTTAAAGAAAGTAAAGTCTACTTTTCTGATTTTCAGCATCAGTTCCAGCCATTATCCAGCTGTCAAACGTCGGTGACCCAACAAGGATAAACCTGTCATTCATTCCTATACAAAACGTCGCAGATATAAAAAAGGGGGCAAAGAAACGTACAAAAAGGTCTAAAGGCCTTAAGGCTCCACAAGCGGCATCTTCTCTTAACACCAATCCTGCGGAGACATCAACATCAACACAAGAACAGACCGGGATTGATCAAGATCAAGATCAGTCAATAGGTGGTGAACAAGCTGAAAGTCAGGAAAACGCGGAGCCACAAGTACAGGTAGAAACTGACACAGACGAGGTTGATCAGATTTCTAACCATAATGCTGTAATTGGACCTGACGGGGAGCTGGTCATAATCAAACAAGAGCCCGTAGATGATGATTAAGTGATTGATGGTTAGAGAGTGTATGTCTATATGTATAAATTTAATGAGATAAAAAACAACAACACATATTTGGAGAAATTGGTGATGCAATTATATTGATTATTAGAGGGTATGTTTCTGTATATGTACTTAATGAGATAAAAGCATTGTCTTTGGAGAAATTGGTGATGCAATTATATTGATTTCAAAGCGTATGTTATTGTGTATGTGCTTCATGAGATAGAGACACCATCTTTGGTGAATTTTGTGGTTTGACTGGCTGCATTGAGGTTCTAAGTGAATTTGGTGGTATTATTATATTGATGAATTAGAGATTTGGTATTTGATTAACTATATGAAATAGGTGAATTTAATTGTATGGTTATTGTGATGTAATTCATTATTAGAGATTGTATGAAATAAACTTTCAAGATTTAATAGACATATATATGCACATAAATTGTATGTGGTACATGATTTAATGCAACTTTGATATGATATTTGCTTAAAGCTTTTGGGAGAATATACTGACATTCCTAATAGAATATTTTGTAAAGAATTGGTGATTTTCATATTCAATTCTTTGTGACACTCTTCGTAAATGTGTATTGAATGAAATAGACTAGATTGTTTGTGTATCTATAGAAAAGACTATATGCTTTTTTGGAAAGTGCATAAGAGATAGATATACTTTTAGTGGAAGTATTAAAGACAGAACAATATTGCATAAGTACAGTATTTCATAAGTGTTGTGTTCTTAAGTAGCTTTTCTTATTTGTAAATTGCTCGAGTTCTGAGGAGTGTTATAGATAGGACTGAAAATGGCGGAGAGAGAAACAAACAGTAAAGGCAAAGAAGCAAGCTGTGACCAGTTTGTGAATAAATGTTTTCAGTATGTAAATCCATTCAGTTCTGACTGTAAGGAACTAGTAAAGACTGATGGTACGAGTGTACCGAAAATTCGTGTGAAGGCATCTTTAAACAAGAAAGCCCGAAATAACTTGGACTATTTAGATCCTATCACTGGTGAACTAAAACCCCTGAATTGTGTCACTGCTAGTAGTTCTTGTGGGTTTATAGCAGAAAGAGAAGAGGATTGTTCCTACTTCATGGATGACGAGGTTGAATCAGAATCAGATTCCGATATTGAAGGAATGGAAAAAGATATGGGTGGAATTAAGTTGAAGGACGACAAAGTTTGTACAACTTTAACTGTTTTCAAGAAGGTAGTAGATATAGCATTACATCTTACCCGCAAGGTTCGTACCTGTGAGTTGAGTGGGACAGAGTTTGTTCGCGGTAATGGTAGGAAGTTGAAACTCTCTCAGGAGGATTTTATAAAATTGAAATGGGATATACTTATTGCTTCAAACAAGAACCTGGAGAATTTAGCCAGTAACGCTCACAAGTTGAATTCCCTTGTTAAGAAGCGTGAAGAAGAAATGATCCTGAAAGATGTGCTAAAGATGAAACACTTTCTGCTTTGTAAGCTACAAGATGGCCTTTTTGGGATGGAAGAAGTAGTTGTGCCTGACAACTTGAAAGAATCATATACTTGGAGAAAGGAAGAAGAGGAACTGAAGCGTCATCCTAATCAACCAAGGGCTGTCAATCAACTTATTATGTACATAAAAAGTCACTTCGCTGAGACAATTAGAAGAATACAATATGGAGTGGCGGATGAGATTGAGTTTCAGAATGCTAAGAAAAAACAGCAAACTCGAATTGCCCCTATGATGTATGACCACTTAATGGATAAAGAACAGCAATGGCAGTCCATGATAAACAAGGCAGAACAGGCAAAGGATAAGGTACCACATTCACAGCCTGGGTTCAACACAATGGGGCCGACTTGTACAGATGGCCAGGCGTTCACTGTCTCCGTTGATCCAGTAATTGCTGCTGTACAGAGGGAGGAACGATGGCAGTCTAAGATTAACAAGGTAGAACAGAGTCTGGCAGAAAAAATTCAATGGTCGAAGGTCAGAAAAACAGCCAATGATGCGGAGAAAGAGGCAGAAAAATGTTCTACACCTAACAAGAAAGATAGTCAGGAAAAAATCGCTGAGGAAAAGGGACCATTGGCTCTATGTGATAAGACTGGAAATCTTGTGGAGAAAGAAACAGTAACCACAAAGCAACCTAGAAGATATGCTTCAAGTAGGAGCAAGAAAAACAAAGAAAAAACACCCCCTGGTAACACTGGAGCAAGAAAATATACAGCCTCTGAGTTCCAAGCCCAGATCCAGAGAGCTGCAATGAGGATTTTTACTAGAGAATACAGGCTAGTTAAAAGCATTTTGCGGTTTAACGGTCATGTCCAGTATCCCATTATTGTAAGGTCAATAAAAAGGAACAATGAGTATATTTTAGATAAAATGAGATTCACAAAGTTTCAGGCAGCGCAATGGATCAGAAAGAACTCCTCCAAGGTCATGATAGAGGCTATCGCTCAACAAACATTTATGGACCTTATAACAGGAGTCACAAAATACAAATTAATGCAACGAATCTTGGATATGGAACCCAGCAAACTGGCTTCTTATAAACCTGTCCTTTCTGTGACTAAATTAACGCATGTGCTTAGCAATCCAGAAATTACTTGCATGAATAATTTACTTTTTGGAAAAGAAATGCAAGTATATAACTCATTGAAAAGCCTTTTCAAGAAACATGATATAGAAATTGAAGCGCTCAATAAACTCTCAGGTTGTGTTGATGATTGGCCCATACAAAGTAAGGCATGTAATGCAGCTGGTGTTGACCAGACGAAGAAGAAAAATCCCATTCACATTTTGCCATTTGACAATATGCACAGACATGATGCGGTCCCGGGTCCTTCCAATGTCCCAGATGATTTATCTGCAATCCTTGTCCCCGTTGACCAGGATGCTACAAACTCTAAAGAACCACTGACTTCAACATATCGCTATGTTTCTGTGAAAAACGTGATGGAATCAACAAAAATACAGACAAAAGACAAGGGAGGAATTATTGTAGGCCCTCAGAATGTAAAGGTTGTGCACCTTCCGAAGGGTAGTTTATTTATAAAGGATGTAAATTCTTTGATTAAAAACGTGGGTTCCTGTGATAGAAACAAAGGTCCAGCATCTGTAAACAAGCATCCTCCAAGCACTGCCACTGGTACACAAGCAGATCAACTTTTCAAGTCACATCTTGTGAGTCTTGAGATCATCAGGACTTTACATGCTGCTCTAGAACTTCTAAAAGAACTTCCATTGTTTAATACTATGTTGAAGAAAAGAAAGGGCGAAGGGCATTCAAATTCAATGCCGCAGATTAAGGAAGTATTTTCTTTGACAGATATGGAAGGAAATGAGCATTTGAAGTCTCTTTGGGACATAGCAAAGCCTCCCTCTAGTCTTGAAGACACAAACAGTACAGAAGTAAGTACAGCGAGCAGTACAAAATTAAATACAGCAAACAGTACAGAATTAAGTGTAGCAAGCAGTACAGAATTGAGTTCAGCAAGCAGTACAGCATTAACTACAACAAACAGTACAGAAATAAGTACAACAAACAGTACAGAAACAAGCACAACTAACAGTACATCAACACTGGCAACTGCTACAAATGAAAATGAGAAAAATGGTGATAATGATGAAGCAGAGGGTACTGATATAAAAGAGGGAAGTGATGGAATAGATGAAAATATCAAAACAAATGAAGAAGAGGAAATGGGCAAAAATTACAAAGCAGATGGAAATGATAGTGTGGGAGATAATGATAAAGCAGAGGAGAAAAATGAAATGGAGGGAAGTAGTGGAAAAGATGTAAACAATGAAAATGAAGCAGAGGAAATGGGCGAATGTTACAAAACAGATGAAAACGACAAAACTTGTGATAATATTGTAGATTTAATAGAAACAGATGAAAAAGACATAACTTGTGAAAATGTTATTGATCTAACAGAAGAAGAGGAAAACAACAGAACAGAGGGAAGTGATGGAAAAGATGTAAACAGCAAAGCAAATGAAAACAAGGAAGCAAATGATAATTACAGTGTTGATGGAAACTGCATGAGAGACAAGTGGTATGAAACGCGCCAATTCAATCAAGTGCTTTATGCCATTATAGGACCTCGGGCAAATATCAATTTGAATGCAAATGCAGTCTTCATTTTGAAATCATTTTGTAATCAGCTTGTATTGGACAAAGTTTACAGCGAGGATCGGATGACGGAGATAAAAATCTTGTTGGAGATTCTGGGAGAAGGGCATTTCATGAAACCCAACTTGTCGTCACAGGTTCTAGAATCAGACCAGATTGTCATTCGATGTGCGAAGCTTGTTGGTTATGGTGAGAGACAGGCATTAGAGTATCACATTATTAAAAATAAAACATTCCCAGATAATCAAGAGCATCAGTTTATCAGATCGGAAGGACCGTTTCATTTGTTTGGTTTTGTCCCGAATCCTCTAGAATTGTGCTTGGTGTTGAATAATGAGAACCTCGTAAAGACCTGGGTGTGCAGTGTTTGCTTGAAAATATTCACTGACCTGAATTCTTACCTGGCGCACGAAACCGACTACCATAGCATGTGTATAACATATGTATGTCAGATCTGCAAGAAATCATTCACAAATAAAGGTCCTCCGTCATGCGACTGTGTTAATAATGGCAAACCTGCCGTGTCAATAACAAATCAGGGAAGAGTAAATGATAATGTTGAAGGTCAAAGTGTTGAAATGATTTGTGTTCGTCCTGTGATCAAGGGAACGTATGAATTATGTGATGCCTGTGTGTATTTTGTGGAGCATCTAGATGAGATGTTGTCTTTCATTATAGCACAGACTAAAGTGGATTTCCTCAGGTGTGATGAGTGCACTGTTAACGCTCCAGGTCGCACAACATTCAATAGACACAAGAGTTATCACAAACTTAAGAATGGGAGAAAGTTGGTTCTGAGAAAGTGTAAAGTGTGTTTCAGCCTGTATGATCTAGATGTAACTGACAATCAGGTGCAACATTCAAGTCATTTTACAGTAGAAAACTTGAGAAACATTGTTGGTGTATTTCCAGAATGTGTTAACTTACCAAGAAATAAAGTTATTGTCAACAATCTGAGTGTAAGTGATGAGGATATCAAAGAATGGAAGTTTTTGTTGTCAACATTGACTGATATTCCTTATGGTAGTGGTAAACCAGATGAAGTTCATTCTGATGAAATCTCGAAAAGTAAACAGAAGGTAGATTGTCCAGAGAATAGTGAAGGTACTAAAAATGAATATACTGCCGAAGAGAGCAATGAAGAAGTTGATGCATCACAGACAGTACAACCAGGGTTCAAAAGGAAGTTGGATACTGAGAACAACAAAATAGGTTTTGATGGAGATTATTATATGTCTGAACAATCTTGCCTTCAAGCCCAAGAACAAAATGTTGTGAAAAAGATGAAACTTGTTGAGAAGAATAACAACATAGGAGACAGGCCTGTGATTTATTCAGTTGATACACCAAAAGTGTTGAGCAACAAAGAAGATTCACATATGATAGATGTAAATGATAGACCAAATGTGGAAAGTGCAATGGAATCTGGTGTAAATGAGGGAGTAGAAATACTTGCAATTGCTTTGGTTGAAAAACAACATGTAGCTAATGGAAGTGGGACCAATGCTTGTGTTAATAATATGAACAATGAAACACAATTACTTGGAATAACAAGGTTTAGGAATAAACCACTGAATCTACTGACGGGAAGATTTGCTGAATTAAGTGATAACCCAGAAATACTGGGGATAAGGGAAGGTAAGACTGGAGCATTGAAAATGACTGGAAGTATTACTGAGGCAAGTGGTGTCAAGACTGAATCCATGAATGAAATGTATGCAACTGGATATATATCTGTTAATAGTGATAATGAAAGAGAATCAGGAGTTACAAATGAGCAGGAGATATTAGGAGTATCAGAAGTCAGAACAGTAGTTGAAATGAATGAATTAGGTAATAATAATGCAGTTGTTGAATCAGTTAGTGCCTTATCTGAAGTAAAAGATGGTATGTCTGCAGTGACAAATGAATCGTTGGAAGTGAATGAAAGTGATTCAGAAGTTACTAATGACCTGGAAATACTCGGGATAGCAGAGGTCAAAACTGAAGTGAGTGTAGTGAATGAATTGGGTAATAATCATGCAACTGGCAGTTCAGCTAGTGCAGTTCCTAAGGTCATAGACAAACAGTTTGCGAGAAAACATTTAATGGAGCTGCTTATACAAAGTAGCAATGAAAAGGAAATGAAGAAAATTGTCAGTGAGGCTTTGCAGTGGAAATTAAACAATTCTAAATTGTTTACTGAAAATGAAGTAACTGCTATAGTAAGACAGGCATTCCAAATTTTAGAGGCAAGAAATCAAATATAGCAAAATAAAAATTACTTTACAAATTTTACCAAATGAAAGCTGATTAAGATATAATTTCTGTACAATATGATTATCATAGAATTATAATAATTATCATATAATTATCATAGAAAATAATGAGGCGAAATAAGAAAATGCTGGTTATAAGCATTTTCATCTGTTGTCTCAATGTTTTCCCAAGCTTTATTTATCAGAGGCATCAAAACTAGGCCTTGATTGGGAAAAGATAAACAATTGGAAGTTGTTCCGGTTACAAGCATGCATGCATTAATCACGGTGTATAATCATGTGACTCAGAATTTCAGATAATCTTCAATATCTTTTTTAATACTTGACCAATTTGAATTCGGTTTGAAGCAGAGAAGGTGGGAAAATGCCAGGAATAAGCTGGATGTGTTTGAATTTTGAAAAATCAACTGATAAAAAAGTTATTGAAGATAAACCAAAATAATGGTTTATCTTCAATAACTTTTCAATCAGTTGATTTTTCAAAAATCAACCATGTCCATCTAGTGTGTGACGTCTGTCCACATTCTCTGCTTCAAACCAAATTCAAATCGGTTCAGTATTTACAAAATTATTGAAGATTTTCTGAAAATATTGTAGATTCTATCACGTGATTATCCACAGTGTTAATTGGATAGAAAAGAAACAAGCTGGATGTAACAATGAATAATCATTTTCCAGTTTGAACAAGTATTTTAGGCAGAGTTAAAAAATATTTTGCTAAGCTGTATTGAAAATAGTTTTATAGTATTCAGAATTTGTTTTAAATGCAAACATTTTTGCTCACCATAGTTTTGTACATTTATATACATAGTCCATAGAAATATAGTGCATAGTTCCTTAGCTACAGGTAAGAGGGGGTAATGAATTCAAAATAGCTCACTTAACCCTTTCCCAAACAATAAAGTCCCAAACAATAAAGTCTTTGGATGGTCTAATTCAAAAACGTCTATACTGACAACAAAATATAGATTTATAAAGATGGGATTTGTGTAAATTTTAGCATAGAAAATATTGAGGTAAAAGGAGAAAATGCTGACCATCAGCATTTTCTCCTTTTGCCTCAATGTTTTCCAAAGCTATCTCTACTAAGGACGTCAAAACCAGGTCTTGTGTGGGAAAGGGTTAATATTCACCAAATCCTATGTTGTGTGTACTCATTGTAATTGTCTCATAAAGATGATTCAAATGAGTATCAATACTATCATAGGGTTTGAATAATAAATAACAAATTTACAATGTCTTTTCCCCTTCCTACTGTTGGTCTGTAATTCATACGTGGGTGAAAAGGTTTTATTTTTGAAATTTATTATTAATTTACTTTGTTGTTTTCCTATGAATTTGTTAATTGAATGATATAACCAGATTATGATAAAAGGAAAATAGGTATTTTTATCGCTTTTAGTGATAGATACATACTTTGTTCTTTTCTGTGTTTTTAGAATGGAATAGATTTTTCATACTAGTTGTGTAGAAAAAGTAGTAGTGGTTCAGAAAAGGCTTTGAAAACATTGAGGAAAAAGAAGAAAATGCTGATAACTAGCATTTTCTCCCTTTGCCTCAATATTTTCTTGGCTTTATAGCACAAAAAAACCCTTTCTTAACATGAATTTTGTCATCTGCAGCAGCTTTCATGGGAGACACCATAATATTTTGTTGTTTGGAAAAGGTTTAATGATATGAAAATTTTTGATCTATTAAGTTTGTTGTACATAAAGTCCGTAATGAATTTGGATCACTTAAGGGTTAGATAAAGAACCTTTATTTTGTGTTATTATTGCAGTTTTCTAGAGTTTTTTGTGTAAAAGTTTATCATGTGAAAAATTGATATTAATTTTCCTTTGCTAAACAAAACCTACTTTTGGCATTCCTTATTAACCCATTACCACACACAGACTCTTTTTGACTTCCCAAAAGATTAAGGCTCTGGAAAACTTTGTGGAAAATAAAGAAATTGCTAGTTACAAGCAATTTCTTCATTTCCCACAATGTTTCCTACCAAAAAAGACCAAAAGATTTTAAATTCCCTTAACTTAAAATTGTCGTCTGCAACATCCTAGAATTTGGACCAGTCCAAAATTTGTCGTTTGGTAATGGGTTAAGATAGCTTTTGAAAGCATTGAGAGAAAAGAGGAACTAGCTGATAATCAGTGGTTTCTCCTTTCTGTCAAATATTTTCCATGCTATAGCATTCTGTTCTTTAGCAACCCAGGATTTTATCCCTTTCCCACACATTGACACTTTTGGATGCCTACAAAATAATGGCTTTGGAAAACATTGTGGAGAATGAAGAAATTGCTTGTGACAAGCAATTTCTTCATTTTCCACAATGTTTTCTACCAAGAAAGACCAAAAAATGTTAAATTTTGTTCAATGGAACTTGTTGTCTACAACACCTGAGTTTGGCCTAGGCTAAAATTTGTTGTTTGGTAATGGGTTAAGATAGCTTTCGAAAGCAATGATAGAAAAGAAGAAATAGCTGATAATCAGCGATTTCTCCTTTCTCTCAATGTTTTCCATGCTATAGCATTCTGTTCTTTAGCAACCCAGGATTTTAAGTTTTGGCAGCTTAAGTCACGGCCCTAGTGTCTGTGTAAGCTACATAGACAAAACTTTAGCATGGTCAATATCATATTTCACTCATAAATACTTTCAAGCAAGACCTTTTCATTTTGGACCTTAACCCATTACCAAACGGCAAACTTTTAGACTGATCCAAATTTAAAGATGTTGCAGACGACAATTAAAACAGAATGAAATTTTACATTTTTATGTCTTTTTGTGCAGAAAATATTGTGGGAAATGAAGAAATTGCTTGTCACAAGCAATTTCTTCATTTTCCACAATGTTTTCCCAAGCCATTATCTTGTAGCGAGTCAAAAAGAGAAATGGCTTGGGTAAAACATTGAGACAAAAGAAGAAACTGCTGATAACCAGCAGTTTCTCCTTTTGTATTAGTATTTTCTATACCATATTCTACACAAATTCTATCTTGTATAACTTCCATTTTGTCATTTGTGGCAGTTTTTGAAGTGGATCACCCCAAATGTTGCCGTTTGGGAAAGGGTTAAGCAATACCTTTTCATTTTGGACCATGACCTCTTGACCTTGACCTTGGAGGATTTTTTTGTGAGACAAGCTCTGGCATATCATTGTTTTTCAACGAAAACCTTGTAACTGCAGCTTGTTTTAAGCTGCAGTTATGAAGTTTTCGTTGAAAATCAAAGATATGGGACCTACTTTGTCAACCTTTCTCCAAACAATACCTTGTTTTGACGTCCCTAATAAAGAAGGCTTTGGAAAACATTGATCCAAAATAAGAAAATACTGATATCCAGCCTTTTCTCCTTTTGCCTCAATATTTTCTATGCTAAATAGTACACAAATTCTTTGTTAAAAACATACATTTTGTTGTCACCAGCAGCTTTCAAATTAGAGCACTTGAAATTTTTTGTTTGGGAAAGGGTTAATGGATGAATCTTTGTTGTAACATTTCATGAACTATCGGTATCCTCTGACGAGTCAATAAAAAGGTTGTTTGGGAAAAAAGATGAATGATTTACATGATTTTGAATTTCTGAAATGGTGGAAGTGCCTTCATTTCCTTTTGTTATTATTGCACATTTTTTAGGAGTTTTACTTTGTATAAAAGTTTTAGAAATCATTGATACTTGCATTCACTTGCATTCAATAACTAGAATGCAAGAAGTTTGAAATCTGGTGAAGAATTAGATTAACTGATAACCGAACCAGATCTGGGTTTGAGTTCAATGATATAAGCATTTGTGGCAAACAAGTTGGAAATGAAGAAATTGCTGTTATCAGCATTTTATGCTTTGCTCTCAATGTTTTTATACGTTGCTGGAGGCAGTCGTTTATTGGTGTCATTTTCTCCATCTGTCCGTCCGTCCTGTCCGTCCTGTCTGTCCGTCCGTATGTACGTATGTACATACATCCACTTTTCTTGTGAGCTCAACTCCTAAGTTTCTGGCTGGATCTTTTAAAACTTGGTCAATGTTATCACCTCAATTGGTAGATGTGCATGAAGGAAAGATTTTATGGTTCATTGATTTTTGCCCGAGTTATGGCCCCTTAAAACTTAGTCTCTGAAAGTGGAGGCGTATATTGTGACCATGGCACTCTTGTTGTACCATATGGAAGCCCATGGACTATTCTACTTGCCTTTAACCCTTTCCCAAACGACAACATTTTAGGGTGATGAACTTCAAAAACTGCCACAAATGACAAAATGGATGTTATTAAAAGATAAGATGTGTGTAAAATATGGCTCAGAAAATACTGAGACAAAAGGAGAAACTGCTGGTTATCAGCAGTTTCTTCTTTGTCTCAATGTTTTCCCAACTGTTTCTATCAGGGACGTCAAAACCAGGTCTTGTTTGGGAAAGGGTTAATATATCTCATCCATCATTAGATACAAAACACATTATGCAATTTTGACTGCATATTTGACTCATTTCCTGTGTATCTAATAAATGGGCTGAATACCTTAAGGTAGTTCACCTCATGAGATTTACCTGACCTTGGAATTATTCATACGACATAAACATTTGGCAGTGGAACCTTCCATGGCGTCGAGTGTTCACAATGTTGCTTTAACCCTTTCCCAAACAAGACATGGTTTTGAGGTCCGTAATAGAATTGGCTTGAGAAAACATTGACACAAAAGAAGAAACTGCTGATAACCAGTAGTTTCTCCTTTGTCTCAATATTTTCTGTGCTATATTGTACCCTTTTATGCCTTTAAGAACAACAAATTTTGTCATCTACAGTGGCTTTGGAATTGGAACAGTAAAAAATTTGGCTGTTTGGGAAAGGGTTAAAAGGTTCGGATACACAACAAATGTTAATGAAGTAGTATGAAAATTTTGACATCAAGAGTGGACTACCTTAAGATAGATCTACTATTATCGTGACATTTTCCTTTCCCAAACGACAAATTGTCAGGGTGCTCTAATTTGAAAGCTACTGCAGACGACAAAATAAAGATTGAAAACCATTGAATTTGTGTAAAATATTGCATAGAAAATATTGAGGCAAAAGGAGAAACTGCTGGTTATCAGCACTTTCTTCTTTTGTCTCAATGTTTTTCAAAGCCAATCCTGCCAGGGATGTCAAAAGCAGGTCTTGTTTGGGAAAGGGTTAATAATCAGATTGCTTCATATATCCAGTTTTTTATGCCCCGTATAGAAAGATCGGGGGCGTGTTGTTTTACTTGTCTCCATCTGTCCGTCCGTCTGCCTGTCCGAAAACTTGACATTTGCCTTTTCTCCAAAAAGCTTAAATTTGGTATGTGACTTCTTTTCTACGATATCTATCTGTTCAATGCAATTTGACCGTTCTCAAGGTCATCTGTTAATTCTTATCAACCCTTTACCAGAAAACATAACATTTTAGTAAAAATTGCCATTTCGGGGGGCATTGATGTTTCACAAACACATCTTGTTTCCAAAGCGTTAATCAGTGTAAATTCAAATTGTATGTAACAAAACATTCTGACTGGCAGTAAAGAGCAAGATCAGTCTGCTCTTGTATGCTATCTGGTCTTTTTTTACACTCCATTTCTATTTTGATCGGCATGTCATCGCTTTTCAACAAAAACCTCGTAACTGCAGCTTGTTTTTAAGATGCAGATACGAGGGTTTTGTTGAATAGCAGCAATATGGTAAGATAGAAACATGGTTAGATTGATTTCTAAAGCAAAATTTAATCCTTTCCTAAACAACAACGATATAGACAATTTCAATTTGAAATCTGCTTCAGCTGAACAAAATGGATGTTGATGAAATAAGATTAATGTACCAATATAGCAATGAAATTATTGAGAGCGGACAAAGGGAGAAAATGCTTGTTGTAAGCATTTTCTTCTTTTGGCTCAATGTTTTCCTAAGCTTTTTCTCATAGGGATGACGATACCCAGTCTTATTTGGGAAAAAGGTTAAAGTGAACATGCATGTCAGTGTTATTTGTAAATACATTTATATGTACATTTTGTGAATATATATTTGAGCCAGGATCTGGAAAAACGTCCCTTAAGGCTTTTGAGCCCAACATAGATCCAGATCAGCCTGTGCATACGCACAGTCTGATCAGGATCCATATTGTTCTCTAATACCTTCTTCGTGACCTGTAGTAACTTAAAGAGAGCAGCATGGATGTATATTGGACTACGTTTGACAACAGGCTGATCTTGAATCTCAAATTTTAAAAATGCTATAAGGGACATTTTTCCAGATCCTGGCTCATTTTGTTTATACTTTCTGTGTTTTAGTTAATGGTTTCTTCTCCAGGTAGCTCTGTCAGTAACATCTGAGGTGCGTTTTTTAGAGCGAGATTTTTTAAGATTTCTTAAGATTTTTTTGATACAGCGTTTTTGAGACCGAGATTATAAGCAAAGTGTTCCGAATGTTCCATACTTTTAATACAAATGACGTCATCATGACGTCATTTGTATGAATTATGGAGCATTCGGAACTCCGCAGTTTATGAATCATGGAGCATTTGGAACAACTCGGTCAATTCTCTCCCATATAGATTCTACAGAATTTACCGAGGGGTTCCGAAAGAAGTATAGAGCAATGGTGGCTTCCAGTGACTGTCTTAAATATCTTGCTCAAAAGAGCGCTTTATATCTTAAGAAATTTCAAGATATCTCAAGAAATCTCGCTCTAAAGAACACGGCTTTGATTTTATATTTGCATGGGGGTCGTGAGTTTGAATCCCTTCTAGGCTAACATCCTTTCTGACATTTGACTTAAGTCTGATGTCTCTGATTACGAATGGATACTTGTTTTACTCTTTCCCAAACAACAAAAATCGGGAAAGTTCCACTTTGAAATAAGAAGATAAGAACACTTATGTCATCAAAGTAAATATTTATGTACAATAAATCAAAGAAAATATTGAGGCAAAAGGAGAAACTACTGATCATTAGCAGTTTCTTCTTTTGACTCAATGTTTTCCTTTAGGTCATTTCTTCTAGGGACGTCAAAAGCCGGTTTTGTATGGGAAAGGGTTAAGAACCATCTAAAAGGTGACTGTGATTGGATGTTATCTTTTTACTGGTGCTAGAAATACAAGGAACACATGGTTAGGTACCTGAGACGACGCAATACCGGTATTACAGGAAAATAGTTGTAAACGGCGTAAATTTACATTCATAAAAATACGAATGCTTGCTCCACCCGTATCTTTCAATTACATACATGCAATGCTACTATATCGTCGCTTTTCAACAAAAACCTCGAAACTGCAGCTTGATTTAAGCTGCAGTTACGAGGTCTTTGTTGAAAATCAGCGATGTGTTCCTTCCATAGTTCCCCCAGGAACTCCATCTGTTTCCTAGGTGGGGATTTGGTGCAGTGTAATTGCGCTGAACTTAACACAAGGGTTGCTGGTTCGATCCTCCGCCAAATTGATTCCCGTTAATGATTTGATATCGTTAACCTATGTTGGTGAGCAGCTGGAGGCTCGGTTAGAATTTGTGCTAGAGCTGGTATGAGCAACGACAGGAATACATGATTATGTGCTCCAGCCGCCGCAATATGACAATAACAATTGAAACGGCGTTAAACCGTTATAAATCGAATGGATCCCCCGCCACTTCAGATTTTCAGATGAGACTTAAAACCGAGGTTCCGTGTCCACATAATCTTAGCTGTTGAATCGCACATAAAACTTCATTCGGTCCATTTTAAAGCCGAATGTTGAAAAACTAACTTGTTTGCAAAATTACACAGACGTAACGTCAAAAGTTGGAGCTAAAAAACGTAACGCCGAAATGAATTTTACAAAACGTCGACGCTTCTTTAAACGTCGGGCATAAAGTTTCCGTAGTTCCGTAGTAATTTTGCACATATATCTATAATATTTCAATGAAAGTGTGCTTACACTTGATCAACGACTTGCAAGACTTTATTAAGCATATACATGTATCAAGAAAAAATATTTAATATACCGTAATTAGTCTACCTACTCACATTTTAAACTTTTGCGAGACTTTGCAAATCTTCTCGAATTATTACTGTTTTATAATGACATGGAACAACTTAAGCTTTTGCAAAAATGAATTACACAATTCAGCTTTTTCCTAACAATCCTTAATTATATTTCATTGCATTAACATAGTCCGTTACCATTTTTATATTTTCGCCAATTTTCACACTGAAATAATG
Organism: Fragum sueziense; assembly: GCA_963680895.1. NCBI lineage: Eukaryota > Metazoa > Mollusca > Bivalvia > Cardiida > Cardiidae > Fragum > Fragum sueziense. The sequence continues at coordinate 28,649,481 of OY804608.1, forward strand.
CATTTTAGAGATGCGAGAAAGGCTACGAACGCAAACCTTTGCAGTCTCGTAGTTATGAAATTATCCCTACATATTTTCAAATGAATATTAATTCATATTTGCATTTTTTCTATTTGTCAAATGTGGATAAGACTCGTTTGTGGAGAACAAAGAAACCGAATATATGGGGAAAACTCTATATACCGTTACACGATTGCTTAATGTTGACGTTTCGCACGCGTGAACGTTATATCGCGCGACATGGGACATTTGTGTGGACAAAGGAAAAATTCGATTACTATGGCAATTTTCAATCGATTTTGAAAAGATGAACATTTTTAAAAACTTAAGAAAAAAAACTATTTTTTCTATCTCAATGAAAATATGTCCAACTGTTCATTTTGTTTGTATTAGTGAAGAGAAAATTCAACTCATTTTGAACGGACGTTATTTGGCCGTCATGGGACATTTCTGTGGACAAAGCATTTTTCAAAATATTTCTTTGTAAAAACATTTAACACAATATAATGGACCAATTGGTGAATAAAACTAAAAACTATTTTTTTAGTGTTTCTCACTTTAAAAAACGTTGAGAAATAAAAAAGATATTGACCTTTAAAAATTAAAGATTTATTTTTTACTCCATTTTTTACAAATCTCTACACATTTTTAGCTCACCTGAGCACGATAGTGCTAATGGTGAGGTATTGTGATACCGCTGTGTCCGTCGTCCGTCGTGCGTCGTCCGTCGTCCGTCGTCCGTCAACCTTTGGCTTGTGTGCACTCTAGAGGCCACAATTTTTGTCCAATCAACCTGAAATTTTCTCAGAATGATTGTCTTGATGAAATCTCGGACAAGTTCGAAATTGGGTCATCTGGGGTCAAAAACTAGGTCACGGGGTCAAATCTTAGAAAAACCGTGTGTGCACTCTAGAGGCCACATTTTTTGCCCAATCAATCTAAAATTTGCTCAGAATGATTGTCTCGATAAAATCTTGGACAAGTTCGAAATTGGGTCATCTGGGGTCAAAAACTAGGTCACGGGGTCAAATTTTAGAAAAACCTTGTGTGCACTCTAGAGGCCACATTTTTTGACCAATCAACCTGAAATTTGCTCAGAATGAAATGTCTTGATAAAATTTCGAACAAGTTTCAAATTGGGTCATCTGGGGTCAAAAACTAGGTCACGGGGTCAAATCTTAGAAAAACCTTATGTGCACTCTAGAGGCCACATTTTTTGCCCAATCAACCTGAAAATTGATCAGAATAATGGTCTTGATAAAATCTCGGACAAGTTCGAAATTGGGTTATTTGGGGTCAAAAACTAGGTCACGGGGTCAAATCTTAGAAAAACCTTGTGTGCACTCTAGAGGCCACATTTTTTGCCCAATCAACCTGGAATGTGCTCAGAATGATTGTTTTGTTGAAATCTCGGACAACTTTGAAATTGGGTCATCTGGGGTCAAAAACTAGGTCACGGGGTCAAATCTTAGAAAAACCTTGTGTGCACTCTAGAGGCCACATTTTTTGCCCAATCAACCTGAAAATTGATCAGAATGATTGTCTTGATCAATTCTCGGACAAGATCGAAATTGGGTCATCTGGGGTCATAAACTTATAGGTCATGAGGTAAAATCTTTGTAAAACCTTGTGTGCACTCTAGAGGCCACATTTTTGCCCAATCATTCGGCAATCAACCTGAAAATTGATCAGAATGATTGTCTTGATCAATTCTAGGTCACGAGGTCAAATATTATTTAAACCTTGTGTGCACCCTAGAGATCACATTTTTGTCCAATCAACCTGAAAATTGGTATACAAAAAGTTATATCATATCAGGTGAGCGCTTCAGGGCCAATGGCCCTCTTGTTTCATTTACTTATTATAAAAAATATTGCATTTATTATTGCATTAGGTCATTCGTATTTGGGTATGTTACACTCTGACACCAAGAGAAAATTTTGTACAAAGATTGTTATATTTTGATCATTCACTATTTTCACATTGCATTTTTAATTTCAACTTTAACAATTCAGTGTTACATCTCTACATAGCTTTTTTGTTCGAAGTTTTATGTTTGAAATAGTAATACCGGAAAATATGTGCACCAAAAAGGAAATAAAATTGCAAGTCTCATACGCATTTTTATCATCTTTAAAATGATATATAATATAAGGTACTTAAACTATAAGCAGAAGGAGAAATTCGGTACTTTTACCTCGCGACAACGCTAAAAATCAAATTAGCTTCAACTTTTGACGTTACGTCACAGGAAATATTGGGACAAACAGAACAAATGCCTGTTATCAGCATTTTCTTCCTTTGTGTTGATTTGTCTTAAGTTAAGAATTCTTTTAACGACACCAAAGCCAGGACCATCAAATCTAGGGCCTGTTTGGGGAAATTGTTAGAAATCAAAATACAAATAAAAATTGTAAATTATGTACAAATTGATTAATAAATACATAAATGAGTTTGAGCGCATACAGGAGATTAGTAAAATATACAGTTGTGTAAAATGGTTAAAAAAAGATGAAGTGAGTAATTGGATGTTGATAAAAAAAAAATAGGATTCATGTACACTATAAAACTGGAAATATTGAGATAAAAATGGGAAATCTGTTTTGTTTATCACCATTTCCTGGGTGTTATTGCAGAACCTCGTAACTCCAGCTTTAGTCAAGCTGGAGTTACGATGTTCTGCAATAATACCGACGGATTTCTTGTAATACACTAATATTTCCCTTTTTCTGATACGGACGTCAAATCCAGGGCTTGCTTCGATGGAATGTGAAAATATTTCAATATTTTCCCCAAAAATACTTGACATTTTTTAATTCGGGGATGTTTGTCTTGCAAGGAAATGAGACCGTTGAATTGTTATATTCCCTTATTGCTTGTCTGGTACACAGTGACTCCTTTTGACTCCTCACAAGAAATTGGTTTTGAAAAACATTGTGGAAAACAGAAGAAATTGCTTCATTTCCCACAATTTTTTCTACCCAGAACGATCAAAGAATGCGAAAGTTCATCCAATTCATATTGTCTTCTGCAACATTTTTGAATTTGGACAAGTCCAAAATTTTGTCGTCTGGTTATGGGTTAATTGTTTGAGAATGACTTGTAGAAATTAAATAGCTATGCATACGATGCTTTGTAATATACTTTAACACTTTCCCAAACAGTAAATATTTAGACTGCTCCAATTTGACATGTGCTACAGATGACGAAATGGCTGTTGATAAAGAGAATTTGTACATACACGGAAAAGGTAAATATAGATAGAAAAGGAGAAGTTGGTGGTTATTTGCATTTCCTCATTTGCAATGTTTTCACAAGCTTTTTCTCTTGGGAAAGTCAAGACAGGCATTGTTTCGGAAAGGAATAATTAATGATTTCAGTTGGGTGGGAATTTAGAAAAAGGCCACCGTAGCCTTTAATGCAAATAATCAATAAGATCACGAAAAAGCTATAAGAGAGCATCATTGATCTTGATCAGGCTGATCGTGATCCATGTTGGTCTCAAATGCAATAAAGGCTGTTAAAGATCACCATGGATCAATGCGAGTCTAACCCTATGTGCATTCTGATCACAATCCATGCTGCTCTTAGAGTTCCCTACAACCTACAGGTCATAAGGGAGATATTTGAGAACAACATGGGTCTGAATCAGACTGGCTTGATACGCAGGCTGATCTTGATCCATGGTAATCTCAAATGATATAAAAAGTCTTTATCAATATCCTCACAAAACTTTTACATGGTTATAATTATTCATAAATTCCTATTTTGGTTAGTTGGTCTAGTTCGCCTTTGTCTTCTTTATCCATAACCGCACGAATTCTGAAAGGGAAAGAAAATAGATTTTCAGTTGGCATACGATCGGTGGAAATCAGCGGACTGCCAAATATACTGACGTAAGAGAAAGTGTGCTCTTGATTACAGCAACATATCTAAGCAAATTGATATCACTCGATGTAGTATCAAAATTCATAGAAAATACTTAGCTGTTGTTTGACAGAAATTTTACCTTTAACAGACGTTTGCTTTACGAATAGATAATAGATAGTGAAAATTAAAAGTTGCAGACGTGGCATTTTGCTCGTGTGGGGTTTCCTTTCTCGCTGACGTCATTGACTGCATGACATATCTATACGGTGTTGACCATCTACATCCATAGACCTGGAAGGTACGCCAGATACTGAGTTTACCTCAAATTACTGGACAAATACCAAAATGCCACGATTCTGCAACTTTTATTTTTCACCATCTGTTGATTTGTACACATAAAGCAAACGCTTTTAATGGTCAAATGTCCGTCGAATGTAACTCATGCCTTTTGTAAATTTTGATACAACATAATTATGATATCATTTTTTTAAATAAGTGAACTCTATTTTCCGCAACCAAGTGCACACTTTCTTTTGCATGCCAGCATAGACCGAGGCATCCGTAGTTAGCCATTTCAAGGACCTGTTGACTGACAAATGAACATGTTTGGCTAAATGCTATTCTTGAGTAAGTCTAGTAATAATTATAATCGATCTTCCTTCATTAGCTCACCTGAGCACGAAGTGCTCAATGTGAGCTATTGTGGTCGCTCACCGTCCGTCTGTCCGTCCGTCCGTCCACAATTTCTTTAAACATCTCCACAACCATTAGGCCAATTTTGACCAAACATGCAGGAATGTTCCTGAGGTGACACTTTTCAAAACTTGTTCGTGAATTTTTGATTCGTCAAAGAATGTGGGCGTGACAGGGCGGGGCTTATAAATCGTAAGAAAATTCTTTAAAAATCGACCATTGGGTCAATTTGAGCCAAACCTAGCAGGAATGTTCTTTTAGTGACTCTTGAAAATTTGTCCACAAATTTTAAGATTTGTCAAAAAATGTGGGTGTGGCAGGGTCAGACTTCGAGAAATCCTAAGAAAACTCTTAAGGTTTACACACTGAGAATAAAAACACCACTTTCTAGCCATACGAAATGCATCAAATTACACACACTTGTAAATACAGTTCACATAAGTTGATTCACCAGGCCGGATTTCAAGATTATGCTTTAAGAAGAAAATAATTTACAAATATTATTTTACTCTATTTTCATATGCAAGGGAGGTAATTTTGAACATTTTTGTCAAATATTACCACAAGTATGCATTAATTCAAAATTGTAAACCATACAAAATGCTTATATTTGTATTAGGAATGGAAATGTAACACAGATTTGGAATTACTGACACTTTTCAAATTTCGCCTCTGGCTCTGCATTTCATTCTCAGTTCGTAAACCTTAAAAACTCAACCAGGTACCATATGGTTAGTGGGACTCGAAACTTCGTAACTGCAGCTTGATAAAGCTGTTTTATAAACAAAAGACGAGAAATGTTTACACAAGCTCAACCAGAATGGGGGGGGGGGCTGCAGGTAAAAGTGGGTATATACATTCTATTCGTAATTTAAGCTAGTTGTTGGTACTCGTTTAAATAGTTTTGATTAGATCATTCAAATGAATACCCACATCACAGGGTTTGATAAACATTGAGAGAATTTTTTACAATTTGGAAATCCCTTAACCTCTCCTATTTGAATCTTGTCTTTCGATTTATAATCATACATGCTTCTATATTTTGCAACTAATATATTCACTTTAGCTCTTTACCAAATCATTATAAAATTAATTATTTTGCAATGAAAAAAAAAGGCTCTATGTTGTTGATTCTTGGGGTTTATGTAGGAGTTAAGAGTTCTATCTCTAACATTTTGATCTTTGACTTGGAAAAACTTTTCATCTCAAAACAGTATTTTTCCATAGGGCCCTATGTTGTTGATTCTTGGGGTTTATGTGGGGTGAACCCGATTGATACCGGTAATTGGAACCTTCTCATTGATATCATGGGAAAAGGGGCCTAAAAGACAAAATCCTTGTTAGCACTGTACAGGCTACAATTTTGGCCCATTGTTCATAAAAAATGGCCAGAATGTTTGTGTAGTCACAGAGAATTAGAATATTAAATATTTTGTTGGATACCATGGGAAAAGGGGCCATAATGACAAAAATCCGTATTGGCACTTTAGAGGCCATGATTTTGGCCCAATCTTTGTGAAACTTGATCAGAATATTTGTCTAATCACAAGGATAAAGCTTATCAACAATCCGAATGTTCCATTTTGATATCATGGGAAAGGGGCCTTTTATGACAAAATCACTCTAGAAGCAACAGTTTTGGCCTAATCTTCACGAAACTAAAAGAATGTTTGTTTTAGTCACAAGGATAAACCCTATAGAAATTGGAATATTCCAGTCGATATCATGGGAAAAGGGGCCTTAATGACAAAACCCTTTTAGCACTCTAGAGGCAAAACTTTTGGTCTAATCTTCATGAAACTTGTGTTTGTCTAGTCACAATAATGAACTCTGAGGGAAATAGGAATGTTCTATGGGATAGCATGGGAAAAGAGGCCTTAATGACAAAATCCTTTGTAGAAACAATAATTTTGGAAATTAAGTCAGATTATTTGTCTAGTCACAAGGATTAAGCCTATCGATAATGGAAATGTTCTGTTGGATGTCATGGGAAAAGGGACCTTAAAGACAAAAGCGATTAAGGACCACCATGGTCCCCTTATTTTAATCAGTGTGGCCTATAGAACATAGTCATTTTGTTGGTTGACTACCAGATACCATACTCTTAATCCAGATTTTTGGTTCAAATGGGCCTCGGAGTTGTTAATCAATGTAGCCTATAGAACTAGCTTATTTTGTTGATTTACTACCAGATATCATACTCTAAATCCAGATTTTGGTGCAAATGGGCCTGGGAGTTGTTAATCTATGTCACCTTTAGAACTAGCTTATTTTGCTGATATACTACCAGATATCATACTCTGAATCCAAATTTTGGTGCAAATGGGCCTGGGAGTTGTAAATCAATGTCGCCTATAGAACTAGCTTATTTTGTTGATTTACTACCAGATGTCATACTCTGAATCCAGATTTTGGTACAAATGGGCCTGTGAGTTTTTAATCAGTGTTGCCTATAGAACTGGCTTATTTTGTTGATTTGTAACCAGATATCATACTCCGTAATCCAGATTTTGGTGCAAATGGACGTGGGAGTTGTCAATCAGTGTCACCTATAGAACTAGCTTATTTTGTTGATTTACTACCGTATATCATACTCTGAATCCAGTTTTTGGTACAAATGAGCCATAGAGTAGCTAGTTATTGTCACATATAGAACTAGCTTATTTTGTTTACTACCGTATATCATACTCTGAATCCAGTTTTTGGTACAAATGAGCCATAGAGTTGCTAGTTAATGTCACCTATAGAACTAGCTTATTTTGTTGAGTTACTACCGTATTTCATACTCTGAATCCAGTTTTTGGTACAAATGAGCCATAGAGTACCTAGTTATTGTCACCTATAGAACTAGCTTATTTTGTTGATTTACTACCGTATATCATACTCTGAATCCAGTTTTTGGTACAAATGAGCTATAGAGTAGCTAGTTATTGTCACCTATAGAACTAGCTTATTTTGTTGATTTACTACCGTATATCATACTCTGAATCCAGTTTTTGGTACAAATGAGCCAGAGAGTTGCTAATTATTGTCACCTATAGAACTAGCTTATTTTGTTGATTTACTACCGTATATCATACTCTGAATCCAGTTTTTGGTACAAATGAGCCATAGAGTTGCTAATTATTGTCACCTATAGAACTAGCTTATTTTGTTGATTTACTACCATATATCATACTCTGAATCCAGGTTTTGGTACAAATGAGCCATAGAGTTGCTAATTATTGTCACCTATAGAACTAGCTTATTTTGTTGATTTACTACCGTATATCATACTCTGAATCCAGTTTTTGGTACAAATGAGCCATAGAGTAGCTAGTTATTGTCACCGATAGAACTAGCTTATTTTGATGATTTACTACCATATATCATACTCTGAATCCAGTTTTTGGTACAAATGAGCCATAGAGTTGCTAATTATTGTCACCTATAGAACTAGCTTATTTTGTTGAGTTACTACCGTATATCATACTCTGAATCCAGTTTTTGGTACAAATGAGCCATAGAGTTGCTAATTATTGTCACCTATAGAACTAGCTTATTTTGTTGATTTACTACAAGATTTCATACTAGTCCAGCAGATATTCCCCATTTTTTAGCTGAACCTTGCAGTGGAGTATAAAGTTTTTTTCTTTGCTGATTCTTGAAGTAGACATCCTACTGTTAAAGATTCCAACGGGTGCCATCGTGTCACCCTTTAGCATTTTGAAAAATTCAAGATGGCCGCCATGATGGCGGAAATTACTTAAATAATCAATGTAAGGGTTTTAAATTCATATTAGAACTAATATATTTTTTTGGTAAAATATCTGTAAAACACTTTCTGTTGCTCTAGGAATGAAAAACAATAAAGGTAAGACATATTTCTACCATTTCAATTGACATTTTTGTGTAATTTACGTTACATTATGGGACAATTGCTTCATTTATTCACTTATCCACTATTATTTGGACATAATTAGTCAGTCAAACACAACAGCGCGTGGTCTTGTTATCAATTGATTCACTTTATTTTTTGTTGAAAGCCAAATATGGGTTGTATGAATGTAATTCAGTTGATAATTTTGTGTAACGTTATATCATGGCATAATTGGCTTCATGTATTCACTAGAATACTACCATTTGACTCTAAGTCTTTTAAACACAACGACAAATGGTTTGTCTATCAATATTTTTACTAGACACTTTTTTCAACAGCAAAATTAATCTAAGGTTATTTTACATGGTATTATGTAATTTACGTTACCTTAATATTAGCACATTACCTTCTTTTATTTACTTCTACTATAATGTGGCCACAAACCTGCCATAAATCATTTAAACACAGCAGTGAATAGTTTACTTATCAATTGTTTCACTAGAAGATTATGTCAAGAGCAAAACAGCAGATTGTAAAAATGTATTATGTAACTTACGTTACCTTAATTTCATGTACTGTTACATGTACTCGATGTAGCCACTGATGCACACACTTTATGTTTTATACAGAGCAGAGTAGTGAACTAAGTGCACACAATCGTAAAATGTAGATCTCAGCGATCTGGTTTTGGTACAATGATACACGACAAAGCTTTGGGTCATGGCGCATCTACTCAACAAATTTGGCGTCCCTTACATTAAACAGTACATGAGCTATCGAGCGGAAGAAAATTTCTAACTAAGAGCAACAAAAGTGAAAAGTAGGTGATAGCAGCCTACTTTTGGTATGGGACACACATCAAAATTGGTCTCTGTAGTTCAAATTGTGTACGAGATATGGAGCGGAACAGAAGCGGACGGACCAGGCAACCTTACGTCCCTCCAATTGACCAAACGCCGGCTGTCAATCAAAACCATTTATAAACCCATGGACGATTAGAAAAATGCCACACATCCATTATTTGTCTTAAATTTTTCGTAGGGCGGAACAATCTATCGATTGACGTTTTGTCAATTAAGCCTATACGTTTAACCCACCGTACATTTCTAAGTCAAGGGTTAAAACGTTTGCTTTCCATAATGTGTATTTCTGGTTTCCTACAGTATTCAGTGTAACACACATCACACCTCCTCGGCATGTGCTTTGTAACATCCCATTCTAGCCTTAGCACAACTGCATTTAGTAATTTTGAAAAGCTAGACCTTCAACTTCGAGGTCAATCATTGATACTAGTAGGCTACTTAAGCTGTATTGTCACGTTGCATGCAGTACATAGTTGGTAGCATGTCAAAAGCTAGTATCATTCTCTCCAGATACAAGCATTTTGATAAATGATAAAAGGAATCGAGTACAAAATTGGAAACATACTCTTGCACAAGATCAACTAGACGTGGGATCAAGGGATCAAGTGCTAGTACAACTGATTGTACCCAAGCGGAGTGTGTAGCTCTTGCTCCTGGAAATAACGATTTCTCGAAAATGACAAAATGGCAGTGATGAAGTGATGGACCATGTTCTTCAACTAGATGTAGTTGTGCTATGCTAGAAAGGCGTGTGGATTGCTTAGTAAATGCCAAAGAGGAGTGTTATGTAACAATAAAAGCATAAAAACCTAGAAATACAAATACACAATGAAATCTACTGTTTTATATAGAACATGCATGCAAGTTTTGGCCCCTTAGCAATGTACCACGGGTATTATACAAGACTTTGACGGAGAAAAATTATACATGTATATCATCTTTTAATTGGCTTGGTTTTGTTCATTGCGGTTTAACGCCATTTTCAACTGCTATGGTCATATCCCGACGATTGAACACCTAACCATTGACTCCTGTCGTTTCTCATACCAGTACTATCACAACATACTAACCAAGCCTCCAGATACTTGCCCACATAGGTTAACGATAACAAACCATTGGTGGCAGACATTTTTTCCTCAAAGGATATTTTCCGCGACCGGGGATCCAAACCTGGACTAATGGAACAATGTAGAGAAGCACCTCACATATTATACACATCATTTACAAAGAATGTTAATTTTGATCAGCTGTTAGGAATTGATATCTAATCTTGCATAATTATTTAGTTTCTTTAAGTCGTCATCCTGGGGTATTATCGTATACTCTTTGTCAGGCGATCGGGCAGCCTGCGAACATTCCTGTTCCGCTACATATCTCCTGCACTATTATACCGAGAGTAACCAAATTTAATTTAAGACGCACCATGACCAACAGAAGCATTACGTACCAAAACGATGTCACTGTGACCTACTATTCACTTTGAGTCTAATTTACTTAGTTCGCTTCTGTTTCATATGTCATGTACTATTTGAGATACCAAATTTAATGTGCAAATGTACAATGACTAAAAGCTATGTCATATACCAAATTCAGGATAGACTGATAGAGTGACCTACTTTTTGTGCTTAACTTTGAAAAACCTTTCCATTCCATTTCTCGTGCCGTTTGGCCTAGAGACACAGAATGTAGTATATGGATGAGTCATGACCCAGACAAGGTTTGTCATGCACCAAAAGTAGGTCACTATGCACTTCTTTTTATGCTAATCAAAGGATTTTCATTTGCTAATACGCTAATACTAGTCATTGTGCCCTAACTGGGTATGTTTAATTCACTTTTCTTTTGTGTCTAGAACATGATGGGTTTGTGAATCAGAGACTACAGGTGTATCTTGTTTAAATTACTGTTAACTGTATTCTAGTCCACTATAACCAGCTGCCAGGGGCATTCTGTTCAATATATGATGAATATTTTTTTATAAATATGTAACAGTACACGTAATAAAGGTGACGTAAATTACAGGATTCATTTATACAACTGTTGTTTTGCTCTTACCAAAAGCCTCAAGTAAAAAAAGTTGGTAGTCAAAATATTTACTAATGTTTTTCACGACGTATGGCTAAATATTAGTAGATAAATGAATAAATGAAGCTAATATGCTAATATCAAGGTAACGTAAACTACATAATACATTTATACAACATGCGGTCTTGCTATTACAAAAAGCTTTAAAGGGAATGAATTGATAACCAGACTATACATAGTCGTGTCTAAATGACATTTGATCAAATAATAGAAGATAGGTGAATGAATGAAGCTAATATGCTAATATCAAAGTAACGTAAACTACATAATATATTTATACAGCTCTTATTTTGCTTTAGCCAAAAGATTCAAGTGAATGAATTGATAACAAAACCACTCACTGTTGTGTTTGAATGACTTATGTCCAACTAATATTGGATACGTGAATAAATGAAGCAATTATTCCATAATGTAACGTAAATTATACAATAATATAAACTGAAATGGCAGAAATATGTCTTATCTTTATTGTTTTTCATTCCTAGAGCAACAGAAAGTGTATTTTAGATATTTTACCTAAAATGTATCAGCTTTCATATGAATTTAAATCCCTTACATTGACTTTTTAAGTAATTTCCGCCATCTTGGGGGTCATCTTGAATTTCTCAAAATGCTAAAGGGTGACACGATGGCACCCGTCGGAATCTTTAACAGTAGGATGTCCACTCCAGGAATCAGCAAAGAAAAAAACTTTATACTCCACTGCAAGGTATAAGTGGATATCTGTCGGACTATACTCTGTATACAGATTTTGGGGCAAGTAGGTCTGGGTGTTGTTTATCAGTGTCGCCTATAGAACTAGCTTATTTTGTTGATTTACTACCATATATCATACTCTGAATCCAGATTTTGGTGTAAATGGGCCTTGGAGTTTTTAATTAGTGTCGCCCATAAAACTAGCTTATTTAGTTGATTTTCTACCAGATATTATACTCTGAATCCAGATTTAAGTGCAAATGGACCTATGAGTTGTTAATCGGTGTTGCCTATAAAACTAGCTTATTTTGTTGATTTACTACCAGGTATCATACTCTGAATCCAGATTTTGGTGCAAATGGGTCTGGAAGTTGTTAATCATTGTTGCCAATAGAACTAGCTTATTTTGTTGATAAACTACCAGATATCATAATCTGAATCCAGATTTTGGTGCAAATGGGCCTGGAAGTTGTTAATCAATGTTGCATAAAGAACTAGCTTATTTTGTTGATTTACTACCAGACATCATACTCTGAATCCAGATTTTGTTGCAAATGGGCCTGGAAATGGGCCTCGGGGGTTTTAATCAGTGTCGCCTATAGAAATTAGTCATTTTGTTGATGTACTACCAGAAATCGTATTCTGAATCAAGATTTTGGTGCAAATTGGCCTGGGAGTTTTTAATCAATGTCACCTATAGAACTATTTTATTTTGTTGATATACTACCAGATATAATACTTTGAATCCAGATTTTGGTGCAAATGGGCCTGGAAGTTGTTAATCAGTGTAGCCTTTAGAACTTGCTTATTTTCATTTACTACCAAAAATCATACTCTGAATCCAGATTTTGGTCCAAATGGGCCTAGGAGTTCTTAATCAATGCCGCCTATAGAACTATCTTATTTTGTTGATTTACTACCAGATATCATACTCTGAATCCAGATTTTGTTGCAAATGGGCCTGGAAGTTGTTAATCAGTGTCGGCTGTAGAAATTAATCATTTTGTTGATTTACTAGCAGATATCATACTCTGAATCCAGATTTGGTGCAAATATGCCGGGCAGTTGTTAATCAATGTCGCATATAGAACTAGCTTATTTTGTTGATATACTACCAGATATCATACTCTGAATCCAGATTTGATGCAAATGGGCGTGGGCTTTAGCTCACCTGAGCACGAAGTGCTCAAGGTGAGGTATTGCGATCGTTCGTTGTCCGTCTTCCGTCCGGTCGTCCGTCCACAATTTCTTTGAAAATCTTCTCCTCCCAAACCAGGAGACCAATCTACTTGAAACTCGGTAAAAATGATCATTTGTTGAAGGGCTTTCAAATTTATCAAAAGAATTTGATTTCATTAAAGACTCTGGCTGCCGCGGCATGAGAAAATGGGAAAATAGCGAAAGCTTCTGAAAATCTTTTTCTGCCTAACCAGTCGGCCAATATTCTTGAAACTTCACATGTTTGATCTTTGGTTCAAGGACTTTCAAAGTTATCAAACAATTTAATTCCATCAAAAATTCTGGCTGCCACGGCATGAGAAAATAGCAAAATAGCCAAATCTTTTAAAAATCTTCTTCTGCCTAACCAGTTGGCCAATATTCTTGAAACTTCACATGAATGATCCCTTGGTGAAGGGATTTCAAAGTTGTTATAAGAACTTGATTACATCAAAGACGCAGGCTGCCGCGGCGTTAGAAAAGTGGAAAATAACGGAATCTTCTAAAAAAAATTCTTCTGCCTAACCACTCCGCCAATATTCTTGCAACTTCACATGAATGATCCTCGGGTAAAGGGCTTTCAAAGTTGTCAGAGGAATTTGATTAATATTTAAGATATTTGTGCAGCACCATCAGTAAAAAGGCAAATGAGCAAACACTTTTAAAAAGGCTGAATTTTTGTTACATTCATTTGAAAAAAACACAGGGAAAAAGGGCTTTATTGAAACATTTCTTATTTTGCTGTTATACAGGTCAAAGTGTTTAATTTCAACAAGGCGAGAACTCTCAGGTGAGCGACCTAGGGCCATAATGGCCCTCTTGTTTATAAGTCTTAGAATTGATGAAGAAGGGAGTGCGTTATTCTGAAAACAACTATGTTGACTTCGCTTCGCACGATCGTTAAACGATAGGTCGCTGTTCTGTTTGTTTGATATACCCCACGCACTGTGTCAAATATTTGTTGAAATCGACACTGATTAGTCCTTTGCTTTCATCCGGACACTATATTCCGGTTTCCAGGCGACGGGTATGATGACGGTTAGATTATTGCTGCGAAAATGATATCAAATAATCTGCACTAATAGACCGACTTTGTTTCAGACTATCGTCAAGCGATCGCTTCTAAAGCTATAGCTCCTGACGAACACTAAGTATTAATATATTGTCCGAGCTATTTGACGTATTTTCCGCGTAAATAGTCTGACCATCAAAAAACTGTGGTCAGGAAAATGGGCCATTACGCCCGGATGAAAACAGAGGACCAATCAGTGTCGAGGTAAACAATGGTTTTCAGTGGCTTATACAGAGTGGCGTTGAATTTAATAGATAGACGAGCCCTGGTTCCCAACAATGGTTCAAGCTATATTCCCAACCGAAGTCGGGCTTTGTGTTCGCTTTGAGGTATAACCCCACCAGCCAAATTTGAAAGTGACGTATGATTGTGTTTATCGTTTACAACCGATCAACCTGCCCTGCGTTCAGTAAGACAAAACGTTAGCTAACAGTTAGCCGTTTCATTCGGAATACTCTGTCAATTCTTTGAAATTTGGGTCAAAGAAGTTGCGAATGTTGGTAACGTTAGCTAAAAGTTTGTCTACTGAACGCGGTGCAGTTCATTTATCACATGCACATTGTAAACGGTACAAACGAGAAGAGTTTATTGGTTTTGAAACAGTAAACACAAAACAACCCCACTGTCAATTTTGATTTGCGGATTTTTATATATCGAGCGATAGTTCCAAGCGAAATCAACCATGGTGTCTTTTACACGACTTTCGACGTCGAATTTCTTACCCTCATAGTCTATTCTACCGTCGCCATTATCGTCTGCTTCAACCATCATCATATCTAACTCGGTATCGGACAAACTTTCTCCTAGACTTATCATGGCCCGTCTGAAAAATAAAAGAAATGATAAATTAGCCTATTCTGGGCACTTTGTAGTCTTTCTGCAATTGACCAATCGCTGTACTCAATCAAAATATCGATTAACCAATCAAAACGCTCGTTTAGTCATGTGTTTCCATTAAAACAACGACACTGATTTCTTTGATTTCTTTATTTGTCTTGGCGAGACATACAAAGATTTCGGTGATTTCGTTAATTTTTCCATGTCTATGTCGTAGCCGGGCGGCGGCTGCCTGTATTGTTTAATTCTTGAAATCCAAATAGGCATACAATGACCCAGGCCTATGAATAAAGTAAACTTTTATATTATTGGTATAAAATTCAAAAACGTTGAAACGTTTCCTAAAATATAAATTTAAATGAAAATTGATGTTGGAAAATAAGACTGAAAATAAATGAAATAGTTGATTTTTCAAAAATGACTTCGTAGATCTATATGTTTCAAATTATTAATCCAAACAACCGATTTTGAAATATCGCCGTGTTATTGCAAAACCTCGTATCTCCAGCTGTTATAAGCTGGAGATACGAGACTTTGCAATAACACTGACGATGTATAAAATAGAACATACTTTAATTCTTTTTTCTCTATATATCCATTCCCATCTCTATCAAACACTCTGAACGCTTGTCTGATCTCCCTGGCCTCATCTGGATCCTTCTTGGACTGTTTGTTTTGTTTGATCATAAACGATCGGAATTCACCGAACTCGATTTTACCATTTTCTGGAAAAAATAACATGAATATCTGAACGTGCATGCCTGCAAATCTCATAATGTGAGTGTGGTTATTTTTGACATGGCACTAAAATTTCAGTATTAATAATTTAAAAGGACCTCTACGGATAAGGCGAGAAATCTCCCTAAAAGGCTCAAATGGAAAAGTCATTTTTCAAAACATGCAAATTGATTATTATTTCGAACTGTATTGTTAGATATGTATCTAAATCATATGAAAACTGAATTTGTACGATCAAAACGATTCGACAGGTACAGATAACTCTTGGTTTCTGTACCTACCCCCAAAATTACATTTTCTTACCCCACCGTTATTCATTAAACCAGATTTAAGTTTTCTTTAGTTTTATAAGCAAAAAATTTTCTGTAAATGTAAGGACAATTGGTGTTGAAATCATAAACCATTTATCGATTTGTCCTTAATGCGCATGCGCATCATTGAAACGAGTTTAAAGGCGAAATCTTCCCGCCAAAATTATGGCATATGGTATATGAGTACTATTTTTAGTATAAAAGTACGTTCCCCCCCGTGACCCAGCAAATCCTTTTTACCAAGGAAGCCTATGATCCAGTTACACAACATATGTCAATGGGAAGCTGGGTCAAGGGGGGGAACGATGTTAGCCAGCCTTGGGAAGGTAGGTATGCCTCGGTTTTTGGTGGGAAAGTGCGCGTTTAAAGTTGTTTCAATGGTGCGCATGCGCAATACGGACAAAACCAAAGCTGCTATATGATGTCAACACCATTTATCCCTGTATCTGTAGAAAATAAATTGCAAATAAAAATAAAAGAATCTTCATTTTACCTCTTTGAATACCGGTAGTGTAAGAAAACGAAACCATTTAGGTGGGTACTAAAATCAAGAGTTATCTGCACCTATAGAACTTTTAAAATGACATAAAAATCGGTGTTTATTTCCTTTATTTGTCTACCTAACCATAAAGCTTAATTTTGTTTCTCAATTTGTTAGTTTTGAGAATTGACCCATGGAGCTGAGCCTTTTAGGGAGAATTCTCGCCTTATCCGTAGAGGTCCTTTTCTGCCATAAACGTGTTTTCATTTTTTTGTTGTTGTTGTGTTTTTGTTGTTTTTGTTGTTGTTTTTTCTCAGAAAAATAACGATTTTAGAAATAGTCATATCTGATGTCAGACGATTTCTTATGATAACATCAGAGCTAAAAAATAAAAACAAGCATGCATGCGTACACACAAAAAGCAACAAGAACGTCATTGACCCTTCAGCATATTTATTTTAATTACAAATAGGCCTACAACAGTTCATAGAAAAGCAAAATTTTCCTTACTATTCGTATCTATTTCTTTAAGAGCCTGTCGTATTTCCTTGTTTGTCATTCTAAAACCTAAGCTCCGTAACACTGTGCCCATATCGTCTACAGATATGGTTTTGTCTTAAAAACGACAATAATCTCGGCTATTTACGGAATTTTCCGAGTTATGACGAATAAATATAAAATTTACTCACTATTCGTGTCTATTTCTTTGAGAGCTTGTCGTATTTCTTTATTTGTCATTCTGAATCCTAAGCTCCGTAACACTTTACCCATCTCGTCTACTGAGATTGACTTGTCTTTGTCTTTATCGAACAGGTCGAACATTTCTTTTATATCTGTAAAAGAAATGTATAGAAACATAAATGAACGAATAAATGAAAGAATCACAAAAACATGATATAATAACGAAGATATATATGACGTACTAAATGGGTCAAAAGTCTAGAAAGAGCGTGCACGCATAAAATATACGCGTCGACGCATAAATTTTATGCGTCGACGCGTATACGCATAAAATTTATGCGAGCAGTTGAAAATATATGCGTGGACGCGTAAATTTTACGCGAGCAGTAGTAAAAAATGTGAAACCGAGGCTGGCCAATGGGAGGGGCAGTTACAAACCTTTCCCTTTATACCATAAAATTGATGGATGAAACGAAGGATCTGATTGGTAATAGATAAAATACGCGTCGACGCGTATATTTACGCGAGCAGTTGAAAATTTACGCGTCGACGCATAAATTTTCAACTGCTCGCGTAAATTTTATGCGTCGACGCGTATATTTTATGCGTGCAAGCTCTAAATAGACTTTTGACCCATTTGGTACGCCACAGATATAGGCATATTATGTCGGGTTGACAGTACTGTGTGACTGCAACTTAGTTCGCGTTGTTAATTTCAAACAGATAATCAGAACATACATTCGAGTTAGGGTCTGGACAAGGTCTATTAAAGCATTTTTATCGTAAAAGAATCGGACCAGCCTTCGCATTAGTACATGCTGCTCTACACCAATATCGATCACTTTTAGTTGCGACTGGTGACGAAAATGTTAAATTAGAGAACAGAGTTGATCTTGGACAGACTGTGTAAACATACATTCTGGCCCATGTCGGACCCAAATACCATACAGACCCATTTTCAATATTTCGGCTCATTTGTTATTGCTCGAATGCCTGTCGTAAAAAGCCCAACCCTAATGTATACCACAATATGCAAATTGCAAAGTTACCACCTTGACCCTATGCTTATTGCCTAAATGCGCACAATCAGCCTTGGCAAGTACCAAGGGCTTACCCTTTTCGAACTTTTGTTTTTCCTTATCCTCTTGTTTCTTCTTTTCTGTTGATGCCTACAAAATAAAGACAATGATTCTGTATAATCGTTGTATTCCAAGATATTCTACGAAAACACTGTACACCTTTCCTGCCAGCCGGGTAACAGAAGTATGACGGCAACACTGAACAGTGCATGCGGAATTGTACGAATGTGTCTATTGCTTGATGTGTACATTAAAATGACCATATGTGAACAAAAACGAAACAAACATAATCATTCAATCAATCAACCAATCATTTAATCAATATTAGTTCAGGGACATGCATTGCCAAAATTTTAGATAAAGGAAAAATTCAAGTCCAATTTCCACCAGCATAATAGTAAAGTATACCTTCAAAAATCTTTGTCTGGATCTATGAAAATATGAACATTGAATTGTAATTACATATCGGATTGGCGATGAAAAGTTGTCAAGATCCCACCATATTGAACCTGATCAGACTGCTAATCATCTTCGCAAGCCAAGGGTTCTACCTACACTTTGTTCCTTACGAACCCTTGGCCGCTCGCCTCTATGGAAATCAAAAGTACCGCTGTGCGATTTCATTGGACGCGATAACTTTCCCATTATCCAATCAAAACACTCTTTACAAGCCCTCTTTATCAAAACGAAACAACGCGGCCGTGGTGAAAATCGATAGCCGTATTTGATGGACCACCTAACACGTTTTAGTACGAGGCTTTTGATTGGCCAGAAATAGCAACTGCAAAGGGCCGCGACTTTTTATCATCGAAAGGTGGCGCATCGGTACTTTCGATTTCTATAGAAGCGAGCGGCCAAGGGTTCGTAAGGAACAAAGTGGATGTAGAACCCTTGGCTTGCGAAGATGACTGCTAATAGAATTAAGCTGATATAGTCTCAAATACAATAAAGGACCTTTTTCCCAGATCATGACACATTTATACATGTGGGTCAACATATATACAGTACATGTTTTATGAAGTCCAATAGGATAAGTCGTAACTTATAATTAATCGAGAGAGCTTAGCCTTGATTAACACTTTTCCAAAAGAGACCTGGTATTGACTTCCATAATATGAAAAACTTGGGAAACATTGAGACAAAAGAAGATGCTTAGGCTATAACCAGCATTTTTCATTTTGCCTAAATGCTTTCTCTTTCATGATCTTCAAATATCGTTCTTTTCATAATATTATTTTCGTCGTCAGAATCGCCATTACAAATTTGTCAGTCGTGAAAGAGTTAATTCAAAGCGTTACAGGCAAATTTCTTACACAAACGTCAAAGAATAGGTCATGGGTAGGTCGACACGAAGAATATTCCTTGTAGTGTGAAATACGCTTAGTGCAATGCATTCTAGCTCACCTGGGCACGAATTTTCGGGTATACACAGTCAGATATGGGTTCATGTTGTTATCAAATACCGGTACCATAAAGGACCACTTTCCAGATTCCGGCTCATTTAACCCTTTCCCAAACAGCAAATTTTTAGGGCAATCCACTTCAAAAACTGCCACAGATGAGAAAATGGGAGTTTTCAAAGATAGAAATTGTGTAAAATATGACATAGAAAATATTGAGACAAAAGGAGAAACTGCTGGTTATCAGCAGTTTCTTCTTTTGTTTCAATGTTTTCCCAAGCCTTTTCTACTAGAGACGTCAAAACCAGGTCTTGTTTGGGAAAGGGTTAAAATATGTCCTGCTAGGGGCGTTCAAATCCAAGGATTGTTCGGACAAGGTCCTATCAGCGTAAATAATACGGATTTGTATCTTTAATGGCTAAATACACAATTTGTTCAATTATTCTGTTTTCGTTCGCACTTGTGGCGAAGTAATTTATGAATTGTTTGTTTAGATTTTTAATATCTAAGTAAAATATGACCGATTTTCGTTTACATATTGATAAGTTATATGTTCTCCTCCCACAAGTAAATATGGTAAACATCCGTGTGGGCTTTAGTCTGGTCTAAATTTGAATTTGGTTGATTGCTTGATTGCTTGATTGCTTGATTGATTGATTTCAAGTATAGTCTCACAAAATTTAAGGTATTCCAATAATCATTAGCTACCAAACACTTCGTGCCACTTCGGGTGTCATCCGTTTCAACGGAAATCAACGAGTGATACCCTCGTCAATTTCCGGATGTCATCCGTGGCAAGGAAAATTGACAAGGGATACCCTTGTCAATTTTCGTTGCCACGGATGACGCCTGAAGTTGCACGAATTGTTTTGTAGATAATGATGGAATGACTGACGTAAGCGTTTTCGAAAACATGGGCACACATTTGAGCCGGGATCTTTTTTAACCCTTTCCCAAACAAGACCTGGTTTAGACTTCCCTTAAAGAAATAGCGCGCGAAAACATTGAGACAAAAGAAGAAACTGCTGATAACCAGCAGTTTCTCTTTTTGTCTCAATATTTTCAGTGCTATATTATACACAAACTTGATCTTTAACAACACCAATGATTGCGTCATTATCAGCAGCTTTCAAATGGGACAACCCTAAAATTTTGTCGTTTGGGAAAGGATTAAAGGGTTATATTCATCTATTACTTTAGTCCAGTTCAACGTGTGCCTACGTGCAGTCTGATCAGGATACAATTACATGTGTATGTGATCCGTCACGCTAAAAGGGACATTATCAGGAGTCAAAAAATCCAAATGTTGACAAACTTGCCCGACTCACCACAGGTCAACCAGATCCCTATGCGAAAAAATGAACATATAGTAAAATAGAGAAAACATTCTGGATTGAGAAAATTACATAAAAGTGAAAAGTGTCGGCCCGGTCTGGCTGGGCGGATTGCGCAGACTGACTAGGGTTGATATTTTTCACACTTCCTATAAGGTCCTTTTCTGCGTGACGGGTCACATATTATGGCCTAAGACTTGCTGAAGGTCATAAAGAATTGTCGGAGAACAATATCCATGGGTCTTGATCAGACAGTGGGAATACGCGGGGATACACAGACAGATCTAGATCTATAGTGCTCTCAATTAAGTGCCTTAGATGCTCCTCTCCCGAAATTCCGACTCAAATTGATAAATTCGCAATGCGCTTGCCAGAGATGTCGAAAATTGCAATTTCATTATAAAGAAAACAAACAATTTCATTTGACAACGATCATTAGGCCCCGGTTTCTCGAAAAAACTTAAGTATATTCTCATGAGAACATGCTCAACTTCAAAGGGATAGGCATACTCTCCAACATTGTAAGGTATTCAATTGAAGTCCACGTGGATTTCGTGCGATTTGAGCACGGTGCTCAAATTAGAGCATGAGAACGTACTTAAGTTTCCAGAGAAACCGGGGCCAGAAAAGTTCTATTTGCAACACTTAAGTTGTTTTTTTTTTTTCGAGAAATCGGGGCCAGATGTATATAAAAAAAGTTCTATTTTGCATAGATATCAAACTGATGATGGTAGCAAAATGTTACGGGGGTCTACCTTTGTAGCAATTTCCTGTTATTTTCTAGATAAGTACTGACAAATTAGCATCGCAAGGAGAAGAACCAGCCAATCAAACTAATTCATATCCATACAAAAAAGATTCATTTTGATTACAGAAAGTTTGCTATTGTGGCACTCAAGGAAAACATAGAATCAGATCAGATTGTGCCTAGTTTACATAGTCTAATAAGGACCCATGCTGTTCTCATACAGTTCTTACCATTAAGGCAGTCCACCCCTAATGAGATTCGCATGACGTCGGAATTATTCGGGCGTGGTCGAAAACATTCGGCGGTGGAAATTTCCACCTCCGAATGTTTACGACTACGCCCGAACCGCTCGAAAATAACCGATGTTTTATGAATCTCAAAATGGCGACATTACGGGTATTCTACCTTAACGAAGAAATCTTGATCTTGATTAGACTCTGGTCTGGCTTATCTGAATCTATCCTGTCTCAAATGCTGTATTGGTTTCTTTCCCATAACCCGTCTAATAACGCACTATTATTACTATTTCTCTTTTTTACATAATTAATCATTTCCCCCAAAACAATATTTGATTTGCTTCTTTTGTCTCGATTTTTATTCAATGCCAAATTATTAAGTAATTCAAAACCAGGTCTTGTTTCGGAAAGGGCTAGACAAGACCTGCAAAGATAACATTTTTGTTTGCCCATTCCCAACCGATTTTCTACATCATAAAATAATGTATTTTGTACTTGAAATCAATCAATTTTTCGTTTAAATTATCCTTTCAAATGAGAAGTGTCTACAATATCGCTGTTTTGGGAAAGGGTTTACGATATAAGATAAATTATATAATACATCAATTGTTTTTTAATCTTTGGTATCACGAATAATTGTTTTATTTTTATCATATTTATCTACATGTAATTATAATTATACAGTCAGCTCTGTGTTTTGTTGTTTCTCTTTCAAAATCGACCGACTTTACACAAATGTAAAAAAGATACATTGAAAACATTAATTTTGAACACTTCTAAAGCATTCAGGCAATAGAAGAAAATGTTGAAGAAAAAAAATGCTGACAGAAAAGAAAGAAAAAAAGAAAGAAAGAAAACAAAATACAGATTTCCTTCTGAAAGTGAGTTAAAAAAGAAAAAATTAGTGCAACACGAAAAACTAAAACAAAAAAAAAAAAAAAAAAAAAGAAACGACAGTAAAACAAATAATTTAAAAAAATTAGATTTTGTAGGAAAACGTAGAAAACACCAGATATTACCATATTATACTTATAAAACAAGGAAGAAAATTGATGTGACGGATGAAAATTAAACTAGACAATTTTCTCACCATTTCTAAAGATGATCTCGTAGTCCAGTATAAAAGTTTAAGAAAGTATGTGTATTTCGCCCTCCTTTGTTTACAAAAATTAATACAATAAAATGTTATCGATTATTGACCAAAACAGTAAATCAGATTTCCGCACGAACGTACTAATCCCCAAAATTTCTCTCGCATTAATGTATGACCTTCTTTGACATGTAGTGATATTAAAATAATAATACGTCGCGGCACTACAAAAATGGGTTATATTGCAGAAAATATTGAGACAAAAAGGAGAAAATGCTGATTATCAGCATTTTCTTCTTTTTGTCGCAAAATTTTCCTGTGAATTTTCTAGAGAAATGGTTTTTTTGCGCATGAATGTACTAAACCCCGAAATTTCTCTCGCATTAATATATGACCTTCTTTACATGTGGTGATATTAAAATAATTCGCCCCGTTACTGCAAAAATGGATTATATTGCAGAAAATATTGGGACTAAAAGGAAAAAAAAATGCTGGATATCAGCACTTTCTTCCTTTTTCGCAATATTTTCCTAGGTATTTGATAGAGAAATTTTAGGGGTTTGTTGCGGCGGATGTACTAATCCGAGAAATTTCTATCGCTTTAATGTATGACCTTTGACATGTAGTAAGGTTCAATTTGGTATAAAAATAGTAATTCGTCGCGTCACTACAAAAATGGTTTACAGTGCAGAAAATATTGAGGAAAAAAGGAGCAAAGGCTGTTTATCAGCATTTACTTCTTTTGCCGCAATTCTTTATCGTGCACTCTCTGGAGAAGTGTGCATTTCGAGCACGAATGTACTGTTCAAAATGCTACAACAAGTGCCTATTTTCCATGTCAAACTCCTTATGATTTCATGATTACGTGGATTTTTAATCTATTGAACAATTACAATTGCGAATTCTGTCATGACCTTGCTCGGTCTTGGTTTTCCAATTGACAAGAAGTTGTACTTTACATGGGTCTCCTCTCACAGATGACAAAAGTAGAAAGAGGTGTATAATATGCCTACTATAATTTTAATAGTTTCAGAAAAGAATGATTTCCAATCCAACAAAACTGATTCTTCCCCAGCAGAATTTAGACAAGCATATATGACGGACGGTAATGACGTGTCTTTATGAAGATGTATTTTCCTTTAATATTGTCAACAAGCGTGGTGTTTTTTTTTTTTTTTTTTTTTTTTTTTTTTTTCTTTTTTTTTTGTTTTTTGTTTTTTTTTTTTTTTTTTTTACTTTATTCCCCATATCAACAGACCTCGCATTACTTTTCACGAATTTTCTCATGTTAGACTAGAATTTTCGAGAGGTAGATCGTCGGCCTTCAACAGAAGTTTGACCCTCGGTAGCAGGGTTGTTCTTAGCATTTCTTTGGTCCACACATTCGACACAATTACTCACCCAGTTTCCAGGGAGCAGAATAAAGAGGGTTCATCTAGGTTTTAAGAACTTGATTCCTGAAAAATGTGGAAATGAACATAGGGCCCACGTTAAAGGGGCCCATGCAAGGTGGTCGAACATACAATTATGTAAAGATACATTTAATTCAAGAAATATCGTATGGATTGGTCAACTTTATCTACCCGATTTTTTTCTATTTACACTTAGCATTTATGAAAAACTGGACCTTGATAGAATGAAAACTTGGTACAAGCGCTAGAATTCCCTTTTTTGACCTAGATGAGTATTGCAATGTACCAGGCAAAGATGAAAACTCTGACTGTCCATAATGTTGTTCTTATCCCTGAAATATCTAGCATGAGCCCCTTAACCCTTTCCCAAGCGACAAAAAATTAGGATGGTCAAATTTGAAAGTTGCTGCAGACAACAAAATGGACATTGAAAAAGAAAGGATTTTTGTACAATATAGCTAAGAAAATATTGAGACGAAAGGAGAAACTGCTGGTTATCTGCAGTTTCTCCTTTTGTTTCAATGTTTTCTCAAGCCTTTCCTCTTAGGGACGTCAAAACCAGGCCTTGTTTGGGAAAGGCTTAAACTAAAGTACAGCACATTATACGGTAATAAAGCCATCGAAATACGTTGGTTGCTTCAAAGACTGCCGCTTTAATAAACCGACGATCGAGTGTGAACGAATGAAAAAAAGAAATATTGGGAAAACAATATAAACTATCGTGGGAAAAGGTTATTTGTCATTTCCATTGCTCAATATTTTTCGCAGTATATGAAATATCCTTTGTTCGTACGTTAGCAGTTTTCCCGTTTTGAATTACCGACATGACTGAATATTGGAATGCAAAACCACGACCTCTACTCCCTGTAAAATGTAATATCGTTGGTGGGAAGTCAAAACCTCGTAACTCCAGCTTATTCAAGCTGTAGTTACGAGGTTTTGACTCCCCACCAACGATTTGCTTTGGTCATATTGAGATTGGACTTTGCGGTATGAATGAATATAAACCTAAATCTGGAAAAAGATCCATCATGGCATTTGAGTCCAAACGCTTCCGAACAGCCTGTGCATACGCATAAAGCGATCAAGACCCACGTTGTCCTCAAATAGCTTCTTCATTTTTTCCAATGAAACGACTCATTGCTAGCATTCAGTTTCTTTCTCAGAATGAACTTAGGTACACGCTGATCTGGAAATATGGCAGTCTCAAAAGCTATAACGCTCCTTCTCCCGGGTCCTTGTTGTTACATTTTCAACCATAATATAAAGAAAGAGCCCGCCCATTTAAACGTTTTCCCAAACTTGCTCAGTACGCTTTATCACAAAATTATTCCTCGGGGAATATAATAATACACTATAATGAATCACTCAATTCGATATTTCGGCAAAAAATGCCTTTTTCAAGAGGTTGAAATATTAAATTTTAGTGTGATTTAATATTCCAACCTCTTGATAAGGCAATTTTTGCCGAAATATCGAATGAGTGATTTATTATAGTTGCTCAGTACGTCTCTTTCGTGCTCATCGCGACACTCTTTGAAACGTTGAAGTTTAGTAACAAATGTTTTCAAAGAGCCACGGCAACTGGAAAAAGCAGCGCTGTTCAAATCCATAGAAATATTCCGAGTTTAAATTCCGCTTTCTTTCAATTGTATTTATATAATTTCGCCAATTATTATTTTGGGACAATTGTATCATGTCCATTGGTCGTAAGCCCATGGATGCGTAAAATACTGGTCCGATGTTTTTCACTAAACCATGTCACAGACCCAGCCTTCGTGACATATTACGGAAATTAATAAAATCATTCGATAAGTGTTAAAACAAGAAAAATCTTAAAAAGGAGAAAATATTGAATCCACGGATTACGTAGTTTTCGAGTGGAGTGGGATAATATTATATACAAGTAGGGGATTAACTCTTTCCCGAACAAGATCTAGATCAGACGTCCCTAACAGAAGAAGCTTGAGAAATATTGCGACAAAAGAAGAAAATGCTGAAATTCAGCATTTTCTTCTTTTGTCTCAATATTTTCTGTGCTACATTGTACGCGAATTTCATTTTTAGCAACATCCATTTTGTCGTCTTCAGCAGCTTTCAAATTGGATCAGTCGAAATTTTTATCCTTTGGAAAAGGATAGACGTAATACGTTAAGCTAATTCTGGCACCTGGTAAATGACCTAAAGTGTCCAAACTATAGAAAAGTAAATTTGATTATATCACTTTTTGTATAAAACATAAATGATATCATATCTTTTGCACTTATCATGATATGAGCCGGGGTATGAAAAATGTGATCTTATAAACGGTGGATAATCATGTGACTCAGAATTTCAGAAATAATTATTTATTTATTATAAGGAAGACCGGGGCTAGTTCGGCCCCCTAATTTCGATTGCTCATATTTTGAATTATATGAAAGTTATTTGGGCGTAATTTATATATTTAAGTTCGACAAGCGAAAGCCTTTCAAACTGCGTCTGTCCTTTTTATATATTTCTTTTCAATAAAGAGAATTTCAAATTTTACAGTCTTTGTCGTGGTGGCCGAACTTGCCCCATACACGGGGCAAGTTCGGTCCACCCTTGGGGCAAGGTATGCACAGACCTATAAATCCTTTTGATTGTTAGATTGTTTAAATTTCAATGAACCTGTAAACGACTTCCAAATGAAGGTATGAATTGAAAAAAAGCATTGTTATAACAGTCAAATCATCGTGAGTAAGGGGACATTCGGGATAACAAGTAGATGCCGGGGCAAGTTCGGCCTGTGATTTTGAATTTGTCCATTTTTTACATTTCTGTTAGAGCTAGGTCTGCGCAATTGATATATTCAGAGTCGTCAAGAAATGGCGTTTCTAACAGCGATTATTCTTTTTACTCATGGGCAAGTTTGGTGGTGGCCGAACTTGCCCCAACCCAAAAAGCCGAACTAGCCCCAGACAGACCTGGTATCAAAATCACGTTATATCTTCTTTTAGATAACATGAACACTTCATCTTTAGTTTTAATATGAAAGAGAACTTAATTGTCTTCATAAATATACAAAAAAAAATCTGAATCATGGCCCATATTACTATAAATAAAAACTTACATAAATGTGGAAAAAATACTGAAAGTATCTAAAAATCATAATCGTGTTCTAAATTCTATGTTTTTCTTTTCAATTCGACCAAAAGCCATCTGCGAAAAGCTTTCGTCATGAGTGACATTAAAATCCGGGTCAGAGCTCTCTATCTCTGTCGACAGGCTCAAAAGAGCCACTAGCCGAACTTGCCCCGGGGCCGGACTAGCCCCGGTCTCCCTTTGTGTTAATACTCGACCAATTTGAACTCAGTTTGAAGCAGAGAAGGTAGAAAATGCCAGGAATAAGCTGGTTGTGGTGGATTTCTTTAAATCTGCTAATAAAAGGTTATTGAAGATCAACCAAAATTTTGGTTGATCATCAATAACCTTTTTATCAGCTGACTTTAATTTGGAAAAAAATCCAATACGTCCACCTAATGCGTGACGTCTGTCCACCTTCTCTGCTTCAAACCGAAATGGAACCGTTCCCGTATTTTTTTTTTTTTTTTAAAAATGAATATTTTCTGAAATTGTTACATGTTTATCACGTAATTATTCACCGTGTTATAGCGCTTTAAACCACCATGGACCAAGACCAGCAGACAGATAGACACACGGACGGACGGAGAAACAGATTCGTTTATTTTTATATTTTTTTATTTATGAAACTTCAATGTGATCTGTTTTGCCATGGTTACAATAGCGCATGTATTGTACAAAATTGCTACTGGCCGGCCTTAATTTCAACACGTAATAATTTTGTCCCGTGTTATTCTGGTTAGGTAAATTACAAGGGCGGATCAAGATTTTTTCAAGGGGAGTACAATCCCGAATGATGACTTAACATGTGATAAATATAGTTGCTTTTCACCGAAGACCTCGTAACTGCAGCTTGTTTCAAGCTGCAATTACGAGGTTTTCATTGAGAAGAAATGATATGTAACATTACACTAAAGTTATGGTCAAAATTTGAATTTTCGGCCAATACCAGGGGAGTTCTGGACCCCACCCCCTTTAGATCCGCCCTTGAGTTATTATGCTAATCGGAGTGATCGTTCTATTTGGCTATATTCCAGAGGTCCGTAGAAAGAGGGGAGAGTACCCTAATGTTTGCCAAAAATGTCGATTTTTCCTTATTTTACACTGAAAATTCAGGAAAATCCCATCTAACCCCCCAATATTCGGACTCTAGTCCGGACAAGGGCTTGAGCCCCCTCCCCCATAAGATTTTTTCCAAGGGCCTTTGCCATAAGAAGTTCATCTTAAAAAAATACTATGAAGTATTTTTAAGTTTTTGAAATTTATACATGTATTCATTAACCGTGAAGGCATTCTTACATCTTTCTTTTTTTCTGAGATAGACTTATTTAGTTATTCAAATCTTTTAACATAATATATTCGAATATGTATGATGTATTTTCTCACGTTTATTGCTGTATAATTCTGAGATTGAACAAACATTTCAAGAATTGTCCGGCAAATGGTCAGTAAATATTTATTGTTCATAAAAGCGACCAATGCCGATGTTTCCTACTAGGTCCTTACACTTTTGACTTGTCCACTTTGAAAGCTGACACAGACAACAGAATGAATATGTGACGCTAAAAGGGACCTTATCCGGACTCCAAAAATCCAAATTTTGACAAACTTGTCAGACTCAGAGCTGGTCAACCAGATCCCGTATGCAAAGAATGAACATAATAGTAAGATAAGGAAAACATTCGGGATTTAGAAAATTATATAAAAGTGAAAAGTGTCGGCCCTAGTCTGGCTGCGCGGACTGCGCAGACTGACTAGGGTCGATACTTTTCATACTTGTCATAAGGTCCCTTTTAGCGCGACGGGTCACATATTGATGAAGAATGGAATTTGTGTGCGGTAAACCACAGACAGCATGGATACAAATGAGGGGAAAATTTATTATCAGCATACTAGTATTTTTCTTTTTCTCAGATGTGTTCTCAACATTTATCTATTGGGGACGTAACTCGGTCTTGTTTTCGATAAGGTTAAGGCTTTTCCATACGAACTCTTGGTCACACCCTTTAAAATCATGTTCAACCCGGAATCATTGATCAGACAAACATTACTGTTAGTTAACAATTATGGCTTATATTAGCGACCAATGCTGACGTTTCCCTTCGTTACATTTTGGTCAACCCTTTCCATATAGGACCTGGCCCCGGTTTCTCGAAAAATCTTTTAGTACAAACTCATGAGAACATGCTCAACTTCAAAGGAATACTCTCCAACGTTGAAGGGCATTCGATTGAAGTTCGCGTGGATTTCGTGCGATTTGAGCACGGTGCTCAGACTTGAGCATGAGAACGTACTTAAGTTTTTTTTTTCGAGAAACCGGGTCCTGGTTTTGACGTTCAGAAAAGGAAAGCTTCTGGAAAACATTCAGACAAAAGAAATAAATGCTCATCATCAGCATTTTCTCCTTTGTCTAAATATTTTCTGTGTTGTATTTTACATAAATTATATCTTCTACTGCATATTTTTTATTGGAACACTTCAAAATTGTGTGGTATCGGGAGAACCAACCAAACCAAATACAAATGTATGGCACTTTATTAATGACTAAGGATCGGAGATCAATAAAATAACAAATTAATTTGGTTGGTTTTCTATATATTAATAATAAATATTAGTAATACACTCCAGTTATAGTAATGACACGACGTCGAATAATTATATATCAAATTAATATCAGATATGAATCAGAAATATTATTCTAGTTTCCATAGACTTTTAAATTAAGACTTTTAAAGTAACTGAATATGATTGTTCTATCTTTAAGCATGAGATGTCCAAAATGGCATCCTACACTCAAGGGTCATAAGTCATTCCACAAATGACGTCCCTGAAAGTTAGATTAGACGTCAAAGTAGCAAAACTTGATTTTCTAAAAATCCTAATGCTATTTTTACGACAATTCGCTTTGTACAGACCATTATAATGAATATGAACACATAAAAATCAAAATAAATATCGGGTCATTTATTTATTATTTTTTATTTCGCTTTCAGTGCATTATTTTCGCTAGACGAATGACTTCTTTTTTCACAATGTTAATTCGTTTGAACTATCCATCACAAGATCGGAATAGTGGAATGTACCTGACATTTGGAATAGCTGCCTTTATTTTCTGCGAAATGTCTTAGGATGTTGACCGATTCTAACTGATATAAATTTCTCAGTAGACAACCAGCAAGGTTGTCCAGTATAATCCTTTTCCAAAAACGAGACGTAGCATTGGCGTCCCTGTTAAAATAAGCTTGGGAAAATATTGAGACAAAAGAAGAAAATGCTGACCATCAGCATTTTCTCCTTTTGTCTCAATAATTTTGTGATTTATTGTACATCGTCATATCCTATCTTAATCTAAAAGCGACGTCCGTTTTGTCGCCTACAACAGCTTAACCCATTACCAGACGGCAACATTTTTGACTGATCCAAGTTCCAAGATGATACAGACGACAATTTCAAGTGAACGAAATTGTTTTTTTTTTTTTTTTTTTTTTTTTTTTTTTTTTTTTTTTTTGAAGGGGGGGGGGGGGTAGAAAATATTGTGGAAAATGAAGAAATTGCTTGACACAAGCAATTTCTTCATTTTCCACAATGATTTCCCAAGTCTCTACTTTGGGAGGGAGTCAAAAGGTGTCACTGTGCAGTGTTATTGGTTTAAAGTCCAAATGTCTGCCTTGTTTGAAAAGGATTAAAAGGAATCTGGGCCAAGATGATAATTCGCTAAACACGAAGTCTGTCCATCAAAATAATCACCGATTGACCAATGAAACAACACATTCAGTCCGGAAATACAAAGCTCCCAAACAAGCACTGGCGTTTGGCGCGAGTACTCGTGCATTCCCCGAGAAGCAGGACACAGAGGTACAAATATAAGCTTCTGAAGGCATGGTCACATATACCATTCCGCGTCCACATCGCGGCTGGAGAACGTCTTAAACAGGGGACCCGTGCAGTATAATTTTACAAGAACGGATTGAGGATTTTTCCCAGGGGTGGTCCAAGCCCAAATGATGGCTTCAAAAAGTGTGTTAAATAAATATGTAACGTTACACTACAGTTATTCAGTCAAAATTTAATTTTCGGCCAATACCAGGGGGTCCAGACCCCTCGGTCCCATCTAGATCCGCCCTTGTTTTACTTTACGGAAGTGATGTGAACGCAATATGTACGCAGAATGGTATGTGGCCGGGCTTTAAAATTCTAATCTATGTAAAATGAATAAACCGGAATATAGACAAAATTTCATTCGTGACATATGGAGACAAACACAGATCCAGATGAGCCGTTCGGATATCCTCGGATAATGTCGATCAAAGATCAAATCATCGACTCTGATGTGTGTGTATGAAGAAATGTTAAGAAAAATCGCATTTCTTAGCCGGAAGTTATTACGCTTCATAAAGTAGTTTTCGAGGCCATCCAAATGAACAACCATGCGTCGCTTTTCTACGAAAACCTCGTAACTTCAGCTTGTTTTAAGCTGCAGTTACGAGGTTTTCGTAGAAAAGCAGCGAATGGCAACTTACGGGACTTGCAGGATGAAATCATTCTAAAGAGAGAGGACACTGCAACTGCATGCAATGCATTTCAGTATCATTGTCGCTTTATTATTAACATTAGTTACGGACAAGCGTTTTCTGTTGTTGTTCTGTTCTACCCTATTCATAATCTGAAAGTAGATCCACGACATTGCATCCAAGGTATGATTCCACAGAATTGTCCGTGGTGTTCCAAATGCCAGATGAGCCTGTGTATACGGACAATCTGATCAAGATCCATACTGATCTCCTATATATGTACATAATTATAATTTCTTTATTACCTATGGCAGCTCAATGGTAGTAGCATTGGTCTATGATATAATCGTAGTGCATATAAATGCATCAAATGCCGTAAGGGACGATTTCCAAAATACCGGTCCAAATATGTTTAAAATTATAAAATACCTCGCCGATTTCTGAAAATGCCGACATATTTTCTCTGTACGGATTGAGAAATTGTGCCAATGGTACCAAGACGTTCAACTTCAAACCGATGCTTTTCAACGAAAACCTCGTAACTGCAGCTTTAAACAAGCTTAAGTTACGAAGTTTTTGTTGAAAAGCGACGAAATGTTTCGGCACATTACATGGTAGATTTTTACCCCCCCCCCCCTTCCAACAAATTATTCTCCTGTCTAAGCGCAAAGGCGTTGCAGACAATAAAGATAATCCGTTTTTAAGAATGGCTTTTCTCATTGATAGGGTGGAAGATTCTGTGGGGAAATGGCGTGTTAATTACTAGCTTTCCCCTCCTTCTTCTCAATGTTTCCAAAACTTTAAAACTTTGGTACATAAAAAAGCGTTACTATTTGGGAAGTTTTTTTATGGTTCAGGTGGGGTGGTATGAAAACTATTTGGAACTGGAAACGAAGACAAATAAATGTAAATAAAAAATATAGACAAACATCTACAGTCGACACTCGCTGTGTCGAAGTCAGAGGGGCCGTCAAAATACATCGACATATCCGGAGTTCGACTCATCCGATTTTGTTCGGCTTCGACTTGAATGACATTTGATCATTTGTTGCTCATCAAGATAGATCATTATTGAAATATAGTAGGAAAAGGAAAGAAATTGCTCGAGACGAGCAATTTCTATCCTTTTCCTACTAAATTTCAATGGTCATATTTATTACGATTTGTTTGTTTTAACTTTTTATGTCCATTGGTGAGGACAGGGTTGGACTTTTACTTCGACTTAAGCGAAAATTCGACTTATCCGATGTCGACATAACGAGTGTCGCCTGTAACTTAAAGTATCCTTGTATTTGTCTGCATTGACAGAAACAATGTGTACGCGAAAAAAGAAATACGAACAAATCCTTTCTCCCACAATCTGTAGTGGACAAAAAACTGTGCATCGGGTACAGCCTTTTCATATCATTTTTCTGTAAGGGTTAATTAGTCATGAAGGATAAGGGTAGGGATGCGGTCATAACTATCAGCAGTTGTCCAGCCTTTGGTCAGTGTCGAAACGTTGTCAACCTATAATTACCTTTTTTGTATAAATATTTCTGGTACTCGTAGTTAATTTGACAGCGAAATGACCACCGAATCCAATTACTAACAAAGCAGGTACGAAAACTCTTTTATCCAAATATTGAAAATCGAAAAAAGGCCAATTTGTTTTTTCAATAGGGTCGCCATTGTTTTTCACACTTACTGTAATTTTCGAACAATCACGTGACCCGAGCAGCCTTGTTGGAAGCGCTTCGGTAATCTACGTAGGTTCTGGAACTGGCCAATGGCAGAGCAGAATACATGCAACGCCCATATTTGCGTAATATTTTGTTTGAAAATGCCATCTAAAGCAAAATATTAAACATTGTGAAAAATCAGTTGATCGGCGAAATTGTTTAATTGAACATTATCAGTGTATTCTATTTTATTTTGTAAAATGAGAACATTATAAGAACTATTTTATTTATTATAAATTTTAATAACATTTCTATATTTTTTCGCGTGTTGTGGATCTGCACTTATGCCGAAATAAGAAATGGAACCCGTACGAAAAGTTGATATTAACACAATTCACAGTTGACAATTTGGATGTAACACTTTGATAACAAAACTGTTGCTACAAACAATTTTAGCACAAGGAGGGGAGCCGCGAAAGCACTGTGAACTATTTACAAGTAATTCTGAACAGTGAACAAGATTGTATACACACAACTGTCAAGAGCGCTAAATACGTTAAAATACGAGTTAAGAACCGCGAACCATGCTCCGTACGGAAGGCCAGCCCTGTGAACTTAGTGCCAACAATCCATTTTCGCCTTACACCGACTTGAGAAACACCAGCAGCGGGAATAGTGTTGTATTTACAAACTCTCAATCCGACAGTAGACTCAGCGACTGCGGTGGGTATCAAACCCAGGACCAGCTCAACTTTAAGGAGTATGACTGCAGATTCGCGAGCCCGAATGGAAGTACCGGGGATAACAGCGTGTATGACACACTCACGGACGAACACAGCCTGGTCAGACAGACGGACGATGATGAGACAGACGGGAGCGCGGACTATCCGAACAACAAGACCTATCCGGCTACCACACCACTTCACGGACAAGCCTACAACTCATGCCGGAAATACTCCCCACCCATGAACACGAGTCCACAACAATATACAGCATTATCTGGATACATAGGCGGTATGAGCAGCGACTATCACAAACCTGCGACCTATGGAAGCGGCGCTCTGTATCCAACATCATCCTATCACCGACAGAGCAGCCATTATTCCATGTACCCGGAATCTTTCAATATGGGACAGATGTATTACCATGGTCAGATGTCCCCGGCCCTCGGGCAGTCACCCCCGGGTCTCATGCACATGGGGATGCCCACCCATGGTGCTGGAATGTACACCCCGGGTAACATTTGCATCTATCTGTGTAACAGGGATCTTTGGTCAAAGTTTCATCAGCATACTTGTGAAATGATCATTACAAAGCAGGGAAGGTAAGAATCTTTCAGTATGTTTCCCCATGGATATATTCATAAGATATCCCACGTTGAAAATGTTTTAAGAACGAATGCATTCTAAGAATAAACTTCGTTGGTCTATACTTTTCTTCTTCATATGCATAATTCGAAAATAATTTACCATCGTGCTATTTTTTTTTTTTTTTTTTCAACCGAATAGAAAATTCTTTTTCATTTCATATGACATTTGTATTTTTTCTACATGTATCAAGCGTATTTTTGAAAATGGTAATAAATTCAATTGATGATCGTAATACAGGCCCGTCGGAATCAATTTCATATTGGGTTGGCTGAAGCCCCTGTGTCTGCATATCGGGGGGTGGGGTGGGGTGGGGGGGGGGGCTAAATCGGATTTTCAGTGTAATATAGGGAAATTTCGGCATTTTGGCCAACTTTGTTCCTACGGGCCTGTAATAATTGTGCGTCTAGTTTTGAAGGAACAGTAAAATTATTGTCCCAAACAAGCCCTTGTTTTGATGGGGCGTCCCTAGCAGAGAAAATATACTTGGAATGCATCCCAGTAAACACACGAAAATTAGAATTGATGGTCAGCATTTTCTCCTTTTCCCTCAAAGCTTTCTAGATCATGAAACTATTTTCTGCCTTAATTAAAAGTTCATTTCGTTACATGAAACATCTTTTGTAAATTTTTGGAAAGCCTTAAATTTTGAAATTTGTGAAAGAGGTCATTGGGTTTTGCCTACTGAAAAAATATGATTTAGCCGTTTGCATTGCTATCGACGCCAGTCAAAATGTTGCCGGTTGGGAAAGGGTATCAATTCCATCAGAGGATTATCCCAAAAACTTCGATTGACACTTTAAAAGATTGGTCTTTAATCGAACCATCAAACAAATGATTGGCGATTAAGGGCCGTGGATTCTAAACAAGCATTTGGCCACTTTAAAACATTATTAGAATAACCCGTATTGTACGGTAATCACCATCTGAGGAACCGAATTGCTTCCTTTTGCGCAATCAAGATGCAATCAAACACCGCTTAACCCTTTTTACGAAATAACATCAGATTATTGAATTTGGCAAATTATAATTACTTCGGAAATATGCACTTTTGCGCATTAGTATAGGACACATTAATGGAAAACAAAAAATGACAAAAAATGAGGGTTTTCTATTTTTCCAATCACAATATCCAAACATTATTTATTCTTTTATTTCATTTTATCTTTTTATTT
Source organism: Fragum sueziense (assembly GCA_963680895.1). NCBI lineage: Eukaryota > Metazoa > Mollusca > Bivalvia > Cardiida > Cardiidae > Fragum > Fragum sueziense. The sequence continues at coordinate 28,686,003 of OY804608.1, forward strand.
ATTTATTTATTTTTTTATCTTTTTATTTTTTTTTATTTATCTATTTATTTTTTTATTTTATTTTTTTTTTTTTTTTTTTGGAATGTGGAATGGCCGCGGAATGGACGCGATAAACAGTGCTCCGACAGTGCTTCGCGGATTCATACAGTGTGATTAGATTTTATTTTTCATACCTGCATGAAAAAAATAAAATTGCATTCATTCCTTAAGAAATGGGACCAGATTATTTCTCCATTGCGATGTAAACCAGTTTTGACCAAGTTTATTTCATGTATCTGGGATACTGCTTGTGACAGCATTTCCTCTTTTGTCCCAATCCTTTCCCATGCTTTTTTCTATTGGGGACGTCAAAACCAGGGCATGATTGGGAAAGGGTAACCGGTTTAAGACGCATCTGAGTAAAGAAACGAAATAAGTAAACGTTAGAAAACTAGTAACGTCTAATACAACTTCAAACACATAGAACTTTTAAAAGAAATAGCAACCCTATCTAACCATTTCTCGAAGGGGCAAGCACAAGCTAGTTTTACGTCTCTGACAGCAAACGATTAAGGATCTCGTTGAGACAAAAGAAGAAAATAGTGATAACAAGCCTTTTCTCATTTATCTCAATATTTTGTTCTTACATGTACGAGTTAGAAAGGGCTACAAATTATGTCATTTATGTCAAAAGTGATATTTGAAATTGTGAAAATATTGAACAAAACAAATCATTTCGGAACTTTCAGAAATTTAATTTAAGGAAAAGAAAAAAGCGACTTGAATAGCAATCGCACAAGTTTATGAGCAAAAACAGAATTTTGTTGTTTTATTTTATCATAAACCATCGGACTGTTAAACAACACGATTTTGACCTTTATTTCATTGTTTATTGACCAAAAGAATTGCAGAAAAATATAATGCCCGGGTCTGAATAAAGGACCCTTAAGCCATTCCCACATAATGACGCCTTTAAACGCCCCCACAAGATAAAGGCATTGGAAAACATTGTGGAAAATGAATTTTCCTCAATGTTTTCTGCCCAAACAGACCAAATAAATTCAATTGAAATTGTCGTCTGCAACACCTTTGAATTTAGACTAGTCTAACATTATGTCGTTTGGGAATCGGTTAAAAGGACATTTCATTCCAATTTCATTTTTAGAGTATGTCTTGATGCAAAGATTGGTTATTCTAATACGCAGAAATGTTATTAGTTTTTTTTAAAGTTGTTATTTATTAGAGGCGAAAAATACGCCTTTAAAGTTGAGACAGAAATGACAAATTCCATATAAATCTAAACTGTTGTCCACAACAATTTGTTTAATTTTAACACAAAAATATATATTTCTCGTAGGGGGTTCAATATTTTGGCTTGAAATTTTCAGAATTTTCATAAGATTATTTGCTCTTTCAGATAAAAATAAAAGTAAAATTTATGAAATATCATTTTGTGTCAAATTGCGGTCTTTTCACCCTTTCCAAAACAAGACACGGACCTGACGTCCCTATTAGAATTAGTTTAAGAAAGCATTGAGACAAAAGAATGCAATGGTGATAATCAGCATTTACGGCCTTTGTCCCCAATGTTTTCTGTGCTGGTATCATTCATAAATTCTACTTTAAGTGACACATAATTTTGTCGTCTGCAGCAGGTTTAATGTGTTAATGCAGTTGCTGTTGAATAATTCTTATTCATAATAACTATTGTTGATTTGTGTGTTTGTCTCTCTGTCTGCTGTTTTACGGAGTTTAGTGAACAGTTTATTGAATTTAATCCTATTCCAAACGACAAAGTTTTAGGGTGTTCTACTTCAAAAACTGCCACAAATGACAAAATAGATGTTATTAAAGATAGGTTTTGTGTAAAATATGGTGCAGAAAATATTGATAATCAGCAGTTTCTCCTTTTGTATCAATGTTTTCCCAAGTCTTTTCTATTAGGGACGTCAAAACCTGGCCCCGGTTTCTCAAAAAAAAAAAAAACTTAAGCACATACTCATGAGAATATGCTCAACTTCAGCAGGTTTCAAATTGGACCACCATAAAATTATGCCGTTTGGGAAACTGTTTATGATCCAAGTTGCTCTCTTACGGTTGCTGCAGGACTGCAGGTCACTGAGAAGCATAGGCTGATCTGGATCCATGTTAATCTCAAATGCCATATGCATTAACCCACATTGTAAAAAAAATGTTTTCTACCTCAAAGGAAAAGAAAGGGAATTCTTAATTCTATTCACATGAAATTGTCGTCTTCAAAATCTTTGAATTTGGACCAATTATAAAATGTTGCCGTCTGGTAATGGATTAAGGACTTTTTTTTTTCAATATATCGACTGAAATGCTTTTGGAACTTCAAAAGATTTAAAGGAAAAAAGAACAACGGGAAAAACTGGCTATCACTTACAAAAAATATGGAAAACTATGTTATTTTGTTTCCTTATAGAACACCGGTCAGCAAAACAGCACGACCTTTATTCAAGCAGAATCGAGAGGGATTAAAATAAGTTGAAAAAAACTTGCTTCCCAATCGATGTAAAATAAATACGTTCAAAGGACCGTCTGAAGAAGATTTTGCTGACAATAACAAAATATTTTCATCCAATAGAAAATTATTTTCCACGAACGTCTATCTGTTCGTGGGGTAGCCCTTTCTTAAACTACATTTAGAGTAAGAACTCCGTTGCGAAAATAGATGCTGACGACAAAATAGATGTTGACAAGAAATTATTTGTGAACAATATAGCACAGAAAATATTGAGACAAAAGAAGAAAATGCTGGCTATCAGCATTTTCTTCTTTTGCTTCAATATTTTCCATTTAGCATTATCTACTATGGACGTCAAAACAATGTCTTGTTTTGGAAAAGGGTTAGTACAGAATACCTGATTCAAGTTGATAATGTATATATATATTAACAGAAAAGAATCTTGCGAAAAATAAATCTTTGAGAACCTTTGTTCAAATTAGCACTCGATAGATACAAAATATTTCCGACATATTTTGCTTCTGTTTGCAAAACGTTAGCCAAGACGTCCAAATGAAATGTAGGACTGTATGATCGCTAGCAAATTTCCACATGAATACGCTTTTTGTGCCATACAAAAGGTTTTTTTTTTTTTTTTTTTTTTTTTTTTTTTTTTTTTTTTTTAGAAAACGGCGTGGAAAAGGAACTTCTTTTCCTACAACGTTTTCTATTCAGAAAGACAAAAAGTACAATTCCATTCCCCATAAATTTGGATCAGTATATTTAAGAGACATATATCATAGATATTTTTCCATAAATTATACTTTTTTTTAATCTGAAGGAGCAAATCCTTTTACTGATAATTCTGAAAATTTCAAGCCAAAATATTGTGCCTTTTACGAGGAATGGTTTTTGGTTAAAAGTAAACTTATTATCGTTTACCAAAGTTCAGATGTAAATAGAGTCGTTTTTTTATTATTATTATTATTATTATTTTTTTTTTTTTTTTTTTTTTTTTTTTTTTTATTTCTGTTTCAACTTTGAAAGTGTTTTCTTCGCTTATCAGCAACAATTTAAAAAAACTGATAGCATTTAAACGAATTAAAATAATTATCTTGGCATCGAAACAAGAAATGTCTCTAAAACATTCGGGTGCCCGGTGCATTAATATTATGCATTATAAATGAGAACATGTTGGTAAGAATTTTCTACTTTTCCCCCAAACTGACACTTTGTATTGACATTAAAATGTGGTCTTTTTTTTGGAAAGGCTTAATAATAATTTTACATGTTCTATTTTCAGACGAATGTTCCCTACTTTACAGTTCAGTCTGACAGGCCTTGACCATCATGCCCAGTATAACGTATTTGTGGACATTGTCCTGGCAGACAACAGCCACTGGAAGTTTCAGAATGGTCATTGGGTGCCCTGTGGTCAAGCCGAGCAATTACCTCAAAGTAAGTTTGATATTTTCAAATTTACGCCAATCGGACTTTATCCTTGCGGATAAAAGCAAATGGAAGTTTCAAAATGGACATTTGGTACCCTGTGGTCAAGCCGAGCAACTGCCCCAAAGTAAGTTTGATATTTTCATGATCATCATGCCCAGTATAATGTATTCGTGGACATTGTCCTGGCAGACAACAGCCACTGGAAGTTTCAAAATGGACACTGGGTACCCTGTGGTCAAGCCGAGCAATTACCTCAAAGTAAGGTTACTCATATAACATATTATAATTCGTTCTTCGTTGTGTGAATTTCATTATTACTTGGCCATTACGACATCCGGACATTCTCCTTGCAGATATGCCTATAAGCGATCGGAAGTTTCAAAATGGACACAGGGTTTCTTGCTGTAAAGCCAAGCAACTACCCAAACGTAAACTTGATATTGTTCTTGACCATCGCTTCAGACAGATCATGGGCCGTTCGCATCATTGTCCCTGAAGATAAAATATGCTGGGGTTTTTCAGAATGGTCATTGGTTTCAGTGTGGTCATGCATGAAATGCAACTATGTCAATCCACTATTGAAGTTCTTACTTTAAATATTGGATTCATTTTGAGACAACAGGGGTCTGTTTCACCAAAACATTTAAGGTTTACGAATTGAGAATGAAATGCAGAGCCAGAGGCGAAATTTGAAAAGTGCCAGCAATTCCTTAATTGTGTTACATTTCAATTCCAAATACAAACATAAGCAATTTGTATGGTTAAGAATTTTGAATTAATGCATACATATGAAAATATTTGACAAAAATATTCACAGTTACCTCCCTTGCATATGAATATAGAGTAAAATAATATTTATAAATTATTTTCCTCTTAAAGCATAATCTTGAAATCCGGCATGATGAATCAACTTATGTATTTAGAGTGTATTTACAAGTGTGTGTGTAATTTGATGCATTTCTTACGCGTATCACCATCCTATCAAAAGCTGGATTATGTGATTGTAGTTTTAAGCGATTTTTAAGACATTGGTAAGTCAAAAATACGACTTAAATATTTTCATGAAACATGCCCCCAGGTAAAAGAGGCTGGTTATGACATGTCTCATTAAAATTAACCGTTTCGAAATGAGGGACAAGCATAAGCGACAAAGCCGAGTACCTGCATAGCTGACCAATGAGTTAATCCCATAACGTGTGGGAAAAAGATAAGTCCCAAAATTGATGATTATATACCAAAATGTCAAGTGACAACGAGCCGTGAAGATTCACTCGATAGATAAATAAATAAATAAAGTTAATTGATAAAAAAGTAGTCCGAGGTTAAATAGTTGTGGTAAAAAAGTCCGTCCACAGCGTGAGTTCACGGCTGGTATCCATACGCCGGTCGCCTTGTATGGCTTGACATGTCTAGCACAATGTTTACAATGTACCGACAGAGCGACAGACAAAAGGGTGTGGAGACATTCTAAATTTGTTATTTCAACTTCAAATCCTATATGCTGTGGGTACTCTTTAGAATCGTCTCGATGAGACGATCCAGTTTCTAGTGCGTACCAATATCATAGGGTTTGGTCATCAATTAATGATATTTCGCTTTTTAAAAAAGCCTGAATGCCCTCTGTAGCTCTGTCACCAAACGACTCGTCTAATATGTTCTTTGACGGATTTTGGTGAAGGCATTTCCCAATGTTTAATTATAGCGGACAGCAATCGTCTTCGTTTGAATCGTTTTGGAGATCGAGGCCTTTCCGATGAGTATCCAATCATTTACATTTAAAAACACAATAAAATGTAGATTAGTAGGTCTTATTTCTGAAAATACGTCGATCGTCTTGTATAGTTTGACATATCTAGCGCAATCTTTACAAAATATCAAACTCAAATAGAGAAACGTGTGAAACAGGGAATTAGATATGCATTTTGTAATTTGTTAGATTAACTGTTGTGGAAGCTCTTCGGGGTGCTCTTCGAGCTAAAAATACCGACTTTGAATAAAATTAGAATAGATATGTTGAAATTTTGAAATTAAGCCGGTCACATTATATAGTAAGTGACTATCAGCAGTTTCTTCTTCTGCATCAATGCTTTCCCAATCCGTTTTCTATTAGGGGCATTAAAGCTAAAAGCTAGTATTTGTTTTGGATTTGCTCAATCAAGTTCAAAACGACAAATCAGACTGTCCGCACTTTGTTCTATGTTGCCTGCTGTCGCGAATGAACTGTTTCGGATCAGAATCAAAAGGAAAATTGCTTATAATGACATGTAATCGTAATTAAAACGTCCTCAAGATTATCGCCATTATGAAATTGATGCTAAACGGATGTTAATTGTCGCTAAATGGTAAGGGATTTTGGATGTGTTGTCATAGAAACGCAATTAATTTCATGGCGTTTGATTGGCGGTCACCTAGCAACTAGAATCATGATGTCATTGATGGACCATAGGTCCACAGAGCTCTCTATTTCCTTTTCTAGGTATATTAAAATATGTTTCAAAATATGTAGCAAACATATAGTTTGTTGAAGATATTGCTTTAGGCAATTCGAATTTATACATTTCTTGCAGAAAGAAAATTGTTCGAAACCTTACTGATAATTGACTATATCGATAAGAACTTATTATTTTGTTAGATCTACTTGTTGAACATTGTTATAGGTATTTGAACTGAATCATTTTCCACCGAATTCTTTGCAGATGAAAACAGAAGACTTATGACATGACGCCTATTTTTATGGTCGCTTAAGTAAGGTATAAAATTCGAGCTGTTTCATGAAACTTGATTTTGGTGCCAGTGTGAATCTTTCAAATATGAAGCCATTTCACACAAGTGAATCAGGTATCATGACAAACAAATTCGTAAACTTGTAGTAAACATCTAGATGAAATTAATCGACCAACTGGTACGCACAGTTTAAAAAAATGATAACTCCACTACATGTATAATGTTACACAATTTTGTTATGAAATAATGGCTGCAGATAGAACGATTTTGTCCAACCTTTGTATTTTAGTGCCATTTGTTCAATGGTCAATTACAATAAAACAACGCATCAAAGATAGCAGTATCCGTTATACAGCGGATGGTATTGATATTGCTACCAAGGGCGGATCCAGGATTTTTTTCCAGAGGGGGGGGGGTCCAAGCCCAAGATTTTTTTTCTAAGGGGGGGGGGGGGGGTCCAAGCCAAAATTATAGCTTAAAATGTAGTAATTATCTAACGTTATACTAAATTTATATAGTCAGAATTTAATTTTCGGCCAATGCCAAGGGGAGTCCGGACCCCCGACCCCCCCCTCTAGATCCACCCATGGCTACTTTGAAAAAAAGAAAAATAAAGTAGGAAAAAATACTCAGACTGGAACTTGGGCACCACAAGAAACCCGTGTCATTGATGGGAGGTCAAAACCTGAGGCGTGTTCTTTAGAGCGAGATTTCTTGAGATTTCTTAAGATATTTTAGGATAAAGCGTTCTTTAGAGCAAGATTTTTAAGACGATCAATGGGAGGCGCCATTACCCTATACTTCGTGCGGAACCCCTCGGTCAATTCTGTAGAAACAATGTAAAAGAGGCTTGACCGAGTTGTTCCGCACGCTCCATAATTTATAAACCGCGGTGTTCCGAATGCTAAATATGGAGCATTCGGAACAGCTCGGTCAAAGTCTCGGTCTTAAAAACTCTTTATCCAAAACATCTAAAGAAATCTTTAAAAAATTCGCTCTAAAGAACGCGGCTCTGGTAACTATATGACCTCTCATTGACGATATGTTTCCTTGTATTTTTCAAGAACTTGGTGGCCGATAATAGGGAACGATTTTATCCTCATAACCGTGACATAATTTCAGACAAACAATAGTATTTCGTAAGTGTTGTTATAAAATCTCGTAACTTCGGCTTGATTCAATCCGTAGTTACGAGATTTTGCAACAACAACTACGGTTTATAAAAATATAACGGCAAACCCAGTCTATTTTAGCCCAGGCCGCGGCCTTAGCGCAGTTGGTAGCGCATCTAACCCTCATTCGATAGGTCCCGGGTTCGATACCCGGCCGCGGCTAATACCCTTTCTGACAAAATTGTCACCCACCAATGGGTTTGAAATCGTTAACCTAAGTGGGCGAGCAGCTGGAGGCTCGGTAAGGGTGTTGTGGTAGTACTGGTTTGAGAACCAACAGGAATCCATGGTTAGGTGCTCAAGCCGCCGCGATAAGACCCTGGTAGTTGAAAACGGCGTAAAACCCCAATAAACTCAAACTCAAACTATTTTTAGCCCAAAATTCGTTATATTTCTAGCCCAAACTTCATTACTATTTGTCGAAGGTTATAAAAGAAATGAACATTATTAACATTTTTTCTCTTTTTTTCTTTTTCATCTATTATTATAATAGATGAAAAAGAAAAAAAGAGAAAAAATGTTAATAATGTTCATTTCAGTATTAACCTTAAAGTAACATTTCATATTTATTTTTCATAAATTTTACTTTTAATTTCATCTGATAGAGCAAACGTTCTCATGAAAATTCTAAAAAATTTAAACAAAAATATTGAACCGTTTACGAGAAATATATATTTTTGTGCTTAAATTAAACAAATTATTGTGGACAACAGTTAATATTTATATGGAGTTTGTCATTTCTGTCTCAACTTTAAAGGTGCATTTTTCGCTTATGAATAACTGATAGCATTTACGAATACGCGTTAAATTAACCAATCTCTGCATCAAGACATATTTGAAAAAATGAAATTGGAATGGTATTTAAAAGTCCATTTAAAATGCATTATCATTTTCAGACGGACGTATCTACGTACACCCGGACTCCCCAAACACGGGCGCACACTGGATGAAGCAAGACATTGTGTTCAGTAAGCTGAAACTTACCAACAATAAAAACGCTGATGCTAGTCAAGTTGGAACAAATGTAAGTGATTTTCGCGATTTTTGTTTGTTTGTTTATTTGGTGTTTTTTTTTTTTTTTTTTTTTTTTTTTGTTGTTGTTGTTTTTGTAGTAAAGTCCTTGTATGAGCATTTCCTTAAACAACGACTGATTTTGAAAGTCAGTTGGAATAAGTTCCAAGAAGATCTTTATGCAAGAGAAAGAAAAAAACTGATGAAGTCTTACAACTCGTCTTTTGTACCAAAAGATTGCCGGCTGGGTCATTGAAAAAGTCATAACTATAGCTTGGATAAGTTGTTTTAACGTTGCTGGCGATATATATTCTATTTACATGATTCTTTTTGCTCAAATAAATCATCTCTTGATTAATTTCATTATGCGGACAAAAAACGTCTATTTGACGTCTATAAATTGAAACAAAATGATTAGATTTATTTACATTGACAAATCTGTTGAAAATCCTGTAGTGTCCAAAGGTGACACAGTTACGCACAGCTTCACACAGTGAAATGATTTCTGACATTTTCTTTTCTTTTTTTTTCATCTATGTTTTCCTCGAATGTTTTTATATTAGGAAAGTCAATGCCAGGTATTCCTAGGAAAATGGGTTAAATTGGAATAAAAATGATTAAATTTATTGACATTTGACAAGTCTGGCTATATCATGCAGTGTTCAACGGTGACTAAGTTACGCCTACCGTCATTAAAAATATCGATTGTCCAATCAAAACGATTCATTCAGTCACGTGTACTCGCGACGATAGCGACAGTGAATAATAAATAAAAAAAGAAAAGAAAAGAATTGTAGTGCAATTCATTTGATAATTTTTCAAAATTTGAACTATGGTTTCAGATATATCCAAAGTTTTGTCAAGTGATATGTGAAAAAAGCAATGACACAGTTTCACCTAACTTGATCTTGTGTCATTAAAAATCAATGTGTAAGTGCGATTCCACACATAGAGGGTTCATATTGTGTTTTAGAATTCGAGAAATTCACACTTAAAGCGATTTGTTAGAGCAGGTGATATTTGTTGTAGAATTGTTATTTGACCCTTTTCTATTGACATGTGAATTGATACGAGAGCTATAGATCTGCGAAAAACTGCGTTCGGAACTTAACTTTAATCCAAACCATCACGCGTAGCACCTATGGATCCAGAAGGAATCCTGAGGACCTTGTCCCCTCGAAATATGGCAATAAAAGGTTTTCAATATGAATTCATATGCTTTTTACATGTATCTCGGTCCAGAATCCTGCAAAGATTGACAACTTTGATAGTTTAAGTACAAAGCGGCAGTGTTATTGCTGCATAGCTTCCTTTGTTAAACTCGTTGTCTTTTGCACTATAATAAACAATCGCAGTTCAATATTGCGGCAAATGCATTTTTTTCAAGATAATACGATCCTCTTGATAAAGGCATTTGTCGAAATATTGAACTGCGATTGTTTATTATGGTGTATTTATTATATTCTCCGAGGAATATTTCTGTGAAACATTGTTTTTTTTGTTTTAGATTGTATTGAATTCCATGCACAAATACCAACCACATATCCACGCGATACAAGTAGACGGCTGTGGGCCGGAAGACCAGAAAACATTACAGACACATTGTGTTTTTGTTGTTTGGAAAAGGGTTATAAGTCTCAATAAATAACTTAGCAGAGCATCTCTAGCTTTTAGCTAGAGATGCTCTGCCAGATCATTTATCGGGACTTATAACAAAACATTGTCTATTCCTTTCAGATTGTTCCGAACTCATTTTATTTATGTGACTGTTTATTATACATGTATCATGTTTATTTGTTGTTTGGAAAATAAATAAATGAAATATTGTCCTTTTTCAGATTGTTTTGAACTCCATGCACAAATATCAACCACGTATCCACGTTAAACAAGTAGTTGCTGTGACTGCCTAGAATTATCTTGTGTGTTGTTTAGAAAATAAATTAATAAAATATCGTTATTTTTTGTCAGATTGTTTTGAACTCCATGCACAAATATCAACCACGTATCCACGTAATACAAGTAGACGGGTCTGGGCCGGAGGATCAGAAAACTTTACAAACACATTCATTCGCGGAGACCCAGTTTATTGCCATAACTGCCTATGATATCATGTGCCTTTGTTGTTTTGCAATGGATTATATATCTAGATAAAGGACCAGGCAAAGTATCTCTAGCTATTAGCTAGAGATGCTTTGCCTGGTCATTTATCGAGGCCGATAATATTTTATTGTCTATTTTTATTTCAGATTGTTTTGAACTCCATGCACAAATATCAACCACGTATCCACGTGATACAAGTAGACGGGTGTGGACCGGAGGACCAGAAAACTTTACAAACACATTCATTTCCAGAGAAACAGTTTATTGCCGTGACTGCCTATCATGTGCTTTGTTGTTTGGAAAAGGGTTACAAGTCTCGATAAATGACCTGGCAGAGCATCTCTAGCTAATAGCTAGAGATGCTCTGCCATGTCATTTATCGGGACCTATAATAAAATATTGTCTATTTTATTTCAGATTGTCCTGAATTCTATATAGGCCCTACATGTATATGCACAATATGTATCACTTATCGGACCTTTTATACACTATTGTCCTTTTTTCAGATTGTTTTGAACTCCATGCACAAATACCAACCACGTATCCACGTAATACAAGTAGACGGATGTGGGCCGGAGGATCAGAAAACATTACAAACACATTCATTTGCAGAGACTCAGTTTATTGCCGTGACTGCTTACCAAAATACAGATGTAAGGATTGTTTTGATATTTTCCTGACTACTTTTTGAAACAGTGTTTGTGTACATTTGAGCTTTTAAAATAGATTTCTTTTCTTGTTTAATTAAAGTGACATTTCACATTTATTTCATTTTTTAAAAGTATGCCTTGATGCAAAGATTGTTTATTCTAATGTGTAGAAATGCTATCAGTTTTTTGAAGTTGTTAGTTATAAGCGAAAAATACGCCTTTAAAGTTGACACAGAAATAACAAATTCTATGTAAATCTGAACTGTTGTCCACAACAATTTGTTAAATTTTAGCACAAAAATTTATATTTCTCGTAAATGGTTCAGTATTTTGGCTTGAAATTTTCAGAATTTTCATAAGAAAACATGCTCTTTTAGATAGAATAAAAGTAAAATTTATGTACAAATAATTGTGAAATGTCACTTTAAGCACCAATATGCATGCCCTTTAAACGTACAAGCCGATGTGCATCGAAGTTCGTAGTGTTCAAAATACACTAGAAAAATCAAAGAAGGAAGTTGAACTGTGGACAAATTCAAAATGCCACGTGTAATGTTCTTGGGTCATCTTTAAACAGAAAGAAAATAATATAATGAATTAACAACTTTTAGATAAAAACCTATAATCACGAGTCAAAATGTCGTGGTTCCAGCAACATGTTTTCTTGTCTTTTGCAGTTAGATTTGTTTATTATTAGTCTTATCATATTGTTTTTGTAAAATTGAGTACATGATGTAGCTAAAATTAAACAAAAAACATTTCCAGAACACCATTTCTTCAATTTATTTCAGATAACACAGTTGAAGATTGATCACAATCCGTTCGCTAAAGGATTCAGAGACAGCTTTGACAGGTAATGTATCCCACTACCAGACGGCAAAATTATGGACTGTTCCAAATTCAAAGATGATGCAGATGAGAATTTCTAGTTAATATAATTTCATGTTTTTTGTCTTTTTGTGTAGAAAACATTTTGGGAAATGAAGAAATTGCTTGTCACAAGCAATTTCTTCATTTCTCAAAAGGTTTTCCAAATCTATTATTTTGAAGGGAGTCCAAAAAGTCATTTCGTAGGAATGGGTTAAATTAAGCCAATGGCATTTTCATAGTGTAACAGTTTGTATATAACTCGGCTCGACGCAACCATGATTGTTGAATCCGCAAATAAGTAAGACTATGTTTACCGGAATGAAAAATTTAATGGTAAGCTTGTCATTCTTCAATGATTTAATTATGACCATTGGCAAATTTTCATTTTTTGTCGCTATTGAAATACGCCAAAAAGGAAAAGGCCAATTTAAATCAATTTGCAATATAGGCCTATGTTTTTTTTTGTTTTTTTTTTTAAAGTTTACGCCAATGAATTGAAAAGTAAGGCATTTTTGCATAGACATTTACTAAATCGGATGACATAGACCTCCATAAATGAATGGACACTTTACGAAAATAAACCAATCTAACTGAACCATGATATGACCGTCGTTGTTTTTGCAGAGGCCCCGAGCGAGGAAGTCCCTCACCAACATCGTTCTCACACAGTCTACAGACAGGGTCGTCCAGTTTTGGTCAGTTTTCTCTACAGCGGTCAATGGGCTATCCCGGCCGTCTCCACAACGCCAACCGGGGATTCCCCCTCACCATGAATCCGGTGGAGCATGCGCACTCAGACTTTTACAATCAGCATAATAGTTCTAATGGCGGACATCACAACGCGTCAAATGTTGTTTCTGAAAATGGACCTCATTCGAAATTCTCGAATGGCAATGACAATAATGGAATTCAAACCTCGAAAGGATACCAATTTGTTAACAATTATTCACAACAACACTACCTCAACCCGGTTGACAGTAAAATGTTTGAAAATGGCGGCGATTCTTCGAACGGGTCCTATCAAGCAGACAACGTTGACATAAAACCGGATATAACTGGTGACTGGAACAGTGTGCTTGGAAAGAAAAGACAGGAAGTACACGACGAAGATCAGACACAAACAAAACGCCTGAGATCCAGTGACGATTATGAAAACCAAAAACATTCGGAAATTAATGGCGCCAGTCCCTCCATGGTGAACAACACAAGCGGAAGTGACGTAAGGAGCAATGACGGTGTAATCGTTCAGTGCAAAACGGAGCAAGTCGAGAGATCAATGTGGCAAGAGTTCACAGAAAACTGAATTTTGATACGCAAACAAAGCCTGGTTACTAAAGTCGAAAACAGAAAGTCTCGAAAAGACGAAAATGCCAACGAACTGAATGTTTGCGTTTTCCCCACCCTATGTGTTTTCAATCTATTCTCTTTTTTTGTTAATGAAAACCACCAAAATTGTCTACTTTTTAATTTAAGTCTGTGCTGAGTTTATGTAATGTTTAGGCCATCGCTGGCAGAATGTTAACAAGATAAGAGAAGGATTATGCACTTTCTGCTGTCGAATTATTACGACGTCGCCTGAAAAATGGCGACGTCGTGCGAATCTTTAACCCATTACCAGACGGCAAAATTCTAGACTGGTCCAAATTCAAAGATTTTGCAGACGACAATTTCAAGTTGATGAAATTTTAAAAATCTTTCAATTTTGAGTCAGAAAACATTGTGGAAAATGAAGAAATTGCTTGTCAAGTTGTCACAAGCAATTTCTTCTTTTTCCACAATGTTTTCCCAAGCATTTTTCTTGAGGGGAGTCAAAAAGAGTCACTGTGTGCTAATAGGTTAAAAGACCCTATTACGGGCAAACGTAGGACAATTGACATCTGTTAACCCTTTCCCAAACAAGACCTGGTTTTGACGTCCCTATTAGAAAAAGGCTTAGGAAAACATTGAAACAAAAGAAGAAACTGCTGATAACCAGCAGTTTCTCCTTTTGTCTCAACATTTTCTATGCCATATTTTACACAAATCCTATCTTTTATAACATCCATTTTGTCATTTGTGGTAGTTTTTGACGTGGACGACCCTAAAATTTTGCCGTTTGGGAAAGGGTTTAAAAGACCCTATTACGGGCAAACGTAGGACAGTTGACGTCTGTTACATGACGATATCCACGCGTTCGGATATCCTCGGATAATGTCGATCAAAGATCGAATCATCGACTCGGATGTGTGTGTATGAAGAAATCTTAAAAAAAATGGATTTCTTAGCCGGAAGTAGCTACGCTTCATAAAGTAGTTTTCGAGGTCAACCAAATGCACAACCATGCATGGCAACTTGCGGGACTTGCAGGTTGTAATCATTCTAAAAAGAGAGGACACTGGAACTGCAAACAACGCATTTCAGTATCATTGTCGTGTCATTGTTGACATTAGTCACAGACGAACGTTTTGAATTGTTGTTCTATTCTATTCATAGTCTGAAAGTAGTTCTACGAGATGCATCCGAGGTATGATTCGATAGAGTTGTCCTTGGTGATCCAATTGGATATCCACGGTGTATAATCACGTGACACGACAATTTCAGAAAATCTTCAATAACTTTCTTGATATGGGACCGATTTGAATTCGATTTGAAGCAGAGAATGTGGACAGACGTCACGCATTAGATGGGCGGTTTTTTTTTTCAAAAATCCAACACGTCTAGCTTATTCCTTGCATTTTCCCACCTTCTCTGCTTCAAACCGAATTCAAATTGGTCAAGTATTACAAAAGATATTGAAGATTGTCGAAAATTCTGAGTCACCTGATTATACACCGTGATATCGGTTAACTTTGAATAACTGCATGTGTCGAGGTTGAAATCTGATTTTTAATTGGATCTTCAAAAAAGGCTATAAAAATCTCACCCCAGAAAAATGTAGAAAACTTTAACAGAAAAATAGCTCATTTTGAGCAATTTCTCTATCTATCTATATATACTGCCTAACTCCCCTTTCGGGTATTACTGGCAGGTGCAATTCTCTTCTGTGTCTTGTATATTTCTAACTAAATCAAACATTTGCTTGCAACAGTAAAACAGGAAACAAATGTCTTAAATTATTATGAAAGTCGCCTGTGTCGAAGTAATATGCATGTACCGATGTAATTTTACAGCCCTATTAACGGCCTGAAATCGAGTGTCGGCTTCACTTTGGCATAACCATTTGTGGTGGAATCAAACTACAGTCGACACTCGTTGTGTCGAAGTCGGAGGGACCGTCAAAATACCTCGACATATCCGGAGTTCGACTTATCCGATTTCGTTCGGCTTCGATAAAGTTGATATTTGACTGTTTTTGATACTAATCAAGTACGATTATTATTGAAATATAGTAGAAAAAAGGAAAGAAATTGCTCGTTTCGAGCAATTGCTCGTTTCGAGCAATTTCTATCCTTTTCCTAGGCCCACTATGTTTCAATAGCTATATTGAGTTCGAAATTATTTTGTTTGAAAAAAAAGTATGGCCATTGATGAAAACGGGACCAGATTTAAACTTCGACTTAAGCGAAAGCAAGTATTTTTATCCGTAGATTTTTAAAAAAAAGTTCAACCGCTTCCAGCAAATTTTACCACCTTCTCCGCTTCAACCCTAATCCAAATTGGTTAGTATTATTGGCGATATTCTTAAATTGTTGCATCACGTGATTGCCAGCACAAACATTATTTAAAGGCTCTGTTGTAATTGTGACATGTGAAATTTTGTGTCATGTGAACATTTTGTGTAATGTGACAACGTGCATGTGAATATGTAGTAACCACCATTATTGTTACCGAAAATAAAATGTGAAATATGTGAAACGTTTTGTTTTTATTATATCACTGCTATTCATCGAAAACCTCGTAACTGCAGCTTAAAACAAGCTGCAGTTACGAGGTTTTCTATGAAAATCGGCGATATGCCTTTGAATATGCTCGTATATTGACACCCTCTTCTCCACGGTGGGGATCGTGCATTATGGGATGGATAACGAATACGGACAAATTTGCCTCGCTTCAGGTAAGAAATTGTGCAATATTGAATAATTTTCTTATTTTCAAGCGGTTTGTTGCATGTACCCCGCATTACTGAGTTCTGTCCCAACCGACCAGAAAAACGACAAACCCTTTTTCTAGTCGGTTGGGATCGGTTTTTGAGAAAAGTACAAGGAGTTTCCAGATAAGTAATACATCTGAGAAAAGGGCTCAGTAAGACGGAGTACATGCAACAAACCGCATGAAAATTGACACAGAAATAAGAAAGTTATTGCACAAATTCTTACCTGAAGCGTGGTTAATTTGGCCGTAGTCGTTACCATTTCGCTATCTTGTCGGTTGGGAAAATATTTCGGAAAAAGTACCATGAGTTTTCTAATATGTCATACATCCGATGAAAGAGCTCGGTCAGGCGGGGTACATGCAACAAACCTTTTGAAGATTGACGCACAAATAAGGAAGTTATTGAAAAATATCTTACCAGAATCGAGATTATTTTGTCCGTATTCGTTATCCATCCCATCATGAACAATCCCCACCATGTTCTCTGTCTGCACGTTTGGTAAAGGCCTGGTCAAATACACATTTCCGTTTTCTACATCACGTTCAAAAAGTGTCACCCGTATAACGTAGCCTATTTTTTGACGTGACGTAGACATGATGTTTCGGAATCAGAATTTCTTTGAGGGACGTTCCAGTATGCAAATAATTGGGAAAGGGGGGGGGGGGTGATCGCTTGGATGTTTTTACGCGATTTTTTTACAGATGAAAATGAAATAACCAGGCAACAGAGGTGGGGGGCGGTGCGTTTGAACCCCCCTCCCCCCTCTGGACCAGCCCGATGTGGCCGCAGAATTGTATGTGACCGGGCCTTATTAACCATTTCCCAACAAGACCGGGTTTTGACGTCTCTAATAGAGAAGGCTGGGAAAAACATTGAGACAAAAAAAAAGAAGGAAATGCTGGTACCAAGCAGATTCTCCTTTTGTCTTAATATTTTTGTACTATGTTGTACTCAAATCCCTTCCTTTGCAGTGCAGTGGCGGATACAGGATTTCTGTGGTGGGTTTGAATATACAAATAGGGGGCTCGTGTTCCTCTTATTGCACAAATTTGACTGAACTTCTGCATGAATATGAAATAATCAGGCAACAGAGGGGTTTGTTTGACCATTTGAGCCGGAATCTGAAAAAACGTCCCTTATAGCATTTGAGAGAACTGTGTTTCAAGATTAGCCTATGCCTAGGTGCAGTCTGACTCAGGGTGTACAACGTTCGAACTGCATTATGGGTAATTTCGGCTCCGCCGTGGTGAATTTTGTTGAAAATTCCCTCGACTCAGGTAAGTGTTTATCGAATATTTCTGCCAATTCACGACCGATTTTGAAAAACTAACGTGGAGTGCCCCCGCCTTAACGAAAGCAATCATCGGATGTTAATTTCTCGTCCCTGCACACAGTAATAAAAAGTTATTGAAGAACGAAATTTGGAAAAAGCGTTTTCTGATGGCACCGCCGTGGAGAAATTTACAATGATTTTGAAGAAAATGAGCTAAAATACAAATGTCCGAGTACGAAAGCATGCTGTGTGTTATCAGAACGAGCCTAACTGCGGTCCGCCTGACCATAACCCTCAGAAATCTGATTGAAACCATGAAATTTAAGCAGTTTGCAAAATTGCTCCGCCGTGGAGAGTGCAAGAAAAGGCTCCGCCGTGGAGTAAAAACGTGTTAAAAGACATGCATTGTGCTTTGCCACCGATAGGAAACGAATCGGACCATACAAATGCATCTTTGTATATAACCTATACATGTATTACATGTATCTTACTTAGATCATGCCTATGTACGTAGTAAGACCGTAGAAATTATACATGGTGTCTCAAAAATGCAATCAATTCTTCTAGTGCAACAACTCTATGAATCATATACCGATTTCCATGTTTTCATGTATGAATATGTAAGTACAGGAGACCGGGTCTATCTGTTACATGGGGCAAGTTGTTACACCTACAGCTGCACAACAATGATCGCACGCACAATGTTCTAACTTTCATGATATGGTATCTTTTTTCTTTTATTTTTCTTTTATATTAACTTCTTAAAAGTCAATCTCGGAGATTTAGATAAAAATGCAAAAAATAGTTGAAAATCTGAAAAAAATCGTATAAAAGTTAATTGTCTTTAAAATTTCCATTTGACTCTGTTCACCCGGTTAGCTCATCCTACGTTATAAATGTGTTTTCACAGAAAAAAATAAATCTATGTTTCTTTGAAATCGATCTTGTCTACAAATGCCACACTGTTTACCCATGAGATTATCTGAAAGTTCAAAATTGCGAGTGGGGCAAGTTGTTACATATGATTTGGGCAAGTTGTTACACTGTAATGATACAGTAGGCCTATTGTGAATTCGTTTGGTCTCGAAATACAAAGCATATTCTTCATTTCCTACAATGATTTCTAGCCGTTTTTGTGCTTCAAACACAGTTAACCAAGGTTTCTCCTTTGGACTTAATAAAAAGGTCCCAAGATATATGAAACGCCCTGTGGAATAGGGTTGTAATAGTAAATGGTAAAGACACCGACATTAACAGGTAGGACGAACTGCCCATGATGACCAGAACCGAAACGTTTAGCCCTATAATGATTTGCTGAATTTGAAAGGATCATTCTATCTATCTGTGTGGTCATCCTGGATCCGTCCTTGTTGCCCAAGTTCGTCAAATATGACTTCCGGATGCCATATACCTGAAAATGTCTCGATCAACAACTTCAAAGTTGGTTACAATATTTTCGCCCAGGGTCACATTAGGTCTTACCTATTTTACAAAAAAGAGAGGATTTTTTTAATAAAAATCCTTTCAAATTATTCTAATCAGCCATGATTCATGAAAGCTAACAGCACGAGTTTTTTTTATAGATCTTTTGAAACATGAAAAAGCAAATCAGAAAGAGCACCGATTTCTTTGATGGGATTTGATTATCATATAGAAGTGAATATATTGCTGTAATGCTTCAGAAACAGACAATCCAGCTCCCATGTAACTATTAAGGGTTATTGATGGCTAAACCACATGTTAACCATATGACATCATGGAAATATGTATAAAATATGCATCAATTCTGGTTAAGCTATGGTTAGAAAAATAATTTGCAGAAGTAATTGCACCCTGTTTTGTCCCTATATGGAAACGTTTTCAAATAAACAAGTGCATTCTCTACTGTGTAATTGAAAAGAATATAAAGCTGTAACAATCTTTTATTGAATCATTGGATGCCTTCCACATCATGTAAATTTATTAGTGGCTCTTGGAGCAAAAACATAACATTGGTTAAAACTTGGAAGGCCAACTTTGGATGCTTTACCGTACGGGTTCTAGACGTCTTTTCTATTTCATAATATTTAGCCTGACCTTTATTGAATGTCATAGTGTCACTTATGACGGAGCATAGACAATGTGACCAAATAGTAAAGAAAAATGGCAAATTAGTACATGTATACCTATTTTGGCTTCCATACGTGTAATTTTGTAAATAAAAGTAATATTTATATTTAATCTATATTTTTCTTCAATGAGTTTTTGGGCATGCATATTGCTTTAGGTTGGGTACTTTTATGCTACTGTTAATTTTACTGAATAAAAGTGTTATAAAGAGCATAGTCAAATAATTTACTGGAAACAAGTTTTGGAACAAAATATCACCTTCATCAATAATATGTATTAAATGACATTGTTACCGGTTTGGGATTTCTATGTAATTTAGTTCAAAGTAAGAGGAAACATGTAGTATGCGTTTGTGATAATATGGTATCTGGACAAAGACTCCAACATACTTAACTATTGAATTCAATTTTACTCTTTTCGCAAATTTTACTGAGAAAATATGCACATTTTAAAGATTAATTCAATAAAAAAAAATCACAATAATTTCCTCAAATACTTTTTCTGTTATGAATGTAACGCCTTATGTGTCTCGGAGCAAATTCAATTGACAGATCTTGAAAATACATAAAAGATTTTGGGACACATGAAAATGGGGACATAATTCGTGTCATAGTGGGAATAAGTCACAGTGCCTTTTTGGAATCAAGATTTGATTATCTAAGATACTATTTGCATTTTCATAGCTTGTATACAATACGGTCCATTATCACCATGCAGAATTAAAGAAAATTCATGCGTGGGCAGATTTGAGACAACCCATTTCAAAGATAATTTACTTTCATACGATTTTTTCAGATTTTCAATTATAACTTGGATTCTTATTTAAATCTCCAAAATTGACTTTTTAGAAGTTGATATAAAAGAAAAATAAAAGATAAAAGATTCCATATCATCAAAGTTAGCACATTGTGCGTGAGGTCACAGTCGTGCAACTGTAGGTGTAACAACTTGCCCCGTGTAACAGATAGACTCGGTCTCCCCTACAAACATATTCATACATGGAAATCGGTATAGGATCAACGAGATTGTAAAATGATATAAAAAAAACTTTGTGATCTGCCTTAACCATTTCCTGAACAAGACATGGTTTGGTGTTCCTAGTAGGAATATATTTCGATAACATTGAGGTACTTAGGCATGATTTAAGTAAGATAATACATAGGTTATATACAAAGATGCATTTGTATGGTCCGATCCGTTTCCTATCGATGGCAAAACACAATGTATGTCTTTTAAAATGTTTTACTCCACGGCGGAGCTTTTTTCTTGCACTCTCCACGGCGGAGCAATTTTGCAAACTGCTTAAATCACGGTTTCAATCAGATTTCTGAGGGTTATGGTCAGGCGGACCGCAGTTAGGCTCGTTCTGATAACACACAGCATGCTTTCGTACTCGGACATTTGTATTTTAGCTCGTTTTCTTCAAAAACATTGTAAATTTCTCCACGGCGGTGCCATCAGAAAACGCTTTTTCCAAATTTCGTTCTTCAATAACTTTTTTATTACTGTGTGCAGGGACGTGAAATTAACATCCGATGATTGCTTTCGTTAAGGCGGGGGCACTCCACGTTAGTTTTTCAAAATCGGTCGTGAATTGGCAGAAATATTCAATAAACACTTACCTGAGTCGAGGGAATTTTCAACAAAATTCACCACGGCGGAGCCGAAATTACCCATAATGCAGTTCGAACGTTGTACACCCTGTGACTGGGACCATGCTGCTGTCTTACGGTGACTACATGTCAGTAAGGAGCTATTGGAGAACAACGTGGTTCATGATCAGACTGCATGTAGACGCATCACCATGTTGGACTCAAGGGCCTTACCCTTTCCAGATGGTTCATTTATAGACGAGTGTAGAGTGAAATTTTCTCCTTCTCGCCCGTAGACCCCAGGGGCCGGTTTCATCAAAAACGTCCTAGGACATGACTTAAAAAGTGGCCTGAGACCTTTTGTAGGACGTCCGTAAGTCAGTTTCATCAAAATGTCCTAAGCAGTTCCTACGACTTAAATTTGCGTTTCATCAAAATATGTCCTACTTTAGTTATGCTCGATCAAAAGGCCCCAGAAAATCACGTGCAGTCCTAATTTTAGCTAAATTTTGTCATTGTAATGTATAGAAACTTTCCAAACGTCAAAGAAAAACGAACATTCAACATTTGGGATTTGAGCACTGTTGGACAAGGGGAAAATCGTTTCTGCTAGCGAAATTATCTTTTTGTTGAAAAAAGATTTAAGGAAGCGTCAATAATGTAAGAATTTATCCTAGTCCCCAAAGCAAAGTAATTCTGCAAAAAAGTCCATACACTAAGGAAGCCATAATGGAAAGATATTATGTAAGACCTACTCCCGGACAAAACAAGATTTGGAAAATGTTTTTTACTTTTTATGGCAGATTTTGTTTTTGTTCAATATTATAATATTGCCATTTTTTTTTTGTAAATGAAATTTGAGAAAGCAAACAACTTTTTTGTTGTAGTCGGCTTTGACGTTTTAACATCACTCAGAAAATGTATTAATTCGGTATACATGTACGATATTTTGTTATGCTGAAAGAGGACTCTTCAGGGACTATAATCATCAAATAATCAATAATAATCAGTATTTGTTAATGGCTAGATTGATGATGTTGAATATGTTGTCTTTGTCAATCCCCAGACAAAAGTCACCCCAAGTCTCTAACGTTACGTGGGAGTATGTAACTGCCAATGATAGAACCTGTATACGATTCAAGACACTTTTAGATTGGGTCAATTTGAAAGCTAAAGCAGACGACAAAATGTTAATGAATAATAGCACAGAACATGTATTGATCAAAAAGTGAGAAAGTGCAGCAATTTCCTTTCCCTCAATGTTATTGAAGTTGTCTTTTACGCCGTTTTCAACTGCTTTGGTCACACCGCGGAGACTGGAGCACCTAACCATGCATTCCTTTTGTTTCTCATACCACAACACTCAAACCGAGCCTCCAGCTGCTCGCCCGCATAGGTTCGCGATATCAAACCATTGATGGGTGAAATTTTGTCAGAGAGGGCATTTGCCGGAGCCAGGTATCGAACTCGGGACCTCTCGAGTGAGCGACAGGGTGTAATGAGACACAAGGTTAAAAGGGTAAATAATGGTGTTTTGTTTTGTTCTGTTTTCTCTCTCTCTCTTTTTTTTTGGGGGGGGGGGGGGGGGTTAAAATAAGCGGGTTTAAGATGTTTGAAGCAAATAACTTATTTCTTTTAAAAGCTGAGTTATACAAATACATTTACATGCCACGGAAATTTTAAGTGTAAACAACTTCTGTTTGTGTCAAATACATGTACGTGTATTTCTAACCTGTCTGTTTCATATTATACTGATCCAGCTATCATTTTAACTGACCAGTCTGGGATTCTAACTTTTAGCAGTAAAGGCCTATACTTGAATTGGAGCATCGTCAAGTGTCAAATACTTACATAAAAAAGCATCAAGGACCCTTCATTTCCTCTTTTTATCCTGTTTTCTATCCATGATTGAATGTCCATCATCACACGTTGAATTGCGACTTAACAGAAGTAATATTTCTTATTCATCTAAAAGACAGAAAAAAGACTCATATTTACGAATGATATTCGTTTTGTATCGCTTAGCAATGTGTGCCCTTGTTCATACTCAGATAAAGTGAGCCCACTCTCTGACAAAATGGAAGCTGATGGAGTTTGGACATAATCATAGTACAAAACATTCTTAAATAAATGAGAAAATGCAGCATTTTTTCTTTTCTCTCTATGTTGTTAAAGGTGTCTTTATCTAGAACGTCACAAGGAGGTCTAACTTGACATAACATTTAAGAGTTGGTGGGTTCGAAGCGGTGTAATAGATGTTTTAATCAAATGATTTATTTATTTGTACATGTAGCTGGATATTCACATGCCTTGTTTATCGTGGTTTATGTCCATGTCGTTTTAATATCTGACCATCAGCCTCCGATTCCAAAAGAAATTGTAAAGCTGATGCCTGTCATCGACTGTAGACCATTTAAGACAAAATTTAAGTCAAAAAGTCGGATTTAAGTCACCAAAATATTGGTCTTAAATTTAAGTCAAAAAGTAGGAACTTTCTAAGTCTTGAGACATTGATGAAACGCGACTTACGACTTAAATGTATTTAGGACGTTTTTTAAGTCAAAAATAGGACTTAAATGGTTTGATGAAACAGGCCCAAGGTCCAGTTTCATCAAGATATTTAAGACGTATTTTTGACTTACGGGCGTCTTACGACAAATTTAGGGCAAGAAACGCGTATCGCTAATCTATCGAGACATGGGTTATGCGATTGTTGTTTTAAGGACAGATCCTCCAGTTGTTTCTGCGCAACTTACTGTGCATATCCTAAATAACGAAATAAAGCTGTTTCAGTAATTGGCCTTTGTCAGCAAATGTATTTCTTACATTTAGTTAAGGTTTGGTTGATAAATGACAAGACCCTTTTCGGTTATTTCAATTTTCTCTGTTTGGTCAATTAAAGTGTAATAGTACTCGGATGGTACATTTCGCTTTCTGTTACGCGTTCAAAGTGTGGCGTTAGCGATAGGAAACGGAGCAACAAAAGCAAAGTGGTGTCTTTATGAGATAGTCCGCTTCAGATGGACACAAAAGATGACACGTTTTATTATCTAAAGCTGGCAATAAGGAATAAAATGGATAAAAGTAGTGAAACAATTTCGGACAGAGCTGTAAAAAGTAAACCAAATTTTACTTATAGCTAAGAAAAACGCTTGGTTTGATATATTCTTCTTTCTTTGATTTTGTAGATATGACCAAGCACTATGTCTATACCAAAAAAGAAAAAAATCTTACCGCTGGAATATTTTTTATCACCAGTAACGTTGCGAAAAAAGAGCAATTTCAACTACTTTTGAAAGAATGTTTTACTAAAAATTTCAAAATCATCACTAAATTTTCCCAAATTGATACTCATTTAGACAGAATAAAACATATTGAACACAATAAAGACTTATTTATGTAATCCTAGTCATTTCGAACACCTTTTTCGTGGGTATTTAAGTGACACCTCATTTTTGCAATTTTAGACAAGAGTAGTCTCCCTTGAAATTCAATAACTTTTTAATTTGCTTGGTGACCTATAGTTTTTAAGTCATTTTTTTACTTCTCATATATTTAAATATCAGTACAGAAAAAATAAAAAAAATCTTACTGTGGGAAATAAATGGAGGATCTGTCCTTAAGCGATTTTTAAGACATTGGTAAGTCAAAAAACACGTCTTAAATACATTGATGAAACTGGACCCAGGCCCCGGTTTCTCGAGAAAAAAACTTAAGTAGATCTACGTTCTAAGACTCAAAACTGAGCACCTTACTCAAATCACACGAAATCCACGTGGACTTCAATCGAACACCCTTCAACGTTGGGGAGTATACCATTGAAGTTGAGCATCTACTCATGGGTGTGTACTAAAGTTTTTTTTCGAGAAACCAGGGCCTGGCCAAATACCATTCAGCATCCACATCGACTTCGACATCGGGTCCAAAAATATTATTCTGTTGTAAGCCTACGACGGAACATTTTTAGGTGCTCCGATCGTGAGGAAGCGAAGTCGTATGCCTGTACGACCGGGCCCCGGTTTCTTGAAAAAACTTAAGTACGTTCTCATGCTCAAATCTGAGCACCGTGCTCAAATCGCACGAAACCCACGTGAACTTCAATCGAATACCCTTCAACGATAGAGAGTATTCGTTTGAAGGGGCGGCACGAAATTCCCAAATCTACCCAAATCTACCCAAATCTTACCCAAATCTACCCAAATCTACCCAAATCTAACCCAAATCTACCCAAATCTACCCATATCTTACCCAAATCAAGCAAACTGTTCGACATATTTCAGCTTTTAGTAACAGAAAAAATGGAAAACAAATAACATCGTCGATGTTACTGCAAAACGTGATCAGTTTCTCAATATTTTGATTTTAAGATATTCGCTAAGGTCTCTTTAAGTGTGACAGGTCACATAGTTAAGGACACATTTCCGTATTGTGGTCCCAGATCTATTATGTGTCATGCACGGATCCAGACTTTTTCCCTCTGTTTTCCAGGTGGCCGACTGCCTTGGCGCAAGAAAAACAAATTCTCAAATTCGAGGGAAGCGCAACCTTGGATCCGCGTATTGGTGTAAATTATATATAAAAGCTGTGACAAATTACTCTAATACAGGTTGAGAAGTGTGTGATATCATCGTTACAACATTTAATCCGATGATTGTCATAATACTATAACCTTTTCCCAAAAGAACCCAGTTTTATGTGCCTTACAGAAAACAACAACAGCAACAACAAATCAAAGTACTGAAAGTACTGTTAGAGAGCATGTTTGACACAACATGAAATCTTGTGACAATATTGCATGGTAACATAATTCATGCAAAACAATCCATGAATATAGGTGGAGCTGTATTAACCCTTTCCCAAACGACAAATTTTTTAACTTTTCCAACTAGAAATCCACTGCAGACGTCAAAGTGGACGTTGATAAAAACAGGATTTGTGTAAAATATAGCTTAGAAAACATTGAGACAAAAGGAGAAACTGCTGGTTATCAGCAGTTTCTTCTTTTGTTTCAATGTTTTCCCATGCCATTTCTATTAGGGACGTTAAAACCAGGTCTTGTTTGGGAAAGGGTTAACAAAACATTTTAATCCAACAGCAAAATTTTAGACTGTCCCGAATCCAAAGATGTTGCAGACGACAATTTTAACTGAATGAAATTTTACATGTTTCTGTCTTTCTATATAGCAAACATTGTGGGAAATGAAGAATTTGCTTGTCATAAGCAGTTTCTTCATTTTCCACATTATTTTCTGAGACTATTTTCCTGTGGGTGTCAAAAAGAGTCACTGTGTGGTAATGGGTTGAAAGAAAGCCCACCAAAACGTCACCAAAACATGACTTCATTCAAAAGGCTGCATAATGAGGAACTGTCCATCATAGTTTCTTACAAATTCAACCATAAATGGAGGAATGTGTTAAAAATGTATTGACAATAAAGTGAAGCCTCTTTTTCTGTGATGCAATATAGTATCACCAAACCTATCACCATTTTCTTCTTTTACCTCAATATTTTCCAAAGCTTGCTCTTATAGATACATTAAAACAAAGTTTTGTTTGGGAAAGGATAAGTTCAAATCAATCCATTTATAAATGTGTGAGAAGATGAGTTAAAAGGAAATTTACTCTAATGCCCCCTTTATCCATGACACAACATATTATCACCAAACAGCACAAGCTTTACAATAAATACACTCAGATAGACACCCTCTAGTAGAATTTCTGTCTGCAGAATGTGATTCTATTTTTGGACCATTTGCACTGTCCAAAATTTAGGCTACATGACTTGACCGCATGACCTGCGTGACCCAATTGTGAATGGCAAATTACTACTCAGATCTCTTTTTTATTTAAGACTTGTTTAATACTTGATTTTTTTGCTTAGATCATACATGCCATCTAGTTTATATTATGACTCATTTGACACGTAGATTATTCTAATTGTCATTTAGATCTTTTTGTCTTGTTTGGGAGGAACTATTTTCGTTGTGCGGTTTGTAAAGTACATCTAAAGTACATTAAAGCATGATAAAATAAGAGAGCCATGCTCTCTAAAAAAGACAAACTTTGAGGCAAGAGGCGAAAATGCTGATAACCGGCATTTTCATAGTTTGCCTCAATATTGTCTTCGCTATATATTGTACATAAATCTTATTTTAATCTATTTCTATTTTGTTGTTGAAAGACAGAAAAGTTTAGGCAATAGAATAGCAATGGAATGGTGGTTAGAAAATGCATACGGTAGGCTTACACTCTCCACAAAGAAAAACCTTGGCAACAGACAAAGACCGATCAAGGGAAAGAAATGAACGTAATACAACAAAAATGCGATTGATCAATACACAGTGTAGATTTTTTTGATGCAAAATTATAAAAAAAAAAATCGGAAGACAATGTAAGAATTCCTACTTTGCTCAGGACAATTCTAGAACTGCAATATATCTAATTCCACAATAATTTAATCAAATGTGGAAAAACACAAATTTCCACAAATTATACAGAACAAAATTATAATCATACATCTCGGGAATAAGTTCGAAATAATCATTGGATTTGGGTAGATTTGGGTAAGATTTGGGTAGATTTGGGTAAGATTTGGGTAGATTTGGGTAGATTTGGGTAAGATTTGGGTAGATTTGGGTAGATTTGGGAGTTTCGTGCTGCCGGTTTGAAGTTGAGCATGGACTCATGAGAATATACTTAAGTTTTTTCGAGAAACCGGGGCCGGGTCTTTTACTTGCACAATTTGTCTGTTGTTTTTTTTTCTTTCTTTTTTCGCTGTGTCTTGGAAAAGAGGGAATGATTTGATTTTATTTTTTTAAAAAGTGGGAGACTTATGTATATGACTGTGTCACTCTTGATCTTAATGGTAGTTTACCCGTAATGAGATTCGCGCGACGTCTGAATTATTCGGGAGGCCGCGGCCTTAACGCAGTTGGTAGCGCATCTGACCCTCATTCGAGAGGTCCCGGGTTCGATACCCGGCCGCGGCTAATACCCCTCCTGACAAAATTGTCACCCACCAATGGGTTTGAAATCGTTATCCTAAGTGGGCGAGCAGCTGGAGGCTCGGTAAGGGCGTTGTGGTAGTACTGGTTTGAGAAACAACAGGAATCCATAGGTAGGTGCTCCAGCCGCCGCGATATGACCCTGGTTGTTGAAAACGGCGTAAAACCCCAATAAACTCAAACTCTGAATTATTCGGGCGGTGTCGAAAACATTCGGCGGTGGAACTTTCCACCGCCGTATGTTTACGACCGCGCCCGAATATGTTAGGTTACCGTACGTAACGACGCCGCTCGCAAAAAAAAAAAAGCCGGGGTTTTATGAATTTCCAAATTGCCGCATTACGGGTATTCTACCTGAATGGTGACATATTTACACGTTCTTCTTGGTCAGAAACTTCACTGCAACTTTTTCCCAAGTATGTCCTGATTTTGAAGTCATGGATCAAACGGCCTTCAAAATTTATCCGAAGATATTAGGCTACTTGTTTGTAAAAATAGAAGCAGTGGGGAAAAGAAGAGTATACCGAGACCGCGTATTTTCTCCTTTTCTCGCAATGCTTATAATCTATCAGAGACATATAATGTCTATCTGTGTCTCTGAATATATATACAGATTAGCACAAAATTTGGGTAAGGCTTATAATCTTGCAACCTCGTTCAATAAGAACTTCTACAAAATTGAGTCCTGAAGGAAAGGGTTATTTTAATCCATTACCAAACAACAAAATTTTAGACTGGTCCAAATTCAAAGACTTTGCAGACGACAATTTCAAGGCAATGGATTTTTAACTTTTTGTCATTTTGTGTAGAATACATTGTAGGCCTATTGTTTGTCACAAGCAATTTCTTCATTTTCCACAATGTTTTTGAAGCCAGTATCTTATAGGGAGTCAAAAAGAGTCATTGTGTGGTAATGGGTTAACCCAATCTAGATGCCGATCTTCGATGCCAAAGGAGAAATTACTTTTTTGTTACATATGTAGACTTACTGACCCGTTCCCAAACAAGATGTGATTTTGAAGTTACCCTATCTGATAGTAAAGCCATTATGGCGTGGACAGCATTGAGGTAAAAGAAGAAAAGTCTTAACCATCATCTTCTCCTTTTGCTTCAATATTTTATTTTATATTGTATGAAAATCCTATTTTCATCCAAATCAATTTAACGTCTGGCACAGCTTTCAGATTGAACTAGATCTAGTGTGAATTTGTGTGGTTTGGGAATTTGCGCGACAATACTCCGAGTGCTTTGATTGTGGTGAGGTTAAAAACTGGAACGCATATTGTCGCTAAAATTATTGACGCTTTGTGGTTTGTTTATTTTTGGAGGTGTCATATGACAGAAAAGAAATGGTGAACACTTTTTAAACTTTTGATGTGGACGTTTAGAAGCGACTGAAATTAAAATGGCAAGTATTTTTCATTTATTTACATGTTAATTTAACTAGCAAAACAATGTTCTACAGATGACAATCGTTTGATTTCGATTAATGAGGGTTTTTTGACACGCGAATCTACTGTAGTAATGAAGTATTATTAAAGTAGGAAAATAAATAAACTAACTAGATCTACACATGTACTTGAAATCGGGGTAAAATAGTCTATACACTTTCCGAAATGACAAAATTTTAGACTTGCTCGATGCAACTGTACTGTACCAGTGTAATTTGTGTTTGAAAATGATTGAAAATATTGAGGGAGAAGGAGAAAAATGCTGGTCATCAGTATTATATTCGGCCACTGTATCAAGTATGTTCTATAATATTTCCAAGTACATTATTTCATGTCAAAACCCAGTATTACAAGCAATAGTTAATTTTAAAACATAAACACCTAAAGATACCTTTTTTAAGATAGTGCTGGTTATATAATAATAAAATAAAAATGGTTGCTTGCCGAAAGGAAAAAGTTATTTGCCCACAATGTTTACCAACTACAGATCTAGCAATTGAACAAAGCCACACAAATGTCATGCTTCTAAACGCAAAAACTTCTTTGTTAGGAAAACATTGATTAAAAAAGAAATCATGAAAAGGAGTGAATTTGCTAGGACAATTTGTTCCTATTTTAGCGTTCAAGAATAACAAAAATGCTATGTACAGTCACAATATGTCAGTTCTTTTTTTTACCAAAGAGCCCCCTTTTCCATAACACAGCATCATAGGGCAGAATTGCTACAATATCAGCGGCAGATCCAGGATCTCTGTTAGGGGGGGAGGGGGCTCGAATATGCAAATGGGGGGAGGGGGGGAGGTTCAATTTCCTAGTATTACAAAATTTTGGCTGAGTTACTAAATGAAAATTTAATAATCCGGCTACAGAGGGGGTTTCCTTTGACCTCCCCCACCCCGAACCCCATCTAGATCTACCACTAATTATGCACAAGGCTAGGTGACTTAGTCCCTAGTAACATTCTGTGGAAACTTTCAAATTTGTCTGTAAACCATTTCCTCGACAAGACCTGATTTTGATGTCTCCAATTAAAAGGGCTAGAGAAAACTTTGAGGCAAAAGCAGAAAATGCTGATGTTCATCAGTTTCTCCTTTTGCTTCAATATTTTCCTGGCTATATTTTATATTAATTCTTACTTTGGACTAGTCTTGAATTTTGTCATTTGGGATACGGCTAGTGTAGGAGAAATTATACAGTGAGCTGAGCGATGTAAAAAATTGGGGTTTTTGTTTCTATGGAAAAAATGGAATATTACTGCAAAGGCAATATTATTAGAAGATTAAGAAAAAAGTTAATATGTGAATTCAGAAAAAATATTGATTGGAGCATATATCCTTCATTACATTGATATTATAATTCCACCAGCCAAATTTGAAAGTGACATATGAATTTTTTATCATTATCAACCAATCAACCTGTTCATTTATCACATGCACATTGTAAACGGTACAAATGAGAAGAGTTTATTGGTTTAGAAACAGTAAACACAAAACTATGTCACCGTCAAATTTTGCTTATGGATTTATACATTAGATTTAAAATCCCAAAACTAAGCTATTAAAAATGTTCTGTCACGGAAAGGGTTAAAATTTTATTTTTCAAAAAGATGCTGAGCTAAAATATGATCTACACACCCCATGACATGAGTCAATGCGTTATCTTTATAAAATTAAGATAATTCAGAACACTTAAGGCTCATTCATGTTTGTGTATATCATTATCTACAATTAGCTTTATCCTTTCCCAACCATGTCCTGATTTTGACATCTCTTACAGAATTGTCGTAAAAAAAATTGAGACAAAAGAAGAAAATGCTGATGATCAGCATTTTCTCCTTTTGCCACAAATTGTATACATGTATATATTAACAACAACTTTTTCATCTACAATAAATTGAAAATAGATTACCCTAATTGTTTGTTGTTTGGGAAAGGGGTAAACAGGTACAGAGGACATGTACATGTATACATTAAATTGGGTCTTTTCGTAATTCCGGTAATACAGAATTGTCGTTCCTGTGGGACGGTATGTTTACTTCCATTTGCCTGTAGGACAAGCGGCAAATTTAATATTTTCACCAAATCAATGAGTCATTAAATGAAAATGATTTTTATTGTAACTTAATAATGGAATCTAATAATACCTCTGCACCTTCCATAATTTTTAAACCATTCGGAGATCTATAACAAAAGAAACCTCCCATAATCCGATGATAGGTTATCATTGAAAATATTTTTCCCCGTTGAGTGCCTCAAATCAGGCGAGTGTCGATTTGTGACGTCATGCTTTTGCGTTTCTTACTCTAGTCAAATGACGTCATAGAAATAAAAAGAGGGGCAACTTTGGGGAAAAAGATACATGTATATACATGCACGCTGTGAGCTAGTTTTTTTCCAAACGAATATTTTGTAACTGTTTGTAAGAACATTCCATTCCACGCGGTTTTCCACTGTCGGAAAACGATTAATATTGAAAATAGAATAAATGAATGTTAAAGCACAGAAAATATTGAGGAAAGAGGCGATATTTCTGACTTTCATCAAATTGCTTCCTTTTTCTCAATGGTTTCCAAACAATCTACTGAGGTCAAATACAGGACTTTAATATAATGAATTCGTTTTTATATGTACCGAAAATGATGGGTTTTTTTAACCCTTACCAATTTAGTCATTACCATAAGTCATTCCAATAATATCAGAATGATTCTGATTTTGCTAGATCTATTTGTGGACATCAAAACAAAGAATTGGTTAGAAAAGGGTTAACATATTAAACCATCATTTCAAATTTAATTCAAATTTGAAGCAGGCTGTAGACTATAATACGTAGATCTACTAAGACGAACAGTTTGGTGAGGAAATATTGGGGGAAAAGCAAAGTCAGCATGTTTTTCTTTTCTCTCAAAACTTTGCTATTTAGTTCAAGTAGATCTATGTAATTCATTGTTTGTTCGTTAAAGCTTTCCCAAACCAGACCTAGTTTTGATGTAGGCCTATACTAGATCTTCTAAAGAGAAAATACTTTGTGAAACATTTTAGCAAAATAAGAGCATCGATCCTGATTACCGGCCGGGCATTGTCTCCTTCTGTCTCATATAGACTGGATATACTTTGATATAAGCGTTTAATGTGTTGTGACTTTGTTGCGACAGGATTTCTCTTTCTTCTATCGGCTGAGTTTCCTCTGTTGGAATCTGTTGGAATCTCCCAACGATCTACGCGACTCAGGTAGGCCTAGGCCTGCCAGATACGATGTTTGGTTCTAATTCTTGCGACTTATTACACGAATCCAATCTCATCTTGTATTTGCCTCTTTCGATAAAGTTTGTGCATTTCAAAATTTCCAATTTTATCCGCAAAATTATGGTATTCATAAATGCATTAGCGCTTCTTTCCCACTGAGAGCGCTTGTTTACATTGACACCGGAAGACGGCATACCGTCCCGCATGAACGACAACTCTGTCACGACGGAATTACGAAAATCCGGAATTGTCCTGAAATATTTCCCAGACAAGCCCTGATTTTTGATGACCCTTCTAGATTAGCATCTAGCAACAAATAAGAGGGTGTAAAGATTTTATAAATTTCTTTTTTTAAATCCAGACTCTATGTTGGGGATACTCATTTGAATTGTCTTGATTCCCATGAGTACCCACAGCAGTTACTGTTTGATGAACATTTAGTGATATTTTGCATTTGCAAAAGTCAATATCCCTCATATAATTCATCTAGATGTCAGTATAGTAATTGTCATGTGATATTATTGTGGTTGGCTACATTTTTCAAAGAAGAAATGACTCTCTTGACCAGAGAAATTGGCCTGTGAGACCCCTTCAAGGCAATGCTAGATTGAACACTGTCGGCATTTTGTTTGTATTTTCTTGCTTCCTCAAAATGGAAGTGTCAAAACCAGGGATGGTTTGAAAATTGATTAAGGGTTAAAGTAGTAACTAATTCACATTTTTTTTTATCATTTTTTGATAACCTCAAGAGTATTCCAAAGTCCTTAGACAAAAGGAATACATATGGGAAGAACTCTCTTTGAGTTTTTCCTTTTGAGTAACCCTTGTTCAAATAGCTAAATTAGAGACCAAAAGTAAGGCACTGCAGAAAACAAAACAGATTTTGTTAAAGATGGGGAAAATTTGTTTATAATATAGCACAGAAATAATGAAGCATAAAGAGAAAAGTTTAGTTTATTTTACATTTACTTTTTTTCCTCAATGCTTTCCCCAGTCTTTTGTATCATGGACAGCAAAATAGGGACAGTTCCAATTTGAAAGCTGGTGCAGACCCGAAAAATGGATGTTGATAAAGATACAAGTATTTTTGTACAATATCAAACTGTTTATATCGAGACAAAAGGAGAAAATGCTGGTTGCTAAACCTTATCTTTTAACCATTTCCAAAACTAGACCTGGTTTTGACGTCCCTAGGAGAAAAGGCTTTGGAAAAAATTGAGGCTAAAGAAGAAAGTGCTGGTGACCAGCATTTTCTCCTTTTGCCTCAATATTTTTTTTGCTGTAACAATAACAAACATACTACTCTATTTCTTTCTCCTTTTGTTATGATTTATTTTGTTGTCTGTAACACCTTTCAAATTAGACCAAAATATGGGTCAGTTCTTTTGATGTCTTCCAAAGTTTTAAGTGAAGCAATTTCTGGTTATAATTACAGGTGTATTAATCATCATTTTCTTCTTTGTTTTCAATGATTTTCAAATTTAAAGCATTCTGAATAGGAGATGTCAGAACAATGGCCTGATTAGGAGAGGGTTAACCTTTTCCCAAACAACAAAATTTTAGGGTGTTCCACTTCAAAAACTGTAAAAAATTACAAAATGGATGTTATTTAAGATAGGATATGTGTAAAATATGGCACAGAAAATATTGAGACAAAAGGAGAAACTGCTGGTTATCAGCAGTTTCTTCTTTGTTTCAATTTTTCACAAGCCATTTCTATATGGGACATCAAAACCAGGTCTTGTTTGGGAAAGGGTTAATACTTGATTGATACCATCATTATGATTATCTGAATGAGTTTTCAAGTGAGTCCCATGACAGTGACTTGATTTCTTGTAGTGATTGGATCTTGCAATTTTTTTCTATTGAAAAATATATACAGAAAAGGATAATTTTGTTAACACTTAAATAACAAACATTGACACTTTTAGATGCACCTGAGTGTTGAAGCTTTGGAATATATTGAAGAAAAGGAAGAAAATGCTGGTCATCAACATTTTCTCCCTTATCTTCATTTTTTTCGTCCTATCAAAGAAAATTTTCATTCTTAGAGTCAAACTTATTGAAATTGGACCACCTTGAAAAAATTGTTGTGGAAGGGCATAACATTTTCTCAAAAGACTGTTTCATTTCTCATTTGAAATGTCATGCAAACTAAAAAGGGGTTTTGAAGATAACAAATGACAATGTGTTCACTGCACAAAAGATATTTAGGCAAAGGAGAAAATACTTATCAGTAGTGTTTTCGTCATTTGCCACAATGTTTTCCCAAGCCTTTCCTATCAGAGACATCAAAATCATGACTTGTTTGGGAAAGCGCAAAAAAAATACTGTGCATTATAATTGTTTTGACCATGTGGATATTTGATGGAATTTTAGTAGACAATGAGACCAAAATCGGCCCACAGGGAATTTTAGCGATTTTTATGTAGACTCTTTCTATTAAAGATAAAATAAAATAATAAAAGAGTCTACATAAAAATCGCTAAAATTCCCTGTGAATCGGCCTGGATATTTATGCAAACTGATTATTTTCTCTACTGCATCATACTATAATTTGAGCAATGTTTGTCCGTTTGTCTGTTTGTCCGTTTGTTCCCCTACTCCTCCCAGGTCCTTGGGCCGATCTTCACCAAACTTGGAGGGAAGGTGGAGGGCGGCCCCGGATATTAGCTTGAGGGGTTCATTTTTTGAAAGGTCAAGGTCATCGAGGTCAAAGGTCAAATTTATGTGTTTACGGGTTACGGATATCGTTTTTACGGGTTATGGGGCGGGATTGCTTACGGGTTACGGGACGGGATTAGGTGGAGGGCAGCCCCAGATAGGTCAAGGTCATCGAGGTCAAAGGTCAAATTTCGAGACGGGTAAAATTGCTAGTACTAATAATTTGCCCTTCCTCATAATCAGCAGAAGCTAAAGATTTTATGACAATTAACTTCCAGTCTTTTGTTTTCCTGTTAGCTAATGTGGATTGTAATAATGTTTTATTGTGACTAATAATCATTGAATCCATTGATGATGACCGTGTCTTTGTTTGGAAGGAAAATTGATGACTTTGTGAAACTTGCCTGACAATGAGTATACAACTTAGAATGGTAATGCTTTTATCGGATATTTATCCCATAGTATTTTGCCCACAAGAATTGTACAGATATTATGTTAACCCTTTCCCAAACAAGACCTGGTTTTGATGTCTCTGATAGAAAAGGCTTGGGAAAACATTGAAACAAAAGAAGAAACTGCTGATAACCAGCAGTTTCTCCTTTTACCTCAATATTTTCTTAGCTATATTTTACACAAATCCTATCTATAAATACATCCATTTTGTCATTTATGGCAGTTTTTGAAGTGGATCACCTTAGTATTTTGCCGTTTGGGATAGGGTTAAAGATCCAGTTGTCCATCCATCTGTCTGTTAGCAAATTCTTGTATGCAGACATTCTTTTCTTATGTCAATCAGATTAACTTCGAAACTTGCTACAGTTGAGTAATAATTATAATGCCAAATTGTGCACCTTACCATCGAAATTCCACAAAGCTATTGTTACAAGAGCCAGGACGAAAAATTATTGACCTGATTATTTCTATCCCTTTCCAAAATTACAAATTTACTGGTTTAAAATGAAAAGAGTTCCAGAAAACAAATTTTTTCTTGGATTTTTTCCCCGAATGTTTTCCATGCTCAAACATCCACATTTTCTTTGTATGAAAACAATGATGTTATTATTATATATCTTCAACACCTTTTAATTTGGACCAACTTATTTTTTGTGTAGGGTAGGGGATGAGAGGAAGAAAGTTAGTATATAGCCATAACTTTTGATCCTCAAAAAAAGGAAGTTACTATAAAATGGCAATGAATTTTGTGCTAAAAATAGACTAGGTACACAGTTATGTTTTGATAAACCATTGGTGTTTTTATAAAATCTTTTAACTACCACTTGAATCAAGCTGTAGTTACGAGATTTTGTAACAACACCAACGAAATACTATTTGTTTGTCCGAAATTAAGTGTCGATTAACTGAATAAAATTGTTCGATCCCTATTAGATGAATGTGTCATTACATTTTGATGGTTTAACCCTAAGTCTCTTTCCGAAACAGCAAATTTTAAAGGTGGTCTGATTCAAAAGCTGACGCAGACCACACAATGGATGCCAATAAAGATAGGATATTTGTTTTCAATATAGCATGGAAAATATAGAGGCAAAAGGACAAAATGCTGATCATCAACATTTTCTCCTTTTGCCTCAATGTTTTCACCTGCCATTTCTAACCAGGACATCAAAATAGGTCTTGCTTTGGGAAGGGTAAACTTGAAGCTATTGCAAATCCACAATTAAGGTAGAATAATTCTAATGCAGATTTACTATTGTCGTACATTTTCGACACATGTCGACAGTTTACGTATCAGTATATCTATTTTTAGCAACAATATTGCTAAATATTACTTCCCTTTGTAAATAAACTTCGCCGAATACACCCCGAATATCTTTTTCCGGTATGATTCTCCGTTTAACATCATTTTTTTAGAGACATTTTTCGTGTATTTTATATGATTTTGATTGATATCATAGTGTGTATGTGATTAGAAACTTTGATACTTAAAGGGACATTTCATTCCAATTTTAATTTAAAATTTTTTTTAAAGTATGTCTTGATGCCAAGATTGGTCATTCTAATGAGTATAAATGCTATCGTTTTTTTGGAGTTGTTGTTAATAAGCGAGAAACACGCCTTTAAAGTTGAGACAGAATCGACAAATTCCATGTAAATCTGAACTGTTGTCCACAACAATTTGTTTATTTTTAGCACAAAAATATTCATATTTCTCTAAAACGGTTAAATATTTTGGCTTGAAATTTTCAGAACTTTCATAAGAAAATATGCTCTTTCAGATAAAAATAAAAGTAAAATTTATGACAAAAAATTCTGAAATGTCACTTTAATGAAACTTCCTATTTAGGAAACACATTGTAGTATGTATAATTCTCGTTTCTTCATTTGATACTGGGTTGCTCAATGTACCGAAACACCCGACAGTAGAAGACACACACATGTATTCTAATGAAATCTATGATGTGGTGATCAAACGCCTATCGTTTGATAACGACGCGTGGATGAGATCATCATTGTTAAGACATTCGCACTCGATTTTCATCACTTCTTCGCCGACGATCCTTATTCAAATGTGCAAACTCGTTGTCAGTAAATTGTAACGTGGTTTGATCCGTGATTTGATAATTTTTTTAGATTGTTTTTCCATTTAAGTACTTAGATTCAATATGCAATCCAGAAGAAGTGGTATAAGGAAGCTGTAATAGACTATAAAAAGATTAAGTACAATTTTGTCTTTAGAATTTGCATTACTTTTTACAAATAGCGATGTTCAATTGGTTACTAGGTAAAGGGTTAAAATGGTGAAAGTCATACGAAATCACAACTGATATGTTATCATTTGTCAACTTCTGAAAGTCTAATACAACGTTTGGGTTTTAGTTTTAAGCATATAAGTAAATATGGGCTACGGTTCCCTTCATCTGGGGCATTGACTTCCTTTGGGAAAGAAATAGTGTGTTCGAAAGTATGAGGGCACTAAGAATTACCTTTATATATTTTTAAATTTTGACGGATAAAATGTACATATGTGGATTTTACCGTGTTCCTACACATATAAAAATAATTTTGATATCGGTTTAAGAGAGTGCATGAACTTATTTCTGGCACTGTCACCATTTGTTTCAGAGGCGTAAATTTCAAACTAGGAAATAAAGAGGCTTTATTTTTAAATAAGCACGCAGTAATTTAACAAAATATCTCTCATATGCGCACAAGGGTCATATCATTTCACATCAGACGATGGGTAAACATGTTTTTGATAATAAAAACCAAAATCTAGACACATTTAATGTGTTTATGTCCAAAATTCAGATACTTTTTTGCTTTGAGTGGTGGCCGCCATATTGGAATTTTGTAAGTTGGGGGTGGGATAAGGGAAAATCAAATTTCTAGTAAACCTCTGGACGAATTTCTGTCATATTGCACATATAGATGTCTAATATAATGTACTATCAGACAGAAGTGTCTGTCACCCCAATTTCTAAAGTTGCCATTAGGCGTACTCTACCTTAAGGACAAAAAGTTGGACTAGTCAAATTTGAAAGCCGCTATAGATGACAGAACAAATCTTGATGAAAATATCGAGGCAAAATGACAAAATGCTAGTTATCAGCGTTTTCTTCTTTTGCACTAATGTTTTTGAAGCCTTTTCAAATAGGGACATCAAAACAAGTTCTTTAAAAAAAAAAAAGATTCTAAAAAAGGAAGTACGGTCAAATGAGATGAATGTAACTATCATTATGTTTTGATTGTTGGGCACTAAACTATAGTATGTGCACATTTGAATTCTATGTACTTTCAATAGTTTTGCGACAATCTCTCCATTTTTTCATTGTAACCTCATTACGATGCTTTTCAATGAAAACCTCGTAACTGCAGCTTGTTTCAAGCTACAAATACGAGGTTTTCGTCGAAAAGAGACGATTATTTTATCATTATCTGATGTTATCTGCATATTTTGTTTCATCTTGCTCAAATACAATGGGTCATTTAGGTAAAATTTCAACAATTGCAAATTTAACTCTTTCTCAAACAACAAAATTTCATACTGGTCAAAGTAATGAAAATGAATTTCAGACTCGGACTTTAAATGTTATTGCAAATAGAACATTGTATAGTTAATCATAGCAGCCCAGGGTTTAACCCTTTCCCAAACAAGACCTGGTTTTGACGTCCCTAATAGAAAAGGTTTGGGAAAACATTGAAACAAAAGAAGAAACTGCTGATAACCAGCAGTTTCTCCTTTTGTCTCAATATTTTCTGTGTCACATTTGACACAAATTCTATCTTTAATAACATCCATTTTGTCATTCGTGGCAGTTTTTAAGTGGATTTCCCTAAAATTTCGCTGTTTGGGAAAGGGTTAATCCCATCCACTGCGAATATCATTTAGTCTCTCAATCAAAGTTTTTATCTGCATCTGACATCAACCATGCAGTCTGCAGCATCTTTCAAATTGGAATAGTCCATTTTTTGTTGTTTGGAAAAGTTTTAAAAGAAAACTAGATGATGGTATCATTTCCAAGGTCGAGTCGAAATAGATCAGTATGCAATGTAAAGATAACCCTTTCCAAACAACAATTACTTCTGACAACCATTAGACACGGCCGCTTATCTACTAAATCACAAAATTTTGTTGTGTATGAAAAAAGGTTTAGAGGATATCCGGTTGGCAGTTGGAGGAGCCGACAAATCGGCGGGTGAAAGGTGAGTCTCGTCTTTTAATCGAAATATTCTTGTTTCTAGCTCGAAAATCAAAAATCGGAGAATGTCATACAACCCTTTATTCGTTTTCACATATTTGTGAGACGCATCCAAACCCCGATTCCCAGAGATTGAAAGGGAATTCATTTTCTCTCGTTGCAAGGGTAGCCCCAATATTGACATTTCGTCAATCCTGATGAGCGTTTGTCCACTTTCTGTGGATGAATGGCTCAAAACATGTGTGTATTATAAAATAGTTGTATGTAAATTACATCGTGCAAACAATATTTTAATAACTTACTGTCGATCTTTGAAGAAAATCAGTTCTTCCGGTCAGTTTGTGCGTTAGAGGATAGGTTGTGAGTAAGAGGATATGTTGTGATTTAGAAGACAGAATGCATTCATCGCATTCAATACCATTTAACATTTTTTATATGCGAAATAAGCCAAACCGAAATACTCTATGTGATATATCTATTATCAAAGGGTGAGTGAAATGGCATAACGTATTTTACGCCCAGTAAATTGATACATCAGTTTAACATTTAAACATTTAAACAATTTAACATTATCTGCTTGTCTGTCCATCTGCATGTAATAATTAAAAATGAACATTTAAGTTAAGAGGGCGTTTGTGCGTTCTCTTTTTAAAATTTCATACACCTGATATTCTTGTCTGATACATCTTTTGCTTCGGAAAAGTCCAATATTTAGCCAATTTGGTAATGGGTGTTTTCAAAAGTGTTTTCAAAATGACACAATTTTGGACTGCTTTATTTATAAATATTGAGGAAAAAGCTAATAATCAACAATTTCTTCTTTCTCTCGGTGTTTTCCGAAACTATTTTACAAGGGAGTTATAAAATAAATATCTTGTATGGGATAGGATTTTTGAAGAAATCTTTATGAAGGAAATCGACTTTCTCTTGTTCCGTTGCTTTTACATGATGTGTAAATGGGATTCTTTAACCCTTTCTCATACAAGGCATGGTATAACGTACTTATTAGAAAGGGATTGTAAAGTATTGACACAAAAGAAGAGATTACTGTTAATCAGCAACTTGTAGGCCTATATGATTGATGACTTAATATTAAACATAATGAATCAATAAACAAGAAGATCTATGGATAAACAAGATTTACAGACCTGTATTTTTGACACGTCTTTATTGTCTCCGGTTTTCCACTTCTTACGCATTATATTTTAAAGAGGCTAGATTCTACTTTAGAGCGTACAAAAATGGTTGGAATATTGCACAGTATTTACTTTGAATAGTTTAAAAGTTCA
Source organism: Fragum sueziense (assembly GCA_963680895.1). Taxonomy (NCBI): domain Eukaryota; kingdom Metazoa; phylum Mollusca; class Bivalvia; order Cardiida; family Cardiidae; genus Fragum; species Fragum sueziense. Next base: position 28,727,782 of record OY804608.1, read on the forward strand.
CATGAAGACGCACAGAGTACAGACAGACAGAAAGAAACACAAAGGATAGTGAATGTATCAAACATTGTTATAAATCTATTATGCATAAGAACATTACGTTCATTTAGATGAGATAATGTAATATGATACATATAACTGGTGTGTAAAAAGGGTTTTTCTATATCATATCACAATGAACTCGTACTCTGTCAAATAAAAATGACACAGCGATTCTTAAGCGAAATAAGGGTTTAATCTTTGGACAAGACTAGTCTAGTAATGAGAGTATTTCGGTTTGGCTTAATTCGCATATAAACAATGACAAATGGTATTGAATGCGATGAATGCATTCTGTCTTCTAAATCACAACCTATCCTCTTACTCACAACCTATCCTCTAACGCACAAACTGACCGGAAGAACTGATTTTCTTCAAAGATCGACAGTAAGTTATTAAAATATTGTTTGCATGATGTAATTTACATACAACTATTTTATAATACATACATGTTTTGGGCCATTCGTCCTCAGAAAGTGGACAAACGCTCATCAGGATTGACGAAATGTCAATATTGGGGCTACCCTTGCAACGGGAGAAAATGAATTCCCTTTCAATCTCTGGGAATCGGGGTTTGGATGGGGCTCACAAATATGTGAAAATGAATAAAGGGTTGTATGACATTCTCCGATTTTTGATTTTTGAGCTAGAAACAAGAATATTTCGATTAAAAGACGAGACTCACCTTTCACCCGCCGATTTGTCGGCTCCTCTAACTGCCAACCGGATATCCTCTAAACTTTTTTTCATACACAACAAAATGTTGTGATTTAGTAGATAAGCGGCCGTGTTAGAGAGCAGGCTTTAGATTAGAAAATATTTCAGGGAAAGAAAGAAAATATCGATTACACTTTTTTCCTCTAAGGATGTTCTTGATGCTTTGACACTTATACAGAATCTATGTCTTAAAACCTTTAAAAAGCAAGACCTTGATTTGACGTGCCTAATAGAAAAAAATACAGAAATATTCAGGCAAAAGAAGAAAATGCTGATGCCCAATATATTCCTCTTTTGCCCTTCTATTTTTTGCGCTAATTGTTTTACTCATTTTAATTTCCGTTTCATTAACATCCATTTTGTCATTGAATTTGCAGCTGCTTCAAATTTGGACCACACTAAGATTTTGTTGTTTTTGGAAAGGGTTTATTTGTCTTGAATTTGTCCCGTGTGTAGCACCTCTGAGGTAAAATTAAGCCAGTCTTGTCTAAGATGTAAGGCGATAATGATAGAAGATTACAAGGTCATGATTATTCATAAATTATGGTAGAAGGATGGGGTAAATGTTCTGATATAGAGACAAATATTTAGATTAATTATTCATAATTGATATTCATAAGTCATTACATGTACTTTCCTCCAATTAACCCATTCCCAATTGACAAAATTATAAGGGTTGTCCAACTGCAGATGACAAGTAATGATGTCAGAAGGAGAAAATGTGTATATTATGAGAGAAAATATTGAGGCAAAAGCATTCTCTTCTTTTCCCTCAATTTCTATCCCAAGCCTTTTCAATTAAGGAAACCAAAATATGATCTCGTTTGGGAAAGGGTTATCCCATTTTTGTGTGGAAAAGGTTCACCAGTCATGATACTCTTTGAAATATGGTTATATGAAAAAAAATCCATGACTATGTGTGCTGAATTTTTCTGGTCCTTACAGAGAATTCCTATCTAAGATATACGGTATATCATAGACCATAGGAACAGTATAGGCCCATCCTTGTCCTCTTGCTTATCAAAAATTCAATGGAAAGATCAGAATGGATGATTTCACATGCATTTTACAATTTGTCTGTGTTATTGCAATACCTGCGTAACTCCAGCTTTAATCAAACTGAAGTTACGAGGTTTTGCAATAACTCCAACAATTTTCATCTTTCAAAGTTAGTGGAAACTGTAAGCTACCATTAATCTCTTTCCCAAACAAGACTTGGCTTTGATGTCCCTTAGTAGGAATACTATAAATAAAATTTAGAGAAAAGAAATAATTTTGGTAATCAATCAGCAATTTCTCCTTTTCCCTCAATACTTTTTGCAATAATAGCACATTTTCAAAATTTGATTTCAATTATTTTGTTGTCTAGTGTCAGCACATTTTGATTTGGACCTCTTTACAATTTTGTCTTGAAAAACTGGTTATTGATCTAAAACCATTTAATTAATCATGGGGTTTGATTTGCACACGCTTATAAATGTTTGATAAAAAATAGGAAAATATTTTTTGAGAATCATACCATATTCTTCAACTCGTGTGCATATTTCAATAAAATTTTAGCATGTCTACATCAGAGTCTCGTAATAAAATGTTAAGAAAAATAATTCCAGGAAAGGAAATTATGCTTTTGAAGGATTATTTGGATGATAATTATCCTAGAAAAATGTATTCTTGGGAAAATCATGATTGTGGGGAAGATAGTGCTTCTGGGGAAGACCCCATAAATGTGGATAATGTGGAGGAATTAACATCTACTCATTATGACTTGGGATATAACTCAGAGGTACAACATTGCTGATCACACATTACCAAATTGCAAAATCTTAGACTGGTCCAAAACCAAAGATATTGCATAAATCAATAATATTTTAAAATGTCAATATTTTAGCAAAATGTATTCTGGGGAAGACCATGATTTTGGGGAAGACCCCATAAATATGGACTTTGAGGAGATATTAACCCTTTCCCAAATGACAAAATTTTAGTGTGATCCAGTTCAAAAACTGCCACAAATGACAAAATGGATGTTAGTAAAGATATGATTTGTGTAAAATTTGGTATAGAGATAATTGAGACAAAAGGAGAAACTGCTGGTTAACAGCAGTTTCTTCTTTTGTCTCAATGTTTTCCCAAGCCTTTTCCATTAGGGACGTCAAAACCAGGTCTTGATTGTGGGGAGGAATTAACTTCTACTCATTATGACTTGGGATATAATTCAGAGGTACAACTTTGCAGATCACACTTTACCAAACGGCAAAATTTTAGACTGGTCCAAAACCAAAGATGATGCAGACAACAATTTCATGTGAATGAAATAATGTTCTTGGGTCTTTTGAAGGATAATTATTTGGATGTCAATTATCCTAGTAAAATGTATTGTGGGGAATATCGTGATTCAGGGGAAGACCCCATAAATTTTGATTGTGATGAGGTATTAACCCTTTCCCTAACAACAAAATTTTAGGGTGATCAACATCAAAAACTGCCACAAATGACAAAATGGGTATTATTAAAGATAGGATTTGTGTAAAATATGGTATAGAGATAATTGAGACAAAAGGAGAAACTGCTGGTTAACAGCAGTTTCTTCTTTTGTCTCAATGTTTTCCCAAGCCTTTTCCATTAGGGACGTCAAAACCAGGTCTTGATTGTGGGGAGGAATTAACTTCTACTCATTATGATTTGGGATATAACTCAGAGGTACAACATAACCGATTACAACCCCTGAAAAAAGTTCAAAAACACATTTCTAGTTCGGAACCACTCGGTCAATTTTCTTCATATCGTTTCTACAGAGTTGACAAAGGGTTTCGCATGAAGTATAGAGTAATGGTGCCTCCCATTGAATGACATAAAAATCTTGATCTAAAGAATGTTTTATGTTAAAATATCTTAAGAAATCTCGAGATATCTTAATAAATTTGCTCTAAAGAACGCACCTCAAGTCATCTGGGAAAGGGTTGATTAATTTGAATGCTAGAGATGTGTATAGTATCATACCTATTTTCTGACTATATATTGTCGCTTTTCAACGAAAACCTCGTAACTGCAGCTTGTTTAAGCTGCGGTGTTGAGGTTTTTGTTGAAAAACAGCGATATATTAAATGTCTCAATTTAGGCCAGTCACTTTAGCATTTAGGGTACCACTAATTCTAACAGAAATAATTTTGTAACTGAACGAAAGTCTTTTATATAATGATCAACATATCAAAAGTCCTCAGAGCAAATCTGGGGGGAAATGGTGTTAAATCACGCTAAAAGATGCCTTGATATGATCGTAATACACTGGTCCATCCTAAACACCATACATTTTCTCGAGTACCACGTGCTTCTCTTACATTATACTTTTCACAATATCATTTTTAATTTGATTGAATTTTATATGAAAATTGAAAAATGTATTCCTTATAAATAAAAATTCAAAATGATAGATATAATGAATAAGTAAAAATAATTTCGCTTTAAATAGAATTATCTTCGATCGATTTTTAAAAGTACGGAAGCTCAATTTGACTATAATATTATTACATCTGTCAGATATAGATTATTCAAATCGGAATTACACAATTTGCGAGTAAATCATCCTTTACTCGCCCCCAACCACTTGGTTTGAAGTCCACACATGCTTTTTTGTTATTATACGCCTTAAGGGTCGTATTTTGTTATGGCCCGATCGTCCGTCTGTCCGTCTGTCCCTCGTCCGTCTGTTAGCAATTTCTTGTGTGCGCAACTTCTCCTACAACTTTGATCGGAATTTGATCAAACCTGCCATAATGAATCTCCATGGTATCTAGTTGTGCACACCGCTTACGGAATTCAGATAACTCTTTTCGTTCTTGAATTATCTTCCCTTGAATAAAAAATTGCCCATTTTTAGCTCCACTGGCCTTCAGGCCAGCGGGCTATTGTCATGGCGCTGTGTCCGTCGTGCGTGCGTGCGTGCGTCCGTCCGGTCGTCAACTTTTTCTTTAAAAATCTTCTCCTCAGAAACCACTTGATGGATTTCGATCAAACTTCACAGGAACGATCCCTAGGTGGTCCTCTATCAGATTCCTAAATTTAATTCTGGTTGAACTAGAAAGTCTGAAGTTATCTGCCCTTGAATTAAAAAAATGGCTGTTTTGACTTTGTTTTCACTCTAGCCACTACAAATATTCATCAATCAAAATAAAACTTGGTCAGAATGTTGGTGCTGATAAGATCTTGCCTCAGTGCAATTTTCAGCTTGATCTGAATATTAAGAGTTATGTGCCCTTGAAATTGGCAAAATTACCATTTTTGACCTTATTTTTACTCAAACAACCATAAATATCCACCAATCAACACGAAACTTTCACGTAATCTTACTGGCTATAAGACCTTGCATGTGTGTAATTTTCAGCTTCATAGGAATCTTAAAACATGATTTTTCTGCCCTTGAATTTGACAAAATTGCTGTTTTCGACTTGATTTTACACTCTTTACATCCACAAATATTGAACAATCAAGTCAAAACTTAAACAAGATGTAGGTGAAGTTAAGATCTTGCTTTAGTGTGATTCTTAGCTAGATAGGAATATAAAATCCTCAGTTATATGCCTTTCAATTTGACAAAATTGCTAATTGTGACTTTTTTTCACTCTAACAGCCAAACTCACTCTAATAAAGACAAAGCTTGGTAACCAATTAATCCTTTATGAATGTGTTTTCAGCTTTCTAGTTACTATGTAATTGCTTTAAGAGCAACAAGTTTTGAAAAATTTAGTCAAAACTTGGACTTGATATGACAAGAAATTCAGGTTTCACCAGCCATTTGCATTAATTTTGGAATATGGTATTTCCCCAAATCTATTTTTAGCTCAAAATCTATTTTTAGAAATATGAAATATTTTGGAGTAATCAATGGTCTGTTAATTTAGATCTGTTTGGAAGATGGAAAATTTTAATTGCTAGTATCATCCTAAGCTGGAATGTTCTACCATTTCCTTTTACCCTTTCTCAAATGGCAAACATATAGTTTTACTTTCTTTGCTTGAAGAACCAAACATTTTGAACAATCTAGTTTTGTTGTAAAGTTCTTTTTGCTCTATGAAACACAAGCATTGAACAATGTAATCAAAACTTGGATTAAATATTACATGAAACTCAGGCCTAAGGAGCGACTCAAGACCTTCAGGTCTTCTAGTATTGTGTGCGCATTGTGTGCGCAACTCCTCCTACAGTTTTGATCAAAATTTTATCAAACTAGCCATAATAAATTGCCATGGTGTCTAGTTGTACACACTGCTTACGGAATTTAGATAACTGTTTTTGTTTCTGAATTATCTGCCCTTGAATTTAAGGAAAAATGCCCATTTTCTCAAAAATACCCATTTTCTCGTCTGCGCAACTCCTACAGATTCAACCCGAATTTAATCAAACTAGCCACAATGAATCTCCATGGTATCTAGTTGTGCACACCGCTTACGGAATTCAGATAATTGTTTTCGTTCTTGAATTATCTGCCCTTGAATAAAAAAGAATACCCATTTCATTGTGTGCGCATTGTGTGCGCAACTCCTCCCACAGTTTTGATCAGAATTTAATCAAACTAGCCACAGTAAATATCAATGGTGTCTAGTTGTACACATAGCTTACGGAATTTAGATAACTGTTTTCGTTTGTGAATTATCTGCCCTTGAATTTAAGGACAAATGCCCGTTTTCTGAAAAATGCACATTTTCTCGTGTCGCAACTCCTACAGTTTTTACCAGATTTAAATCAAACTAGCCACGATGAATCTCTATGGTGTCTGGGTGTGGAAGCATAATTTGGATAACTTCTCATGTTTGAATTATCTGCCCTTGAATTGAAAAGAATGGCCAATTTTACTGACAAGCCCTTCTTGGGCGCATTACCATGCTGATTGTAATGACATTAACATTTACTACACATCAGACGTAAAAAGTGGAACAAAGAGAAAGAAAATATGGGACATTCACAAAACCAGAAGAACTGCAGGATTCGACATTTGTAGATCATAGATGCATTTTCTGGTTGTGACACCACTTCACATGTATAATTATGGTGTTGGTAAAGGGGTTCTCCTTAAGAAAGCAACCAATAACCAAATGATCAAAGACCAACTTTCTGTTCTCTCTTTGTCGAAGATGTTTCTCATAGTGTTATAGAAAATGGAGAAAGGATATTTGTACATATTTACAATGGAGAAACCACAAAACACTTGAATAACATAAGATTTCAAAAATTTATTTATAAGACACAAACAAGCTCCACATTTGTACAAGTTAAAAGTCTTCCGCTAACTGAAGCTGCTGCCAGATACCACAGTTTTAGAGCCTATCTTCAAGTCCAAATGTGGGTAGGAAACACTATAGAACCAACTGAATGGGGCTGGAACAAAATCAACAACAAATTAAATCCAGTCTGCTTGTCTTGTCTGATGCACCCGAACGCCTGCTTAAAATGATTACGTGTAATTGCAAACTGAATTGTGATTCCAAAAGGTGCACATGTAGGAAACATGTTCTGTCCTGTTCAGTGGGTTGTGGAGAGTGTCGTGGTATAAGCTGCACTAATGTGCTCTTAATGAATGAAGATTTCGAAATGGATTGAATTTATAAGTGACATCCATATGAACATGTATCTGGAAAAAAAAGCCTTTATAACATTTAATACAAACACACTGTAGATCTAGATCAAGATCAGGCTGTGTACGCACTGTCTGATCACATTATTATGACTAGAAATCCATTACAAAGTGATAAAAATGAATTTTGTGCTAAATATAGACTTGGTTTACTGTTGATTCAAGCCGTAGTTACCACTGGTGGTGAACTCGGACAAAGCGAGGAACATTTTTCATGAACACAAGGTACAGATACTTCATGTTTAAATGCGCGTTTAAAAACCAGTTTTACTAGTTTGAGCATGTACACAACGATTTGCATGTGTTTATCCGCCCAAAACAATATGGACGAATTGGAGAGACACTTAGAGGCTATTGTAATTTTTGTTATTTCATTTCTCTGACTGATTCTGAAGTTGGTATTACAATTCTTGGAGTAGAAGTTTTTTTCCGATGTGAAAATCGAAGTTAACGTTTTTTGAAGGGGACTTGTACGGTTTATTCATGACACCGTGAACATTTTCAATGGCTGTTCGAATTGCAATGACTTTTGTCCTAACAATAGAATGGGTTTTCGGTTAAATATGGATAAATCGTAGGTGTTGTTATAAAATCCCGTAACTACACCTTCAATAAAGTTGAGTTTGTGACGTTTTAGATTTACACCGACGAAGCATTAGTGTTTGTCCGAAAAAACGTCACTAGGTCTATATATAGTAATTAATTATTCTTTTTCAAAGACGAATAAATGGTATACAATAATCATTTCCAAAACAATAGGCCTATCTGGTATTGCAGCCCCCAATTAGAAGGCTTTCAGTAATGACCACCATATAGAAAGTGCTTCGTTTGCCCGTCCGTCCGTTTTTCTACCCGTCCGCCAAGTTCTGTAGCTGACTGCTCTTGGTGTCAAAATACATTAATTTATTATGTTGAGAGTTAAAATGTGTGTACTAAATAAGAAAATATGAAAGGAAAATATTAAGAAAAAAAAGAGTCAAATTATTTTCAGTATAGATCTATTCTTCTTTTGATTCAATGTTTTTCCAAACCTTTCTAAATGGGGGAAACTGTTTCGGAAATACATAATGTATTTCATTGCTTCGTCTTTGAATATGGATCAATTTTATCAAGAAAGCAGTGATTAATTTCGGACTATGATGGCATTCCGAAAATGTAAATGTAAAACGTCGCAACTAGAGCTTGTTTGAAGCTGTAGTTACGACATTTTATACCAATACCAACGGTTTATAAAAACAGAACAGTAACCAAGTCTATTTTAGCACACAATTGATGCCATAACCGATATCTCTTATTCATGTGTTCTTCCTATTGATGAGTGAAACATTTTAACCCTTTCCCAAACAATGATTTTGACGTAATCTGTCAACAATAATATTGGGGAAAATACAAAAGTCGGAATGCATAGCGACGAAAATTCTCTTGAAAACTGTCTGAAAGTTTTTTGGACTGTCATATTTACAAAGTCATTGTACATTAAGTATTAGTGTGGCCTTTCGAAGCAGAACTTAAAAAATATATAAACATAGGTATAAGAATTAAATATATAGAAATAGGAAAGTTCCACCGTCCTAAATTAAAGAAATCACCATGGAAACATGCCACATGCGTATAATAATATACACAAAAATATGCTAATTTCAATTTTGATTTTAGTTTGTATATCGTATTGGACATTGTATTGTTAAGAGGTTAAACTGAAAATTGAAAAAGTAGAAGTTGTATGGCAATAAGCTATACGTTCTTCAACGCCAATTACACAAAACGCGGGAACAACGTCGTATTGTTTGGCGGCGATGTTATAAAGTCATGAAAACAGATCATGAACGTAAACTTTTGTTTCAGGAGAAATGTAGTGAAACGTCTTTTTTAACATTTTATCTTCCAGAAATCTAAAATATTGAAACAAATGGATTTAATCATATTAGCACAAATATACTCCCCGTCATAAGAAAGTAGCCACCTGTCTAATGCAAATGGTCGCCAATTTTAGAATTATTCATAAATGTACCGAAATAAATACAAGATATTGAAACATGGCAAGTAAATCGAAAACAGTCGAATTACCCAATTAATTAGACTATTTCGATTTTCTTGCCATGCTACAATTTTGAGACGATTCCAACACATCCAACGTCTACACGTGACGTCATTCCGACAAGACAACCATTATCGGGACTACTACCTGTGAAATCGACAGAAAAAGGCAAACGTTACAGAAAGATTGCTTCCTGGGTTGAGTTCTATCAGCAGTAGAGGCTGATTAACGTATTAGACCATCCGTTTCAGACGTCTTGCGATACCCATAGTCTTGCTACGATGTTATTGACAACATTACCTTCAGTGGTTCAGACAGCATCTATTGTTTTCTAAGGACAATTGCATAGCATGTATTAATGCCAACGGTGTTCACACTCGAAAATGTCTTGTAAACGCGAATCTTATCCTTATCCACTTTCAGGAATTGTTACGGTAATAACAAGTATAGTGATAAATTGACAATTATTGAAAGTAAAAGATTAAATGTGCATTTGTAAAATTTTATTCATGTACCGCATGCAATCAAGGTGTTAATTAAAAAGGAAATGCGCACTGTTAACTTTTCCCGTTAGTATACTTTAGAATGCATGCCCGTAGAAAGCAATTCCATATGGGTCCTGTCTAGTCCAGTGTCTAATATTCGGGGGGGGGGGGGGGGGACTAAATTAGATTTGCCATAAGTTTTAAATGTGAAATGATGAAAATTCGGCATTTTTGCCAACTATGAGGGGGGGGGGTGGCTCAAGAGTCACCCTGTTCGTACGGACCTGGGATGTGTGAAGCAGTGGATCCTCCTTAGAATAAATGGTGATAATGGTAATGACAAATATTACAGTATAGATCTGGAAACGTTCATTTAGGCTTTTGCGACCAACATGGATCCAGATCGGACTTTGCATGTGCACTGTCTGATCAAGATCCATCTTGTTCTCATTTAATAGCTTATTCTCCACCTGTACCAAATTTAAGAAGGCATAATGAAAATCTTACCGGTGAAACTCCAAGGTAACGATAAAAAAGATGATGATGATGATGATGATGATGATGATGATGATGATGATGATGATGATGATGATGATGATGATGATGATGATGATATATTACCGAATAAATGTTTAAATGTGCCGTTAAGTCCAGTGCAATCGATTAATTTATCAAACATGTGCTCATAAAACACCGTAGCTGGAAAAGATAACATCGCAAACATGCTGTAACGTTGTCACGAAGAAACCGCACAATGATTTTCAATGACATGACACCGAAAACTGCCATTTACAGCCTTTATATGTACATTTATATGTCTTTTTTGTATACTTGCAATGCAAATAGATAAACATAAACAGTGATATCGTACCATTTCGTTCGGGCGATTAAGATCAACCCACATGATCTCAATATGCGCTTTGTGCACTTGCAATCCGTTTATACCATTTGAAAATAATGATCGATAAATCTGATATTTTCGTGTGTATTATAAATCATATCTACATACCTTAGTAACTTCCATTTGAGTGCATCCTTTAAAAAAAGACGGAAAAAGAAGTAAAACAAAATGCCACGTGTATTGTTTACAAAAATCCGTATGTGCAATGAAGTATCTGTACCTTGTGTTCATGAAAAATGTTCCTCGCTTTGTCCGAGTTCACCACCAGTGGTTACGAGATTTTATGACAGCACCTACGAGATACTATTGTTTGTCTGAAATTACGTCATGGTTATCTGGATAAAAGTATTCCCTATATGCATTATTGGCCAGTGGCTTTCTAAATTGCAAAAACCAATCAGTAATGAATAACAGTCATTGATTTGACGTCTGTGAAGAGAATCGAATCGTAAAATAAACTGCAAAAGATGAAAATGATGACAATCAGATTTTTATCCTTTTGTATCAATATTTTCTTTGTTATAATGTACACAAATCCGATCTTTTTGCAAATTGTTTTTGTCGTCTGCAGCAGCTTTAGAATGGGAAGTATAATATTTACGTTCAGATGTCGGTTTAAATGTATTTGATAAGTTAAACTTAGTAAATGAGTGGGTGGGGTAATTTCACCTGCAAATTCATTTTACATGTCTAATTGAAATAAAGAAAATATCAAAGTCTATGTTTTTTTTACTTTATAAATCCCTAATATTACGTTATCTATAATATGTTTCATCCGCAACAATATATTTGGTTTTAAAAGATGGGTTTCTAAGCCTACACGGAAAAACATTCTTTTGGCTTTACTTGTAGGGGTCTCTTCGTTAGATCGATATTTTTCATATTTCCCCTCGAGTAACATTTGAGGACTTTTTTTCTGGAATGAGTAGATGATTGTAGATTATAAAAATGTTGGTTTCGTTTCTGTTAGAATTAGTGGTGGGTTGGGCCTATTTTTCGGCTAAAGTGACTGGCCTAAATTTAGAATAATTTTGATAAGAAAGGATGGAGCTTTACCCTTTCCCATACAACCTCTACTTTAGACATCCTTGTACGACCGATAATGTTGAAGAAAAGGAGAGTAGTGAAGACAATGCTGATACTTAGTGATTTCTCCTTTTCCAAGTGGCAGATCAGGGGGGGGGGGGGGGGGAGGGGGGGGTGTGTTTCAAACATTCCCACCTCTAAAGCCTGATTTCATTTTCACGTGAAAATTTCAGTCAAAATTGTGTAATACTTTGCATGTTTGCACCTCCTCAGAAATACATGATCTACAGCTGCTGTTTTCCCTATATAGATCTCTAAATTATTATTTACATTTTATGTTTGCAAAACTTTTTAATTTGGACTTCTACACGGTGTATAATCATGTGACTTAGAAATTCCGATAATCTTCAATATCTTTTTTAATACTTGACCAATTTGAATTCGGTTTGAAGCAGAGAATGTGGGAAACTGCCAGAAGTAAGCTGGACGTGTTGGATTTTTGACAAATCAGCTGATAAAAAAGTTATTGAAGATAAACCAAAAGTTTGGTTTATCTTCAATAACTTTTTTGTCAGTTGATTTGTCATAAATCAACCACGTCCATCTAATGTGTGACGTATGTCCACATTCTCTGCTTCAAACCGTATTCAAATCGGTCAAGTATTAAAAAAGATATTGAAGATTATCGGAAATTCTGAGTCACGTGATTATACACCGTGTTATAGTTTTAAAAAAATGTCTGGAGAAGGGTTAAAGTGTCCTTATTGAAACACACAGCTTCAAAGATAACTTCTATGACTTTTAGACTCTTGAAATTTAGAACTTGTTCAATTATGATTACACAGACTGTAGGACCGAATATTTTGTAGAAAAATAATTATGTTATCAAGAAAAAGTAAAAAGCGTTATTCTTTTGATACTGTGTCTTCTGAGGATAAAGAGAAAAAGTCTTGGAAAAGGAGAGATTCTGTAAGTTAAAGTTTTACCAAACAAGACCTGGTTTTGAAACATCAATTGCCTTTGGAAAAGGCTTTGGAAAACATGGAGGGAAAAGAAGAAATTGCAGTTTATCAGCAATTTCTCCTTTTCCGTCAATGGAATGAAGTGGAACACTGTCATAAATAAAATATTTGTGTTCAGTGAGCTCAGAACAGGAAATTCATTCATCATGAAAGGATAAAGAAATATCAAAATCGACATGATAAATGTTTCTATGATTGCTAGATAATTATATTATAATCGCCTCTGTACTCATGTTTTTTGACAAGAATAAGAAGGATATTTTTTTCTTCAAATTTCAGTCCGGAGGGGGGGAGAAAAAGGAATACTTGTATGAAATACTCGTGATTGGCAAACTTGGAACGGGAAAGACCTCCATCATCAAACAACAATGGCATTGAAGTATCATAATATATGTTTCTATGATTGCTGTATAATTATATCAAAATAGAAAATCTTGAGAGGAAAAAGAAGAAAATGCTGTTTTTCAGCATTTTCTTCTTTTCCTCTCAAACTTTTCGGTGCTCTCATATCTTGGCCTTCAACTCTGTACTTATGTTTTTTGGCAAGAATAGGAATGAATATAATACAAAATAATAATAATATTTTTTCCCAAATTTCAGTCCGGAGGGGGGGAGAAAAAGGAACACCTGTATAAAATACTCGTGATTGGCGAACTCGGCACGGGAAAGACGTCCATCATCAAACGTTACGTTCATCAATTCTTCTCACAACACTACCGAGCGACGATCGGAGTCGACTTTGCCTTGAAAGTATTAAACTGGGACGCTGATACCATTGTACGATTGCAGTTATGGGACATTGCAGGTTTGGATTTACTATAGACTAAAATGGTTTAATTTTTTCTCAAAGGCCAAAATTTGAAACTGCTCGAATGTCAAAAGCTCCTGCACACAGCAGATAATTTTTTGAAAACAGGTTTTTTGTACATTATAGCATAGACAATATTGAGGTAAAAGGAGAAATTGCTGGTTATCAGCATTTACATCTTTTGCTTCAATGTTTTCCTCAAGCTGACTACTGGGGATGTAAAAACCCAAGCTTGTTGGGAAATGGTTAAGTCTATTTCGTCGGTGTAAATGCAAAACCTCGTATGTCGATTCTTGCGATTTTCAAAGTACAAACTTGTTAGCCCAATTACAGACAATTCTTGCAGGTTTTGAGATATTGTACTGATCAGTATTATTAATGACAAATCATTTGTGAACAATATGTCCAAATTTCATGTAAAACATTTCAGTTTGGGAAAAGTTATTACACTTTTTTTCCTCCCCTTTAGAATTTTCCAAAAACGAGATACGAGGTTTTGCATTTACAACGACGATTTATTTTATTCTAGGCAGCTCCAAATAAAGAGAAGCTATATATTGCTGCTTTTCAACGAACACCTCATAACTGCAGCTTAACCCTTTCCCAAACGACAAAATTTTAAAGTGATCCACTTCTAAAACTGCCACAAATGACAAAATAGAAGTTATTAAAGTTAGAATTTGTGTAAAATATGGCATAGAAAATATTGAGACAAAAGGAGAAACTGCTGGTTATCAGCAGTTTCTTCTTTTGTTTCAATGTTTTCCCAAGCCATCTCTATAAAAGACATCAAAACCAGGTCTTGTTTGGGAAAGGGTTAATAAAAGCTGCAGTCACAAGGATTTTGTCGAAAAGTGACGATCTGGCATGATATGTGTACAAAAAATTTCTGATATGGCTTGGAAAACTTGAAGGAAATGAAGGAATTGCTGATTATTACCATTTTCTCGTTTTTCATCCATGTTTTCCAAACCTTTTTATGTACGGCTTGCTAAAGCCAGGGATTGTTTGAGAAAGTGGTGATCTCTTGACCAACAAAAAAATTAATACTTCAATAAAATACAAGCTGCAGTCACGAGGATTTTGTTGAAAAGTGACGATCTGGCATGATATGTGTACAAAAAATTTCTGATATGGCTTAGAAAACTTGAAGGAAATTAAGGAATTGCTGATTATTACTATTTTCTTCTTTTTCATCCATGTTTTTCAAACCTTTTTACGTATGGCTTGTTGAAACCAGGGGTTGTTTGAGAAAGGGGTGATCTCTTGACCAACAAAAAAATTAATACTTCAATAAACCCCTTCAAGATAATCCTTGGTTTTGACTTCTCCAACAGAAAAAAGAGGAGAAAACATCTAGGCTAAAGGAAAATGGAAATACCCAGTAGTTTCTTCTTTTCCCCCAAATATTTTCTGTACTATGAACTACAAAACTCCTTCCTATCAGGATATTATTGTGGCAACAGCAAAGCTTTGGTATTGTACTTGTCTAACTTTTATTACATGTTATCTGGGAAAGGTTTAATCCTTTCCAAAACAAGACCTGGTTTTGACGTCCCTAATAGAATAATAGGCTTGTGAAAACATTTTAGACAAAGAAGAAACTGCTGATAACCAGCAGTTTCTCCTTATGCCTCAATATTTTCTTGAATAAATGACATGCAATTCCAATCATTATTATCATCCATTTTGTCGTCTACAGCAGCTTTTGAATTGGACCAACTGAATATTTTGTTGTTTGGGAAAGGGTTAAGGATGCTTATGTCCTGACTGCTAGTGTTACAAAGATACATGAAAGAAATGTGTCAAGAGATGACATTATTATCTTCACTTGTGTAAAGTTAGATGTTTTCAATTAGGATTTTTTCACTCTCCCAAATGACAAGATTTTTAGACTTGTCATATATGAAAGGATTTGCAGATGACAATTTATCCCTATGACAACAAAGTCATGGCAATCTTGTGTATAGCATTTACAACTCATGTCATGGAACTTTTTGAGAGAAAGAGGTAAAATTGCTGAATTTCAAGAGATACCGTCTGGATATGAACATACTTTTCTTTTCTCTCAGTGCTTTCAAAAGCCATTTTGATTTGAGACATCAAAATCAGGGCTTGTTTGGGAAAGGGTTAATGTACAATTTGATTCAAGCGGACTACCAGTAAGGCAGAGCAACAGTTATTGAATTACCTCCCTTTAATATTTCAGGTCAAGAACGGTTTGGCAATATGACCAGGGTATATTACAAAGAAGCCGTAGGAGCATTTATAGTATTTGATTTAACGCGAGCCTCGACGTTCGATGCCGTGACAAAGTGGAAAAACGACCTTGACCTTAAAGTTCAACTGCCAGACGGCAAACCCATTCCATGTGTTCTTTTAGCAAATAAAGTAAGTACCTTATGGATTATCTATTGGAGAAACATATTGCTTCTGAATATTTTAACCCTTTCCAAAACAGCAAATTTTTAGGGCAATCCACTTCAAAAACTGCCACAAATGCAAAAACTGCCACAAATGACAAAATGGAAGTCGTTAAAGATAAGATTTGTGTATAATATGGCACAGAAAATGTTGACACAAAAGGAGAAACTGCTGGTTATCAGCAGTTTCTTCTTTTGTTTCAATGTTTTCCAAAGCCTTTTCTATTTGAGGGACGTCAAAACCAGGTCTTGTTTGGGAAATGGTTAAATGAATATTGACCATCTAATAGATGATTAGTCATTCTATGACGCTAATACATTTAGTTTTCTTAACTAAATGTTTTATAAGAAGGGGGTTCAAACATGCAGATAGGGGTGTTAATTTTCCTAGTATTTTATAATTTTGACCAAATATCCGCATGAAAATTAAAAAGTCTACAAAGGGGGGGGGGGGTTATTGAACCCCCAGAACCCCCTCTGGTTCCACTACTGATATGTATCTTGGTTTAAAACATCATTTATTTCTACTAGGCTGAAAATCATAAAATTTTGTCCTTTGGAAAAGGGACCCTTTCTCCAACAAGACCTGGTGATGACGCCCTTAATAGAAAAGGCTGAACTGATAAACTAAATCAGCATTTTCTCCTTTTGCCTCAATATTTTCTATGCTTAATTGTACACATTATCTATCCTTACCAACATCCAATTTGGTGTCTGGAGCCGCTGTCAAATTGGGCCACCCTGAATTTTTGTCCTTTGGGAAAGGGTTAAGAATTTACTATATTTCTTTTACAGTGTGACCAACCGAAGGAAGGTTTAATGAATAATGCCAGTCAAATAGACGAGTTTTGTAAAGAGCGAGGATTTATAGGATGGTTCGAAACATCAGCGAAGGAAAACATCAATATTGACGAAGCATCTAGATTTTTAGTTACTCAGGTGAGCAGCCATTTTAGGTCCTCTAATACTTTAACGAGACAATTAATTTAACCCTTTCCTAAACAATAAAAATTTAGGACATTTTAATTCAAAAGCTGCTGCAGATCACAAATTGGATGTTTATAAAGGTAAAATTTGTGAACAATATATCACAGAAAACATTGAGGCAAAAGGAGAAAATGTTGGTTATCAGCAGTTTCTTCTTTTGTCTTAATGTTTTCCCATGCCAATTCTATTAGGGATGTCAAAACCAAGTCTTGTTTGGGAAAGGGTTTAGTAAAATTTTGTAAAGAACGAGGATTCATAGGTTGGTTTGAAACATCAGCGAAGGAAAACATCAATATTGACGAAGCATCTAGATTTTTAGTTACTCAGGTGAGCAGGCCAAGGACACCATGGCCCTCTTTTGTATTAATTACGCCCCTGCAAAGGAATGTTAGGGGTAAAGGGGGGGGGGGTATACTAGAATCAGCCTGTCGGTCAGGTGGTTGGTTGGTCGGTCTGTCAGCAAAACCTTGTCTGTAGAACTCTTACACTTACTGTTCGATTTACTTCATTTTTGGCACAAGTGTGCATTAAGACCTGTACGAGGGGTGACCCAAAAATTTGTACAATAGACCCATTACTTCTAGCTTGGTCATTGTATAATTTGTCAAATATTGTAGTTCATTATCTATTGACTGCATTTTGCCTCAATATTTTCTATACTACTTTCTACAACTAGTAAATTCTACCTTCATTGAGACTCGTTTTGTCATCTGTTGCACCTTTTAAATCGGACAACCCTAGAATCATGCAGTTTGGGAAAGGGATAAAGGCATGTTACTCAAGTTCTAAGCTTTTTAACAGTTCTAGCTTGGTTATAAAGTGATTCTTAGTAGGCTTCAGATTTCAGAACTTCCTTTCAATATCTATCTGTTCCATGCAATATGACCTTCCTAAAGGTCATTTATTAAACCTCATGACAACCATTAACCTGAAAACTTAACATGTTAACTTCACATCGCCATTTCTGTTTCTTTCATTTTCAGGTATTAGCAAACGACAAAGCAATAAAGTCGGAAGACGATGTCGATAATGATAAAATAAACCTAAATGAAGATGGTAGTCGGAACAAAACGGAAAAGAAAGGATGTTGTTCATGATTGTCTGTGATTAAGTATAGGACATATTCATTATTGTGAAAATGTGTGTTGCATATATGAATATAAGTTGCGTTAAACCTTTCCCAAACAAGAGTCCTGGTTTTGACGTCCCTTATAGTGACTTGGGAAAACATTGAGACAAAGGAAAAACCTGCTGAAAAACAGCAGTTTCTCCTTTTGCCTCAATATTTTCTGTGCTATATTGTACAAAAAAAGCATACCTTAAATTTTGTCCATTAATTTTTCTTGTCTGCAGCAGCTTTTGAATTGGAACAGTCCAATTTTTGGACATTTGGGAAATGGTTAACCCTTCCAAATACAAAATTTCAAGGTACATGTAGTTCAACCTGAAAACTGCCACAAATGACAAAATAGGTGTCACTTAAACTAGACTTAATTAATATTATAGCACAGAAAACATCGAAGCAAAAGAATAAAATGCTGGTTATCAGCAGTTTCTTCTTTAGTCTCAATATTTTCCCAAGCCAATTCTAACAGGGACATCAAAACCAGGTCTTGTTTGGGAGAGGGTTAACTGAACATTTTTAGCTTGACTTTTCGAAGAAAATGAGAGCTTATACTGTCACCTGGGCGTCTGCGTTGGCGTTGCAACAAAGGTTAAAGTTTTTTCAAACATCAATAACTTCCATACTATCAGAGGGATTCAACCCAAACTTGGAATACTTATTCACCATCACACCCTCTACCTTACTATCAGGGCCCATGACCCTGGGACCACTCTATTTGGAGTTATGCCCCCTTTATACTAAGCAACTTAGAAACTCGAGCGCGCTGTCTCCGGACAGCTCTTGTTAGATCTATAGGAAAGCTGTTTAGCTCAACTTATTTTAGTGAAGACTCTAATCATAATCAAATTCAAAAGAAAGGCTGTACTTGTCCATGAATGTCTGTGATTTAGTATAGGACATATTCATTATAGTGAACATGTGTGTTATGAATGAAGACAAGTTGCTTAAAGGTTGTAACTTTCCCAATCTTTTTTAGATAGGACAGTTGTCAAGTTAACACTGAATTATTGCCATTATAGACCAATGTAAGATAACCCCTTCATAAATATGAAAGCCAGGGTCTTTTCTACATAAAGCTAAGATTTTGGACCTATCTTTAAGTGCTTTCATGGAAACACACACAACTTATGTTTTGCATCATTGTTTTTCCAAGCCTTTTCATAGAAGGGGCTTCAAAGCCAGGTCTTGCTTGAGAAATGGAATAAGACAATTGCAGCAATATCGGCATGTTTAACCCATTCCAAAGCAGTGATGCTTTTCCATGCCCCACAAAATAAAGGCATTGGAAAACATTGTAGAAAATGAAGAAATTGCTTGTAACAAGCTTTTTCTTCATTCCCCACAATATTTTCAACCATAAAAGACCAAAAAATGTAAAATCCCATTCACTTGAATTTGTCGTCTGCAGCACCTTTCAATTTCGACCAGCCTAAAATTTTGCCGTTTGGTAATGGGTCCATGAATAAGCAATACTCATTTTCAGTTATGCTATGTAGTTAACATTAATATTTCATTTGTGAAATTTTATGCATGATAATTAGCTAATTTTTGCTAGATAATTTTTCAAGTTCTGCTTGAGACTTTTATTCCTTTCCTAAATGATAAAAATTTAGACAGGAACACAAAATGTGATGAAAATATAGTTGTTCTGTGTCATAGCGTAGAAAACATATTGAGGGAAAATGATAAATTGCGCAATGCTGGTTTTACCCTTTCCCAAACAAGACCTGGTTTTGACGTCCCAAATAGAAAAGGCTTGGGAAAACATTAAAACAAATGAAGAAACTGCTGATAACCAGCAGTTTCTCCTTTTGTCTCAATATTTTCCATGCAATATTTTACATAAATTCTATCTTTAATAACTTCCATTTTGTCATTCGTTGCAGTTTTTGAAGAGGATCACTCTAAAATGTTGCCATTTGGGAAAGGGTTAAAAGTTATTCCTTTTCGGGATATTTTTTGTTGTTTTGGACAGTATTAAAAACATTCTCTTCCCAAAATGTTTTGATACTTCTCGAGTCATTCATGATACATCTTCACAAGCCAAGGTTGACATCTACGATGTAACGTCGTTTCTGTATTCACCCTTGGCGTATTTAGTCCGATTTTCTTGGTCTCCTGGAAAGCGTTTTCATTGGTTCCAGCGAGGTCTGGCTGGAACCAATCAGATTGTCGACTGATACATTTGTTATGAGTAACCAAATCATGACAACGGGCGGGAAAAAGCATTGCATTTGCAACTCAAAAACGTGAAGATGTGCGATTTTTCCTAAGAATTTAACTGCAATAGACAGGAATTCCCTAACTTTAATCGACGAATTATTATACTTTCGAAATTTCGACCAAAAAAGCAGCTAATTTTTACATAATCCGCATGACGTATGACGCGAAAGACAACGCGCGTTAATGATGTCATCAATAATGGACGTAAACAACCAACAGAACAACAGCTAGGTGGCGCTTTGCGATTTCAAGAAAATCGGACTAAATCCGCCAAGGGTGAATACAAACGTAGGTGGGTTCAACCTTGGCTAGCGAAGATGTTCATGATATGGCAGAGTTATTTATGTAACGGCAGAAGATTACATGGCAAATAATTCTCCTTGTTTGGACTATTTCTGAAATCTTCAGCAAAACTTTTATTAGCTCATTTAAAATTATGTTATCAAATATGTTAGAATCTTTGAAGTATGTTTTATATTATCATGTGCAATATAATTATTGTTGGCGCAAGATCGTATGGCACATGTTTACATTTTGTCCAAATGTAAACAAAAAAGTGTTGTATAAAAGACTAATAAATTCTTTATAAGTAGATCTAGTCACATAGACATGTTGAAAATTTAGGTACAGTGATAGAGGGGTCTGTTCACTGTTCACAGTTTTCTGCATTTTATCGAAAAATGTCTTGTTTACATTTGACCAAAACGTAAACATGTGCAATACGATCTTGGGCCAACAATAATGTAACTTACAATGTATACGTCCTCTCACTTTACCAGAGCTAAAGATAAAAGGGAGTAAAGACATTTCAAAATATAACATCATTTCGTCGTTGTAAATGCAAAACCTCGCATTGTGTTTTTGGAAAATTTTAAAGGGGAAGGAACAAAGTGTAATAACTTTTCCCAAACTAAAAGGATTTTCTTTAAATTTGGACACATCGTTCACAAATAATGTGTCATCAATACTGATCATTGAAAATATCTCAAAACCTGCAAGAGTTGTCTTAACTGGACACACATGATTTTACTTTGAAAATCGCAAAAGTCGACATATGAGGTTTTGCATTTTCACTGACGATTTCAAAATATAACATTATCATTTATTGTTCATCAAACCCTATGTTTTGGGTACTCATTGGAATCGTCTCACAGAGACGATTCAAATGAGTTCCCAAAACATAGGTTTTGGAATTGTAATACCAAAGTTAGCAGGGTTCTCCCCAGAATAATTTTAAGCTGTAATGGCAGCGTTGTTGAAGCTTACAATGTAGTGTTAATGCAAATAATTGTGAATAAAAACATATTGGGAAAAGAAAAAATTGTTCATTATGAGCAATTTTTAAGTCGCCATTTGTCAAAATGGCAGACTTATTGCGATTAGCTGGAAGGATGTTTATGGTGATCTAGTGTACAGGGTCTCTGTATACTGGTTTAGGCAAAGAACTACTTTTTTCTGGGATTTACTCTATCTCTTTGCACCGGACCCAATGACACCAAAAAGTAGTGCAGACAGTTTAAAAAAGCAGTTTTATTGTTTGTTTAATGTAATACTTTGACTTATATTTTTCCTGTTGGAGATAAACACAATCTTATGAAAACTTCATAATGGATATCTTGATGTCAAAAGTAAATTTGAGTTGAAAAATTAGTACGCCGAGGATTCTATAAATTTTAAAGGTCAATTACGACCAAATGAAAGGATTTTCTGGATTTCTCATAAATCGTTTGAAAATGGGTTTCACTATAATTCATTGACCGTCATTTCACAATCGAAAGCGTTTACGCGTTGAACATTGCAGTCAAGATATCGGATTTTTTGACTGCGATAAAATGTCATGATCGCACGTGCAATTTGTTTATTCATGTGGTGACGTATTACGAGTTTTCCTAAATAAGGTAATATGTTTTCATAGATCCCCGTGGATGCCTAATGCCCCACGAGATACATGTTTTAGTGGGCAGGCGTTGAGTGTCACATGCCTCTCTGTGTTCTATACCGTTGCATATTACCAAATTCGTATATCAACATAGGTCAAGCACGTGTACTTTCCATGCAGTCTTTGTTTACCCTTTCATTATTGCTTGTATTCAAATGTTTTTTTCCTTTCTCAATAACTTCAAAATTGAATTCTATCATTTTGAACAGATCTTGATCAGCATATTTAACATTTTTCGAGTTCAAATGGGTAATATATGTGCAACTGGCATAAATGACGACGATAATCAACAAATGCTGTTATTGTTTTTGAACTCCAATGACGTTTCATGTTGACATATATCGATAACAATCACTCTAGTCGGGTTTTTAGATATGTCAGTCGTCTACATGATCTATCTTATTAACTGGAGGGGTAAATTTTAAACAGGAATCGTGAAAATGTTTTTTAACTACTTTTCACGCAATAAAAATTAAAATATAGGTAGTAGTTGACCTTTAACTCAATCCCCAGCACCCTAGCAAGTGCTCTTTCATGAATATTAATGAGTTAGAAATTATTAATATTAATGGCCTTTTCATATATTGAAAAAAGTAGTCCATTTCGTTTGCGTTCTTTTTCGACAAAAAATAAAAATATACTGAAGAAGTCGGTCGTTGTTCTTACTTTGAACTCGAAAATACGCATGAATATGTTTTGAAAATGCTTTGATGACCTTGACCCCTGGATGACCTTGACCTTGTGACGATCAAAGTCCAAAAACTTTAACATTGGCAAAAAAACTTTAACATTGGCCATAACTTCCTTTTTACTTAACATATTCACTTCATATTTTAGTACAAAATTCCTTGGCACATTAACATTTTGAAGGCACATACTTTGATGACCTTGACCCCTGGATGGCCTTGACCTTATGACGATCAAAGCGGTGTCGGGGGCATTGTCATCTTACAGTGACAGCTATTGTATCTCAATATTTTCTGAGCTATATTGTACATCCATTACACCTGCATTAACTTTTGTTTTGCGTTCTGCAGCAGATTTTGAAGTGGACCACCCTTAAATGTTGTTGTTTGGGAAAGGGTTAATATATATTTTGTCGTCTGCAACTCTTTTCAAATTATATCACCCCAAGATTTCGCAGTTTGGTTAATCGTTGATTATCATAAACCTAAGTGCAATAAAACACTGGATGCTCAGAGAGGATGTGGTAATAGTGGTGGGAAATCAATGTCTTGGTGTTGCATCCAACACAATATGACATACTGTTAAAAGTGTTCTTAAATTCTTTCAGTCAGATTCTGCTTAGAATCTGCCAAACAGAACTCTTGAATAAATAGAAAAGGCTTAGCATCTGAAATTGAACAGCAACCTGAACAAAAGGAGCTTGTAATTCAGCTGTTTTAGATCAGTAAGTGCTTGGGGTGAGCTTTTGTGATCTCTTATCATCTGTTTGCCTGTAAACAATACTATCGGGTTATTTTTGTCTCAAATTCTGAATTATTGATCACAAATATTCAAAGTTCCAAAATATCATGGTATCATCCTCATGGCGACTTTCAGGACCTTCAGTCCTTTGATTTTCTTTTCCCGTTATGTTTTTATGCAAAATTATTGTACAAAACACCTTAATTCAACAGTTTTTGACATGAAATAACTCAAATTCCTCTATTTGGTGACCATTTTGAAGAAATTAAGCTGTAGGGGCATTACACTGATTTACATGAAGCTGTAGTGGGGCTGATACAGCTTATTAGGCAGGGGAGAACGTTGGTTAGAATATCTTCACCACCACTTATCTGTAGCTCTCTGTATTGTCCACCCAAATTAACCAGGGACAACTTTATTTTCGTGTGCAAAGTCCGTTAGTTGAGCGTCTTAACAAAACATCGTCGAAGTGGGGTCATTACATATGCAGATGTCCCGGGTTAATCTTGCTGGACAATATTACCCTTTTCCAAACAGGAAAAATTTAGACTGTTCCAATTTCAAAGAAACTGCAGATGACAAACAGCATGTTGTTGAAGATAAAGTATGTGTACCACTTGGTCTAGAAAATATCGAGGCAAAAAAGAAAATGCTGGTTATATGCATTTTCTCCTTTTGCATCAAGGTTTTCAAGCCGTTTCTATTTGGAGTGTCAGAAGGCATGATCGTTTGGGAAGGGTAAATACACGGTGGATAATCATGTGACTCAGAATTTTAAAAAATCTTCAATAATTTTGTTAATATGGGACTGATTTGAATTCCGGTTGAAGCAAAGAAAGTTGACAGATGTCACACATTAGATGGGCAAGGATTTTTTAAAAATCAGCTGATAAAAAAGTTACTGAAGATCAATCAAAATTTTGGTTGATCTTTAATAACTTTTTATCAGTTGATTTTTAAAAAATCCAGCATGTCCAGCTTATTCCTGGCATGTTCCCACCTTCTCTGCTTCAAAAACGAATTCAAATTGGTATCGTAATAACTAAATTAATGAAGATTTTCTGACACTCTTGAGTCACCTTATTATCCACTGTGAAATAAGGGGTCTTTTCTGGTTTAGCATTTAATCCATACCAACACATTGACTCTTTTTTACGCCCCACACAATGTAGGCTTTGGAAATCACTGTTTTAATGTTTACCTCGCAAGACAAATATAGTTAATATACATAGAATTTCTGTCGTCTGCAACATTTAAGAATTTGAAACAGTCTAAAATTTTGCTGTCTGGTAATGAATTAAAAGTCTAACAAATTCTAAATGTGACACATGGAAAGAAAGAACCGTTTTCTTTTCCATAGTGAAAATTGGGTATAATTTTGTTTAAAGTTTATTTCTTAACCTTTTCCCAAACAATAGTTATCCAAAGTTAATGTGAGGTAGACAACAAAATGTTTACCAAATTTCGAAAATGTTTATGCTTTAAATTGATTGAAAACAGTCACAGGCAGTTTTCTTTTCTCTTATCGTTTCCAAAGCTTTCTCTAATAGATATGTCAAATGCATGAAGTGTTAGGGGAAAGGGTTGAAAGAATACAAAATTGTTGTAGATTTTCATATTTTTACATAATCATATGTGATAATTATTTATTTTTAACCAGTATGAAAATCATATAATCAAAATATATCTATTTGTACATTTTAAAATTTAGATTTGTAAATTTGGAATAAACTAATTTGTACAATATTGTAAAAGACTTCTTTGTGTATCCATTTCCGAATGATGTCCCTTATAAATATACTTTTGAGAAAACATTGCGGCAAAGGAAGAAAATGCTGATAATCAACATTTTAATGTTTAATCAACCAGTCCAAAGTTTTGCCTTTTGGGAAATGTATATAGACCGTAGGATAGTTGATGATCAGGGCAGTAAATTAGAATAATGATTAACCCTTTCCCAAACAAGACCTGGTTTTGACGTCCCTAATCGAAATGGCTTGGGAAAACATTGAAACAAAAGAAGAAACTGCTGATAACCAGCAGTTTCTCCTTTTGTCTCAATATTTTCTTTGCCATATTTTACACAAATCCTATCTTTAATATAACCCATTTTGTCATTTGTGGCTTTTTTTGAAGAGGATAAAATTTTGCCATTTGGGAAAGGGTTAACCAATCATGTAATTCATTCCATGCGCCTTGGCAACCTCAGACTTTTTAAGTCCTTTCCTGGTTTGGGAAAACATTGAGGAAGACAAAAATGCTGATAATCAGCATTTTCTTCTTTTCCCTAAACATTTGCAGAGCTATTTTGTACACAAATCATACCTTTCTACATTCATTTCATTGTCTGTGGCAGTTGTAATATTGGAACATTGAAAATTGGAATGTTTATTGGGGTTTTACGCCGTTTTCAACTGCTATGGTCTATGGTAATATCACATCGGCTGCAGCACCTAACCATGGATTCCTGTTGTTTCTCATACAACTACAACCACAACATCCTTACCGAGCCTCCCGCTGCTGGCCCACACAGGTTCACAATATCAAACCATTGACCGGTGACATTTTGTCAGAGAGGGTTTTTGCCATGGCTGGGTATCAAACCCGGGACAACTTGAGTGAGAGGCAGATGCACTACCATCTGCGGTATGGCCGCTGCCTGGGACAGTTAAATGGTTTGCGAAAGGATAAACAAGATTCAACGCCGTCTTTGAACAGTATTCCAGTCATAATTATGGTTGCAGAAGCACTTACCCTTGGATTCTGTAAACCCTTTTCCCAAACAACAAACTTTTAGGGTAGTGTAATTTGAAAGCTGCTGCAAGCGACAAAATCCATGTAAAGGTTTTGTGTAAAACATTGATCAGCAAATATTGAGGCAAAAGAAGAAAATGCTGGTTATCAGCACTTTCTTCTTTTGCCTCAATGTTTTCCCAAGCCACATCTTTTAGGGACCGCACAACCAGGTCTTGTTAGGGAAAGGGTTAATAGTTACTCCCGTTCACCAGTACTACCACAACAACCTAAATGAGCTTCGAGATTCATGATTGTTTGTGAATTTGTGGGAAACATGTTGGAAAGGGGTTTTAGTCGCAACATTGTTTGAAATAAGGGACCCAAAGATTGACCTTTTACACAGAGACAAAATTTAGACTGCTCTATCTTGAGAGCTGCTGCATATGACAAAATGCTTGTCAATACAGGTAGGATTGGCGTATATTAACCCTTTCCCAAAACAAGTTTGAGTTTGAGTTTATTGGGGTTTTACGCCATTTTCAACTGCCAGGGTCATATCATGGCGGCTGGAGCACCTACCCATGGATTCCTGTCGTTTCTTAAACCAGTACTACCACAACACCCTTACCGAGCCTCCAGCTGCTCGCCCACTTAGGTTAACGATTTCAAACCCATTGGTGGGAGACAATTTTTGTCAGAAAAGGTACTGCGCTAAGGCCGCGGCTTTTCCCAAAACAAGACCTGGTTTTGACGTCCCTAGAAGAAATGTCTTGGGGAAAACATTGAAACAAAAGAAGAAACTGCTGATAACCAGCAGTTTCTCCTTTTGTTTCAATATTTTCTGTGCTATAATATACACAAAATATATCTATAACAACATCCCTTTGTAGTCTACAGCAGCTTTTCAATTAAACAACCGGAAAATTTTGTAGTTTGGGAAAGAGTTAATCAAAGCTTAAGAAATATTGAGACAATATGAGAACATGATTGTTCTCAGAATTTTCTTCTCTTGTCTCTATTTTCTCAAATTTTTCGTATTAATAGTTGTCCAAATCAGGTTTTGTTTGGGAAAGGGTTTGTCCCTGGTTGAAAAACTGTAGACTAGTCAAGATTCAAAGACCAGATGTGTTTGTGAAACACGAATGTCCCTGAAATGGCAATGTTAAGTTTTCGTTTTAAGGGTTAATGAATGACCTTGAGGAAGGTCAAATTGCATGAAACAGATAGATATCATTAAAAGGAGGTTACCGGTACATATCAAATTTGAGTATGGTATGTTGAATACTTTTAGAGACAAGATGTGTTTGTGAAACACAAATGCCCCCGAAATGGCCATTTTTCTATAATTATGACCTTAATTGATATTTGACCATGACACTCTAACCAAATATCATTGACAGAAGGCTACATACCAAATTTGATCTTTGTATGTGAAATACTTTTGGAGGAAAAGCCAAAGTTAAGTTGTCATGCTAAGTTGTAACGTTAAGTTTTCATGTTAAGGGTGGATAAGGGTTAAACCATGACCTTGAGGAAGGTCAAATGGCATTGAGCAGATAGATATCATTGAAAGAAGTTTACATACCAAATTTGAGCTTTGTATGTGGAATACTTTTGGAGATAAGGCCAATATTAAGTTGTTGCGTTAAGTTGCATGTTAAGGGTTGATAAGGGTTAAACGATGACCTTGAGGAAGGTCAAATGGCATTGAGCAGATAGATATCATTGAAAGAAGTTTACATACCAAATTTGAGCTTTGTATGCATAATGGTTGTTGAGAAAATGACAATGTTAAGTTTCGGACAGACGGACAGACAGACAGACGGACAGACAGACAACAGTAAAACAATATTCCCCCAATCTTTCGATACGGGGGCATAAAAATGCTAAAGTTTTCAGACAGACAGATGGACAGACAGACACAAGAAAACAATATGCCCCCAATCTTTTGATATGGAATCATAAAAAATCAATGTGGTAATAGGTAAATGTTTGTGTTTTGGACTCGGATCTAAGAAGTTGGGCAAAAATAACTCACTGTAAGTGATTATCCTTTTATTAAACAACAATTCATATAATTAAATAACAAAAGTGAAAATACAAATGGTGTCTTATAATACTATAGTTCTCTATAAAAGAACTATTGAAAGGCAGCAGCTTTTGAAGTTTCTTAATGTTGAAATAGTGATATCTTTAAGTGTTAAAGGAAAATAATATCGCTGCTTTTCAATGAAAACGTTGTAACTGTAGCTTTAAACAAGCTGCAGTAACGAGGTTTTCGTTGAAAAGCGATGTTATATTGTTACCAGCCGGTCATAAATCTGTCCCAAATACCTGGTATTAGTATCCTAATTCCTTATGACAGAAAGCTTCTGAAAAACAGTGTTTGAAAAGAAGAGAATGTTTGTTTCAAGCACTTTCTCTATTTCCTTTATTATGCATGCATACTATGGTTTGGAACTCTAAGTATCTCTAATTAATACTACCTGGGAAAGCTTTAATCTAATATTTAACCCTTTCCCAAAGAAGGTTTTGACGTCCATAATAGAAAATGTTTAGGAAAACATTGACCCAAATGAAGAAAATGCTGAAAATCAGCATTTTCTCCTTTTGCCTCAATATTTTCTTGGCTATGCTGCAAACAAATCTAATCTTTATCATCATTATCTGTCATTTTGGAAAGGGTTAAGTTGAAGCACTCTTTAGGTCACTAACATCAGCCAACTTATCCCATTTTTAAGCCGAAATTCATACATCTCATACATTTTCTAATTTTAGAGGCACAGCAGACCCTTATTTAACCCTTTCCCAGAAAGGACAATTTGAAGCTGTTCCAATCAGAGATAGTGAGAACGATATTATTGATGTCAAAAGTAGAATGTCTGTATATTATAGTAAATATTGAGAGAAAAGTAGAAAATGCTGATTATCAGCATTTTCTTCTTTTGTCTCAATGTTTACTCAAGCTTATCTATAAAGGATATCAAACCTGGTTTTGTATTTAAATATGTGTTCAAACCAAGGAAATGCATTAGACTTTACAAGCAGATCTTGGAGCTTTTATCTAGACTTAGAAGCACAACACTCTTTATTTGTCCTTTAATCGAGATTGCGCAACATTTTGTAGCATATCATATGATTCCTGTGACACACTATCGCCCTCTATTGGTAAAAACGGGATGAGTCCATTCGCTAACAAGTGATTACGATCTAGATTGTGTATTAACTTTACCTGTAAATCAAAAATAGATATTTCATGTAGTCTACCCCTAATGAGATTTGCGCGACGTCGGAATTATTCAGGTGATGTCGAAAACATTCGGCGGTGGAACTTTCCACCTCAGAATGTTTACGACCGCGCCCGAATAAGTTCAGATACGGAACGTCAACGCTTGAAAAAATCTGATGTTTTATGAATCTCAAAATCGTCACATTACAGGTATTCTACCTTAATTTGCTTAACATTCTCAAATGGCAAAAAAATTAGACTTAATTCCAACAGAAAACAAAATTGACATTGATAAAGATGGGACTTATGTTAAAAATAGCACTGAAAAATCGAGACTAAGAAGAAAATGCTGATTATCACTGTTTTACCAAGCTAAAAAAGCATTTTATCTTAACCCTTTCCCAAACAAGACCTGGTTTTGACGTCCCTATTAGAAAAGGCTTGGGAAAACATTGAAACAAAAGAAGATACTGCTGATTACCAGCAGTTTCTCCTTTTGTCTCAATATTTTCTATGCCATATTTTACACAGATCCTATCTTTAATAACTCCCATTTTGCCTTTTGTGGCAGTTTTTGAAGTGGAAAACCCTAAAATTTTGTCGTTTGGGAAAGGGTTAATTAACTAGTAGCAAGAGCTCCATGGAGTGGCACATATAAACCTGGGAGGGGCTTGTCACATTTGGAACACCACGGACAATTCTGTCGAATCATACCTTGGATGTAAGTCGTGGATCTACTTTCAGATTATGAATAGAATAGAATAGAACAACAACACAAAACGTTTGTCTGTAATTAATATCAACAATGAAGCGACAATGATACTGAAATACATTGTTTGCAGTTCCAGTGTCCTCTCTTTTTAGAATGATTACAACCTGCAGTCCCGTAAGATGCCATGATTGTTCATTTGGATGACCTTGAAAACTACTTTATCAGGGTTCATACAAACAGTCAATGCCAAAATTCAATCACTTTTTAAGCACATAATTCCATTTTTCAAGCATGTTTCTTCATACACAAGTCACTAATGATGGTCTTCAACGAACAGTTCTGTGTTCCCAATATATACTGCTCTGCAAAATTGCTTACTTTCAAAGGGCATAATTCTTGCAAAGTAGGTGGAAGGGTGGAGGAATTGCAAATGAGTCAGTCTCTGACAAAGGCTTGTTCAAGATCGTACCTCTACTTTTTTCACTAAAATAATTCTCAAGTGTAGATGTTTAAATCATCTACTTTTCAGTATGAATTTAGTCGATCATTTTTAAGCACGTTTTTGACAAATTCAAGCACTTTTTAAGGACTTTTTAAGAGAGGGATCAAAATCAAGCACTTTTAAACACTATTTTTTGTTTTTAAGCACTTTTCTAGAAAAAGGCTCAAATTTAAGCACTTTTCAAGACTGTGCGAACCCTGTTTATGAAGCATAACTACTTTCGGCTAAGAAATCACATTTTTTTCAACATTTCTTCATACACATACTTCTGAGTCTATGATTCAATCTTCGATAGAATTTTCAGAGGTGTTCCAAATGGGGCTTGTCAGTAAAATTGGACATTTTTCCAATTCAAGAACAGATAATTCATGAACAACAAGAGTTGTTTTTTTTTTAATTCAATTCTGAATTCCATAAGCAACTTGCATATCTGGACATCATGGAGAGTCCTTGAAACAATTTTGATCAAATTCCATTAGAAACTAATGGAGGAATGTAGGAGTTAGCATATACAACAAGAGTTGTGCGCGGACAAAGTAGCACGTCTACAAGAAAGCTGGTCACAGAAAACCTAGTCCAAGGTCACTAGGTCAAAGGTCATGGCCTTAGGTATCCTTATATCAAATATCAAGTCTCTATCTGTAATGGTACATGAGATATAGGCCAGGTTAAAGTTCTTTGAAAGTAGGTCAATATCACTAGGTCAAAGGTCATGGTCCCAAATGAAAGGTCTTGGCGGGAAGTAACGATGTGTGAAATGTCAAGGCTGTATCTAATAGTGACTGAGATATAGACCAGGTTAAGTTTTTCAAGTGAAGATGCGACGGGACGGGGCACGACGTCAACACTAGGGCTGTGACATAAGCTCCCTGGACATAAAGTCCCTGCTCGCTAAAAATGGACAATCATGTCCATAACATGTGACCCTTCTTCCGGTATATAAGAAAACATTTTCAATGGTTCAGGATGATTTTAATCCATTACCACACAGTGACACCTTTTGACTCCCCACAAGATATAGGCCTTAGAAAACATTGTGGAAAATGAAGAAATTGCTTTTGAAAAGCAATTTCTTCATTTCCCACAATATTTTCTACACAGGAAGACCAAAAATGTAAAATTTCATTCGATTTAAACAGTCGTCTGCAACATCCTTGAATTTGGCACTGTCTAAAATTTTGTCGTTTTAATGTATTGCTCAGTTTTTAAATTTTCAGCAAAATGCCTTCTTCAGAAACGTAAAATAAATTTCAACTCTACTCCATTATCAAATCAATTTGATAATTGAGTAGAGTTGAAATTTATTTTTTGTTTCTGAAGAAGGCATTTTGCCGAAAATTTAAAAACTGAGCTATATTTCAAAACGTTTTAAACAGTTCCCTTCGGAACTTTACTATAAAATCGCTATAAAATTTTGTCGTTTGGTAATGGGTTAATTATGGAATTCACCATTAAGTCGATACTTACATTTTTTCTAATATACTGCACCATAATTTCAAGTTCATGTGGTTCGATTTCTTCCTTTTGCATAAACAACATTCGCCATAGAGCACCTGCCAGCTCTCGGTCACTATTTAAAATACCCTGTAAATGAACAAAACTTGCGAGATTAACTCTTTCTTGTCTCAATGTTTTCCAAGCCTTTTATATTAGGGACGTCAAAACTAAGTCTTGTTTGGGAAAGGGTTAACCATAGAGCACCCGCTAGTTCTCGGTCACTATTTAAAATACCCTGTAAATTAACCCATTACCACACAATGACTCTTTTTGACTCCCCCAAAAAAATAATGGCCATGGAAAACATCGTGGAAAATGAAGAAATTGCTTGTGACAAGCAATTTCTTCATTTCCCACAATGTTTTCCATCCAAAAAGACCTAAAAATTAAATATTCCATTCACTTTAAAATGTCGTCTGCAGGATCTTTCAATTTGGACCGCCCTGAAATTTTGTTGTTTGGTAATGGGTTAACAAAACTTGCGAAATCAACTCTTTCCCAAACAAAGACATATTAGGGTAGTCAAATACAAAGGCTGCTGCAGACGACAAAATGTATGACAGAATGAACAAAACAAAATGACAAAATGTATGATGCTAAAGAACAAATTTGTATGAAATATGGTACAGGAAATATTGAGACAAAAGGAGAAAATGTTTTTCAAGCCTTTTCTATTAGGGACGTCAAAACCACATCTTGTTTGGGAAAGGGTTAACCATAGAGCATCGGCCACCTCACATAAATTTTCTTCATTTCGCACAATGATTTCTACCAAGACAGACCAAAAAACGTAAAATTTCATTCATTTGAAATTGTCATAGAACATATTTGATATTGGACCAGTCTAAAATAATGCTATTTGGTAACACGTTAAGTAAAATCAACAAATTTAACCCTTTCCAATACTGCAAAAAATTAAGGTAGTCCAATTCAAAAGCTGCTGAGAATGACAAAATGGGTGTTGATAAAAATTGGATTTGTGTACAAAGTAACACAGAAAATATTGAGGCAAAAGGAGAAACTGCTTGTAATTTCTTCTTTTGCCTCAATGTTTTCCCAATGTTTTCAATTAGGGACGTCAAAACCAGGTCTTGTTTGGGAAAGGGTTAAGTACATACCTCATCATAAGCAAATAAAGCAGCATTAAACTGTGTATGTAAATGGTCAACCTCTTCTGTTCTTACTCGTAACTCCATCTTATCCTGAAAGGTAAATTTAACCCATTACCAAATGGCAAAATTTTAGGCTCGTCCAAATTCAAAGATGTTACAGACGACATTTTCAAGTGAACGTAATTTTACAGTTTTTGGTCTTTCTAAGTAGAAAATATTGTGGGAAATGAAGAAATTGCTTGTCACAAGCAATTTCTTCCTTTTCCACAATGTTTTCCAAAGCTTTTGTCTTGCAAGACGTCAAAAGGTGTCATCATGTGGTAATGTGTTAACATGAATGATGTATTCATGAAATACCAATGCCCTGAAACATTAAGTTATCATTTTAAGTGCCGGACAGAAAGATGGAATGACAGATGAACATTAAAGGTAAAACATTCTACCAATATTCTCGTGAAAACTGAATAGAAGAAAATTATGATAACTAGCCCCAAGATATTTGACTGTGTCTTAGTATATACAATTCTCAACTTGCTTTACATTTCATCTTAAGCAGTTACCCGACAGCAAAATTTTTGCACTTGTCTAAATTCAAAGATGTTACAGACGACAATGTCAAGTGAATGAAATTCAACATTTTTGGTCATTCTGCGTACAAATGTGTTATGGTTTTTCTAAATGCAATAATTATATACCATTCAGAGTTCTCGAAAGTATAATTCAAAGATGTAGTGGCAAATAAGTAAACATTGAAATGCAAAGTGTTTAAAAAAATAACTATTAATAACATAATGTGAATAGAAGAAATTGCTCATGCTGAGCAATTTCTTCTTTTCCCATTATGTTTTTATACAACATTATTACATCTATAACAATAAAAGTGCATTATTTATCAGTTTTTGCCATGAAAAATCTCTCGTTTTGGTGACTATCTTGAAGAAATTAAGCTGTGTGGTACTTTTGAAGCTGTAGGGTCATTACCCTGGTTTACATGAAGCTGCAGTGGGGCCACTACAACTTATTGGGCTGGGGAGAACACTGATATTTATTACTAATCAAACCTTATTGTGTGAACCTATAGCATATTGTTTGGATTTCAAATAAGAAATAGAAAGTGATACCCATTATTACCCTCTCCTATCATTCAGAAATTCAGAAATACAAAGTACACTCACCCCTATTTCAGTAATTTTATGCTCAACATCGTTATGAAAAGCATTGATCATATAATTCCTCGACATTTTGCCTGGTTTGTCTTCTAAAACCAATCTTGTCATTATCATCCTGTGAAAGCAATAAATAGGATAGAAAATAAAATAGTAGAGCAACGTCGGGTTATTTCGACCATCGGGAATTATCGACCATTTACTGTTTTGATTACCATTTCCTTCATATGATCTCATTAGAGTTCACTATAACTTAACAAGAGGACCATGATGGTCCTATATCGCTCACCTGAACCAAGAAGATAACAGCCACAGTTTTGTTCAAATCAATTATTATTTGTGACTTTTAAGACTGAAAAACAAACTTCTTGTCAATGACATTATGACATTGTGTCCAAATTTTGTCTCAGTTCGTCGCTATTTGTGGTTGTTAAGAGTCGAAAATGGAAAATTTGTCAATTTGAAGGGCAGATAACTCAGCAAATTCTATTCTGATTAAGCTGAAATTCACACTGGTGCAAGATCTTATGTTCAGCAACATTTTGTCTTGATTGGTCAATAATTGTAGATGCTAAAGTGTAAACAAAGTCTGAAATAAAAACAAAATGTAAACATCAGTCATTCCCAATTGTCAAACTATATTGTACTTTTGATATAAGTTTGATGATTTCATAATATAAACATTCATTTGTTTTGACATGTAAAAAAGTAGACCAGTTTATGATCGGACCAGTATGTTTCTACAGTCCCAGCTACACTGTTTTTGTAATTTGAAAACACCAGATCTAATGTTGATCCTTGGTCAGTAGTGGGTTCATGTATCATTTGGTGGCAATGGAATGCTTCCTTCATATACTGTTCAAGGCTACTTCCTTTTTGGAACAAGTTTATATTAAAATCACCCATAATCACTAAGGGTCTTAGAGGGTCTAGGTGTTGAACAAGCTCTCTCTTAAATGTTGAAATGAATTTTTGATAGGATAAACCTGGTGACTTATAAATGAATACAACTTGAATTTCAAGTAATCTATGAGATCCATTTATGAGAGTAAATTCAAATTGTGTTGTACTAAAGTGATGACATTTCAATATTGTGATATCATCCCTTGCATACAATGCTAAACCATGAGGAGGTCTAACTGTCTGTGTAGTTGGATTCTGGTCATTTCTGATAAGACGGTATCCAGCAATTGAATAGTCAGGACTGAGGTCCCTTTCAACTAATCTTGTTTCAGCAAAACCAATAATATGTGCTGACAAAATGTTCTGCTCTACTGCTACATCTCTGTAGTGTTTGTGCAAAGATCTACAGTTATTATACACTATTTTCAAATGGTTATCCGAGTTTATTGTATCTAAAGGAGTATAGCAGAGCTGAAGTCTTGCCTCAGAACATAATCTTTCTGTTTCTTGCACTACCCGTTCGTCTAATGATAGAGCCTCCTCATTAAAGTTTACAATATGAAGATTATCAATAGACCTTACTCTGCTCAAAGCCACATAATGGATATGGGGATTTTTTCTGATCTTTCTCTGGGACAAATCTATCACAACCTGATTAAGTGTAGTTCCTTGAGCCCTATGAACAGTTCGACCAGCGGATGGCTGTAATGGGAATTGAATTCTTTGAATGGTATTATGTCGCATTACAAATGTTCTCTGAATATCGAATATGGGAGTCCATTTACTGTCAATTTCATTGTGATAAAAACCTCGACTGGAGTATTTCTTTCTTCTGTCACTTCCAATTTGTTTATCATCAAATTGAACCCAAATTATGCTAGGCCTGTTTGTCTCTGTCTGTTTATATTCTACAAACTCCACAGTACAAGATGCCCCATTTGTAAGTCCATCCTCTGTATCTATATTAACTGTCAAGTCATATATCATACCAATTACAACAGTGAGTGAAAAGTGCAAACCCATGGTACTAGATGCATCTTTTGGTAATTGGTTTAGAATTCTTTCTTGTTTTTCCCGTGATATATTTGCAGCTAAGATGGAATCATGACAAATTATTTCAACCTTTTGAGCATTGATACTGCTAATGATCTTGTCATTGAATAATTGCATAAAGGAATTTTCAGCAAATATATGGGGAGCATTTTGTGGATAGTTCTCTGCATATGGATCTACCATACACTGTTTGATCTGTTCTTTATCATGCTCAGTCATTTTATTGTGCCTCAGTCTGTTTAATAAATCAGCAAATGCACTATCATTCTTCTGTCGCATAATCTCTGTCAACTCAAACATGGTGAAATGCTCTTTCCACAAATTTACAGCTAAAGAGGCTGCATCACTAGTAAGGTCTTGAAATATCCAAGATCCAGCAACTGGTTTTAATTGAAACAGGTCTCCCACTGCTATAATGCTCTTACCACCAAAGGGTACTCTTGTGCCTGTTAACTCCTGAAGTCTTTGATCAATAAACCTTAGCATTGTATTGCTTACCATTGATATTTCGTCAATTATGACAACAGACAGATTCCTATATTTTGACCTGAAGGTGTTGAGTTTGTCACAAGTTAATGTTTGTTCTTTTTGCATGAATTTCTGACAGAATGCTGTTGATATGGTTGAACCATTAATGTTAAAAGCTGCTTTACCAGTGTATGCACACAGTAAAACCCTCTTCTCATCTGCATTTTGACCCTCACTAAGATTAAGATATCTATACAAGGTCTGATACAATGCCTTGATTACTACACTTTTTCCAACACCTGCTCCACCAGTAAGGAAAGCAAACAGTGGGGCATCATTTGTTTTAATCCAATGAATAACATGGTTATAGAAATGCCTTTGCTTTGTGTTCAAACATCTAAGAAGTTCTCTATACTGGTCATCTGGCATAACATTTTCATTTATTTCAACTGAAGCTGTAGCTACACTGTTGCCTAATTCGATCCCTATGTCATATTCCCTTTGTTCAATAACTCTATCTGGATTGAAATAGACAAACGTTTCTGATTCAGATGAACCCTCCATAGCTGTTTCTGCTTCAACTTGCTGTGTTCCTGAAGCTATTTCGTCAAATGCATCAGGATCATTTTCTGCAGCTTCTCTTGCCATCTCCAATTCCTCAATGTGGTGTTCATACACATTTGCTTTGTAATCAATCTGGTGTTTTTTAGCATCATAATGTTCTTTGTATGTTTCATAATTCATCATGAGATCTGTGTTTTCATTTCTCCATGGCAAAAACAGTAAAATTTTCTCACGAAAATGATTTTCCTCATCAGATTTGAGATTAAATCTTACATAGCGGATAACTTTGGGAGTTTTCCTCTTTCTTATTTTAATACCATTTTTCAAAACAACAAGAGCTTTGGAATCATCGAATAAATCATCAGAATTGATGTCATCATCATCATTCACATCATCATTTGAATTTGTTGCAGAATCTTTAGGATACACAACCTCTAACTGGGACACATAATCAGCAAGGCACCAATTTTCAAGACATTTTGGCCTTTTTGCATATCTTTTGATTA
The DNA here is from genome assembly GCA_963680895.1 of Fragum sueziense. Lineage (NCBI taxonomy): Eukaryota > Metazoa > Mollusca > Bivalvia > Cardiida > Cardiidae > Fragum > Fragum sueziense. Next base: position 28,766,017 of record OY804608.1, read on the forward strand.
CATTATCAGCCACAATATCTGTGGAAGAATCAGGTAACTCATCTAGTTCATGTTTTGCTTTCAGAAGCTGAACTCTGTCATTTGGCTGTGAAGTATTGATGAAAACTACATCTCTTGTTCCTTTGGACAGAGGCATCTGAAGTACTAGGTACACTGCTTCTTGAGCACTCACTTCAACACTATTTGAGAAAACATTTCCAATGTGGCGCACCTGTCGTTTGATGTCAAAATTGCCATTTCTTGCTTCTTTTGCTGCAGCATGTAACAAAGCACTCATTCCACGCTGTGATTTACTAATGTAGGATACAATGTACATAGCACAAGCGTATGGATCTAGTACAAACTGTATATCAATATTCGCCTTCCAAGCCTTCAAGACAGTTTCATTGTACAAATTGACACGTACATCTTTTGGAGCTCTTTTCAAAAATACCTTTGATGCCTTTAAAGAACTTCTTATACATTTGATGTAATCATCTTCATTCAGTTCCACAACATCTGTTAAGAACTTTTCATATGCCATGTCATACCCTTCTTTTTCTGCATTCATTTTCTTCTGAATTTTTTCATACATTTTCTTGTACTTCTCTGCATCTGTTTCAAGTGGTTCAAGAACCATTGTTTTGTTCAATGGGGGCAATGGATATCCAAAGCGACATATTTTGTCTACCTTCTTATGGCAAGTTCTACTATGCTTATGAACTTGCAACTGAATAAGTTCTTGTAACTGTCCATTTTCTGAATCACATTTCAAGTACTTATCAACAAACTCAACTATTTCTTCATTGGAGCTATTTTTGTACTTTGGGGAATCTTCCACCCAAACAAGCATGTGAATGTGAGGTGAACCTCTTTGTTGGAATTCAACACGGTAAAAATAATCAGTCACTTTGCCAAGGCAATCATGAGAACTCTTTAGGACAATATTAATGAATTGTTGAACTCTATGATCGAAATAACGAGAGCATGTTACAGGATCCTTTTGTACTAACTTGATCTTCTGTTCCCATGTCAAATTCCTTATTTCATCTTCAGAATATGTGAAACCCTGATTGAGACTTGACAACATATTTAGTAAGTCTGACCACCTTGTATCTGCAGATGATAATGACATGAACCATGTAGGCAAGCCAAGTTGTCTAATCATTGCGAATACATCTTTCTTCTTTGTTTCCAAGTATGCAGGAGAATTTCTTAGTTGCTTGAAAATATAATACCCTTCATCTTTGCGTACTATGTTTTCCATATAGCTCATATCTTTAGCCTGCCCTGCAGTCATTTTGTTTTCAAATTGACCTCTTCGCACAGCAAGATTGACTTTGTCATGAAGTTGCTTCATCTGAATCTTTTTTAGTTTGAAAAATATATTTGGCACACTATTAGCTGCTCGTCTATCATTGCTTCTAAGTTCCCACTTAGCAATGTCAGAATAATTTACTGGAACTAATCTTTCTTCATTTTGAGCTCTCCTTTGTCCACAATATATGGTTGGAAAGCACAGGAATTCTGAATCAGAATCTTGATATAAACTCAACGGTCTCTGACCTTCTCCGGGTGCAAAAGTAAATGTGTCAATTCTATTTTCAAGATCTCCATCTTCAATGAGTGTGTCTATGTTTCCAACATTCTCTTGTGTGTTTTCTTCTGTATCTGAATCATATGTGTTTTCATTTTCAGTCTCATCATTGTTATCACAGGTTCCTTTTTCAATATCTGATAAATTATTAGCGGATAAAACGAATGCTTGTACAGTCTCCTCACATTCCCTTGTTACACGTGAAATCCATTCTTCATCAATTCTGACTGATGAATTTGCATACAATGCACTGTTTTTCATCAACCAGTGTAATGCTACCAAAACATGTAATGGCCTCACATTCTCTGTAAATGCACAAGATTTGTTAGACAACCTCTTTTTTAGCTTAACTGCTACAGTAACATTTTCATCAAATGGTCTTGGAAGAGAATTAACAACTGGTTGAATATCTACAGGTACATTCACAACATTGCCTTTGACAGAATACTGACGACCTCGTGGTAATTCTCTTATTTGCATAAAAGGTATACGTAAAGCAATCAGTCTTTCTTCCAGTGGATACAATTGTAAGACATCTGGTTTTTCAGGCCATCTCATGCCATTTGCTTCAGATAATTTGGGAACCTTTCTATTCATCAGATTTGTTTTACAAGTAATACATATCCATTCTGAATCATCAACTGATAAGGTACCTGTTAAATATTTTGAATCAATCACATCTTTCATAGTTGCAATACTACACACACTTTGTTTGAACCAAGTCTGTTTACAACAGGTGCAGATATATTGAGGTCCAACCTTTATACTCTCATGAAATAATGCTATACATTCCTCTATATCATCTCCTTGTTTCTTTCTTTTAGCACTTGAGCTTTCATTTTGTTTATACTCTTTTGACTTCCTTTTCATGCATTTTCTGTCTCTATCACTTATTTTTTCTCTTAAACCATCTTTTGCCCGAGTAACCTGTTTGGCAATTCTTTCTTTCTCTAAATTGTAAGGAATTGACCGTGATTTCTTTTTTGATGCAGTCTGGATTTGGATTTCTTTCTGTTTAAACAAAATATCTTCTCTTGCTTTTTGTTCTTTGCTTCTTTTTCTCGCTCTTTGAACAAAGAATCAGAACGTTTAGTTCGTTTATATTTTCTAAAATATTCCTTTCTGTCAGTACCTCTATCATCTGAGCAAAGACTTTCATGATCTAGTGATTGCTTTCTTGATTTCATGTCATTCTTAATTCTTTGATCCTCAAAGTATTGCTTTAACAAATTTGAGTACAGTTCATCCCTGTCTGGTGAGCAAGTAAATTGCAGAGGCAAAATTTCATATGGAGCAGACAATTCAATATCCATACTCTCATACATTGCATATAAAAAGGTTACCATTTCATCAAGAGTAGAAAAAGATATCAACAATGATTTACCATCTGGATCACGCATTCCATCATTTCCATGTGAATGAGAATCAAAAAGCCAGAAAGCCAGAATGTGTTATCCTTAACAAATACTGCAGAGCATATAGCACCTATCATCACTAAAACATACTGCACCCTTAGAAAGGCCGTTTGTAAGGATTTGTGCAAAGATGGAAATGCATCATCATCAAGCTGGTCTATAGCATTACCTGACATAATGTTTTCCTTCTGAACAAGCACTTGTCTTGATAATACATTAACTTCATTCGGAATTTCGTCAAGAGAAAGAAGTCTATTCTTAAATTTACCTTGTTGTTTCAAAGCTTGCAAAACATTTAGATACAACTGATCACCAACTGTCAAAACTTCATCAATTTTTGATGACAGACTTGAAATGTGTGCATATATTAACGCACATAGTGCATTCATTGTACACTGACTACCTCTTGAAAACACAGGAAATCTTCTGTTATTTTGACTGTATGAGCCTAAAAGTAATGTTGTACAGTTAAATGGGTTATTTGCATAATTTTTGTGTCTACTGGCAACATATAAATCTTGATCAAGGTAACATTCAGATATGGAAAATGAACTTATTTTAGTTTGTGTATTTTGATCTTCAGAAGATTCAAACATAGATCCAAGTACAGAATCAGTATCATACTTAGTATCAAGCTCAGTATCAAGCACAGTGTCAAGCTCTGTTTCAAGCAAACTATCAAGCTCAGTCTCAAGCAAACTATCAAGCTCAGTCTCAAGTAAACTATCAAGCACATTTTCAAGCACATCAAGCACACATTTAGTTCTCAAAGACACAGATGGACCTCTGAGAGGCAAAGGGTGGGCTAGGCCCCCATCTGATACTCCAATGACACCCTCTAATGACACAGATGGGACTCCAGAAGGAGACAAAGGGTGGGCTAGGCCCCCATCTGATATTTCTGAGACACCCATCAGGGACACAGATGGGACTCCCGAAGGAGACAAAGGGTGGGCTAGACCCCCATCTGATATTTCTGAGACACCCATTAGGCATGAAGATGTTTCTTCATCTTTATCCAAAGACGTCACTAAAGGCTGGGTAGGGTCACCATCTGATGTATCAACTGCATCCAAAATATCTTCAGTCTTCCTCTTTTTCTTCATGGCTTCAGCCTTTCTCCAATTTCTTTTTCGTGGCATCTTCAGCACCTTAAAATAGTAAATGTACACGGTCATAGAAAAAGCAAGCATTTTAACCATCTCCCACACTGAAAAAATTTAGACTGTTCCCATTTGAAAACTGTTTAAGACAACAAAATGGTTGCTGAAGGATTAAAGGGGGAATAACACTTAACATCTTACAAATTTTCAGAGAACTTCGTGCAAAAAATAAATATATATTATGAAAATATGGCCTTTAAATTGCATCTATGCCAAATCTTAGCTTTCTATCTTGTGTATTGGCTAGGATGTTGACGGATTTAAAACCCCATATGTTTTATTATTATAATTTTTATCCCCCCGACAAAAAAATCATGGGGTTTTAAATCCGTCGACATCTAAGCCAATACACAAGGTAGAAAGCTAAGATTTGGCATATATGCAATTTAAAGACCATATTTTAATAATATATATTTATTTTTTGTACGAAGTTCTCGGAAAATTTGCAAGATGTTAAGTGTTATTCCGCCTTTAAACCTACCACATACACATAAAGCAACTTTCAAACTTGTCGGATATGATATCTTGCATGTTAAGGTATGCAACCCATCATTAGCACCAAAGAGCAAGAGGCTTAATTTGAAAAGTGTCAGTAATTCCAAAATTGTGATATATTTCCATTCCAAATACAAACATAAGCATTTTAACGGTTTGGAATTTTGAATTAATGCATACTTGTGGTAATATTTGACGAAATTTCAATATTACCTCCCAAGCATATGAATTTATAGAGTAAACTAATATTTGTAAATTATTTTCTTCTTGACGCATAATTTTCAAATCCGGCACAGTGAATCAACTTATGTGAAGTGTATTTACAAATATGTGTAATATGATATAGCGGACGAGAATCAACCTGGCAGAGGAGCCCATGCTAATCGAATGGAATGCTCTGCCAGGTGAATTCTCGTCCGCAATACATTTCATTTAGCTAGTAAGTGGTGTTTTTAATGATGGGTTGCATACCTTAAGGGTGCGTCAGGTGAAATAGTGACTTTCAGGAGGGTCATATTGCCTGATTCATTGGAATAATGGTACATATAAAATTTGGGCTTTGTATATATATCAAAACCAACTAGAAAGACCTGAACTCAAGTCTTAAGTCGCTCCACAGGCCAGAATTTCTTGAAATATATAACCCAAGTTTTTACTATTGTAATTGATTCATGTAATATCTAAATATATTCTCTAAAATCAAGTTCAAATATGGAAATTAAGAGTTTTCAATTTCCCACTTTTGGGATTGATCAAATCTGGGTATGCATGACAAACAATTCCATTTCTGTGTCTCAATAGTTAATTCAAATTGTAAGAACTTGTTCTTTAGCAAAATAAAACAAAAAGAAATAACACTAGAAAACTGAGAGGTACATACATGACAAGAGCCGTCAGAGATGGACAATGCTCCCCGAATAAGGCATTGTCACAATAAATATATGCCATGCAGAGGTAATATAAAGCTAACAAATGTTAAGCCCCCTTTTTCCATGACATATTTTTATACGCAAATTTCAAATAGTTTATTGTCAAGGGCATCTGATTTGCTACTCAAATATGAAATTTCATCAAATTCTGACCATTAGACTAGGAGAAATTAGAGAAAAACTGTATTTAACCTTAAGTCCCCTTTTCCCATGACGAGGCCTCAAATAAAAAAAACGGGAAAAGTACATCGGCATTTTGTCATAGGGAGTTCACATGGTAAGTTTCATTTGATTTGGCCCAAGGGTTATGGAGAAATCGCTTCGGACGGACGGACGGAATGACGGACGGACAGTTTGAGTTTATTGGGGTTTTACGCCGTTTTCAACTACCAGGGTCATATCGCGGCGGCTGGAGCACCTAACCGTGGGTTCCTGGCATTTCTCGCACCAGTACAACCACAATATCCAAACCGAGCCTCCAGCTGCTCTCTCACATAGATGATTCACACCCATTGGTGAGAGACAAATGACTTTTGTCAAATGTCAGAATGGATACTGGCCGAGCCGGGGTTCGAACTCGAGACCCCTGGATTGACAGACTCCGACGTAACCGACTGAGCTATCCGGGCTCGGCGACGGACGGACAGACGAAGCGGCGACTATATGCTCTCCCTTCGGGGAGCATAAAAAATTAGGGTCTACAACATTTTATATCTTGGTGAATTCGTGTGAAAACACTTAGTTTATAGTACAATTTTGTGAAATTGATTGGCACATAACTCCAGATGTGAGATTCCTGACAAGCTGAGGGATCATGCACTACAGCAAGATCTTATCTTCATGTACATTTTGCTTTTAAAGTTTTGACCTTTTTTCATCAAATTTGTGGACGTAAACAGAGTGAAAATGAAATCAAAAATGGCAATTTTGTCAAATGTTAGATTCCGATCTGTTCAATACTGTAGACAGACAGCAGACAGACATCTTGACACAACCTGATATTGCCCCTCCTGATTTAGGTTCAGAAAGCAAAAGAATGCAAGACAAAGTGAATAGATGCAAGTACTTACATAAAATGGATAAATCAACGATAAATTCCAGTCCCTTTCACATCTGTAATCCTTTCTTCAATTCTAGCCCACACTAAATCCTTCAGCAATTAACACAGACTAACATAATAAGGCAGACACCCTTATGTCACATAGAGATGGTAGTCTCAGTCACAATAAAATCACAGTGCCAATAACAATCACAAAATTCCCACTTTGAATATAATAATGAATAGTTCACAAATGTTCCAAGTATTACAGTCTTTCATAAATATGGTCTTATCTGAAATAAGAAAGATCAGTTCTTGAAATTATGAATGTCAAAATAGTTAGCCTATTACCAAATAGCAAAATTGTAGATCGGTTTAAATAAAAGGATGTTGCAGACAATATTTTGGGATGAATTAAACATTACATTTTTTGTTCTTTTTTGGGCAGAAATGTTGTGGAAAATGAAGAAATTTCTTACTAATTTCCTCATTTCCCACAATGTTTTCCAAAGCTTGTATCTTGTAGGAGGCCAATATTAGGGAATTATCTGCACTTTTGTCATATAGCATCTTGATGCATGCACAGAATCATATGATATTTCGTACATAAAGGTGATAGGTGTCAAATAGTACCTTGATGTATAAGTATTTCTTGTCATATCAAGACAATTTTCAAGCTTCAAAGTGATATTTGCCTTAAAGAACATTTATGATTTCAGCAAAAGTTGTAAAACAACAAACACATAATGTGTATCATATTTGTGTTCAAGAAAATAATTATTTCTAATTACCTGCTTTTCTTTTCCTTGATATTTAATCACTAAATCCAACAAACTTATATTTTAAAAGTAAACAAGAATGGAATGATTACTGCAATAAACCTTTTTCTACACTACAGTAAGAAGAAACGCAAGATTATTTCAGGCTTTGTTCTTCTTGAAGCCAGTATTCATATGAAATCTACATTATGACAGTATTTATTTCTTCCTATCAGTCCTCAATAGACTCCTTTTCATAATAAGTGTCATAAGCACTAGAATGGTGAGGCAGTCTCTTTTGATTTTGGATTTTGATAATCAATCCTTAACTTCTGTAGAAATATTTCATAAAATATTTAACCCTCCTAAAAACGGCAAAAATTAGGATGGTCCAAGATAAAATTAAAGATTGGATTTGTGTGCAGTATAGCATGGAAAATATTAAGCCAAAAGAAGAAAAATGTTCTCACATGCCTTTTATAATAGGGATGTCAAAACCAGGTCTTGTTTGGGAAAGGATAAATAATCCCTCTTCACCACCATAAACCACTTAATGTTTGTGTACAACTAATCAAGATAAGCTGCATTTTTCCCACAGTCCCACTAAGCAATTTGTTTATCTAAGTAAGCACATAGTACCTTCATGCACAGAACTTTTAGTCTTCATGCACAAAGCACTTAAATGATATAAATATTAATATCATAAGTTTAATGATAAACTGCAGGTCCCAAATTCATTTAACATGAAGATATGATGTTAAAAATTGATTCAAATTGGCTCAATAAATGATTGATTTTTAAAGAATTTTTCTATGATTTGTAAGTCAGAAAAGTCTGCCCTGCAACACCCATTTTCTTAACCATTCACAAATTAATGAATAAGTGTTGAAAAGAGCCACTCAAAGAACTTTACAATTCAAGTTGGTTGAAATTGATCAAATGGTTGATTTTTATAAAAAAAATCTTAAAATTGTCTTAGTCTGATAAGCCCTGCCTTGCCATCCCCACATTTGATTTTTAAAGAATTTTCTTAAAATTTGTCTAAGTCGGATAAGTCCCGCCTTGCCACACACACATTTTTTGACAAATCAAAAATTCATGAACAAGATTTGAAAAAGGTCACCCAAGGAACATTACAACAAGCAGGTTTGCTTCAAATAGATCCAATGGTTGATTTCTAAAGAATTTTCTTAAGATTCCCCTAAGTCTGATAAGCCCCGCACTGCCAAGCCCACATATATTTTCATTTTTTGACGAATAAAAATTCACAAACAAGTTTCAAAAAGAGTCATCTAAGGAACATTCGTGACAAGTTTTGTCTAAATATACCCAACAGTTGATTTTTAAGAATGTTCTTATGATTTTTCTTAGCCGGATAAGCCCCGCCCTGACACGCCTACTTTTTTAGAAAAATCAAAAATCTCAATCAAGTTTTCAAAAAGGTCACACAAAGAACATTCCTGCAAAGTTTTGTTGAAATTTACTCTATGGTTGATTTTTAATATTTTTTTATAAGATTTCTTTTAATCCGGTAAGCCCCACCCTGCCACACCCACATATTTTGAAAATCAAACAAGATACAATTTTGAAACAAGTTATTCAAGGAAGTTTTCAGCCAGGTTTGGTTCAAATTAGACCAATGGTTGATTTTTAAAGAATATTCTTATGATTTCTCAAAGTCCGATAAGCCCTTTCCTCCCTGCCACGGCCACAGTTTTTGACAAATATAAAAATTTGTGAACAAACTTTGCAAAAAGTGACTCAAGGAACATTCCTGTAAAGTCTGGTTCAAATTGGCCCATTGGTTGATTTTTAAAGAATTTTCTTAGGATTTCTCTAAGTCCGATAAGCCCCTTCCTCCCTGCCACGGCCACATTTTTTATCAATTGTTAGAATTGGGGAACAGATTTTGAAAAGAGTGACTCAAGGAACATTCCTGCAAAGTCTGGTTCATTTGGACCCAATGGTTGATTTTTAAAGAATTTTCTTATGATTTCTCTAAGTCGGATAAGCCCCTTCCTCCCTGCCACGGCCACATTTTTTGACAAATGTAAAAATTTGTGAATAAACTTTGAAAAGAATGACTCAAGGAACATTCCTGCAAAGTCTGGTTCATTTGGACCCAATGGTTGATTTTTAAAGAATTTTCTTATGATTTCTCTTGGTCCGATAAGCCCCTTTCTCCCTGCCACAGCCACATTTTCTGACAAATGTAAAAATTTGTGGATAAATTTTGAAAAGGGCGACTCAAGACACATTCCTCTCAAGTTTGACTCAAATTGGCCCAATGGTTGATTTTTAATAAATTTTCTTAAAATTTCTCTAAAAACTGATAAGCCCCGTCCTGCCACGCCCACATTTTTTGATGAATCAAAAATTCACGAACAAGTTTTGAAAAGGGTCACACAAGGAACATTCCTACCAAATTTGGTTAAAATTGGACCAATGGTTTAGGAGGAGAAGATGTTTGAAGAAATTGTGGACGGACAGACGGACGGACGGACGGACGGACGGACGGACGACGGACAAAAAGCGACCACAATAGCTCACCTTGAGCACTTCGTGCTCAGGTGAGCTAAAAATCCGACACAATGGATCTACCAAGTATTATGTCTACATTTCTACCCAAAATCGGGTGTTCTTCAAGAAATTTTAACCATTCATCGCAAGAGGCACATGAACATGTTTTACAAAATGGCCGTCTTATATGGTGAGTTAAGAGATATGGTCATCGAAAAAATGGATTTTTATGATATAGAGCTTTGTATTTTTCCATTTCATTTATCAAAACAAGTGCCAAATTGAATTTCTCACCTCTCTAACTTTGTCTGATGACTATATAAGCTGTCTGACCTTAGATACATGCGTGGTCGATAACTGCCACTAACATTTACGGAGTGCGGGTGTTACCGACCAAAGAAGTGCCCTTCATCCTGTAACTATGATCAGAGGTCGGTAACACACACACTTGAAAGGCATTTTTTGAATATGGCTGACAGTCTACGATGTTAGAACAAAAGTCAACCCATTTCATCTGCCACGTGGTTTGAACCTCCAATGGTCAGTAATACCCCACCCTCCTCCGATCAGTCATTGATGTTCAGTTTATTACCAAACGACCTCCCTAGAAGTAATCAATCGTTTGTAAAAGCGATTACCTCTGCATAGAGATGACGGATCTTACACCCGTACATCAACTTTTAAACTATAAATTACATTTTGGGTAAGTGGTCGATAACTGCCACACTGGTCGATAACAGACTGCTCAAGGTCATCTTATAAAAACATTGGTACTTTATTACATTTCAAAGATATATGGTCGGTAACAAACGCAATCGAAAGCCAATATTTGAATCTCGGTGACAGTCAACAATGCTAGGAGGACAGTCAGACTATTTCACCCGTAACATGATTTGAACCTTAAGTGGTCGATAATACCCGTCGTTGCTCTATGTTAAGTTTTTACAAGCATGAAAGAAAACAAAGTCATTATCAGCCATTGTTCTAAATCAGAAATCAGACTATGAAATTCAGATCATGGTGAAGATCTATGTTGTCTCAGATATGTGAGAAACAAACATTTAATTAAAGTTTTGTTCTGAATAATGAATATTTGTAGATGTAAGATCGTATACAAAATCAAAAACAGCAAATTTTTCATGATCAAGGACACATTTAGCCTATGTCATTCATTTCCTAAATTGTTTTTACACTACTTTGAAAAATGTCACTTTAAATTGACTCATCAAAATTTCTATTTAAAACTAGAACTGTCGCAAAGTGGACGAATACCCCCCACTAGGGCCTTGTCACTGAAAAAGGGCTACAGTTCAAAAGGTTCTTGACTTAGAGCACGTAAACCGATTTTAAACTAAGTCCAATTGTGACCTTGATCTTTGACCTTGGTGACCCAAAAACGATAGGGCACCTCCTTGGATCATGGACAACAACTGTGTTTCATGATCCTAGGTCAAATGGTTCTTGAGTTAGAGCACGGAAACGAAATTTTAAATTTTGACTACTTCCCCCCCCCCCCTTAAAAATTTCAAAGTGGCATAACTCTGAAACTAAAGACTTGATGAAGATGAAAATTGCAGGTGCACAACTTCATATGATAGGAAACAACCTGATAAAATTTCAGCAAAATTGGTCAAAAACTGTGGGAGAAGAAGAGGACACAAAATTATGTCCACCGACGGACGGACAACCTGATTCCAGTATACCCACCCCCCTAACTTCGTTGTGGGGGGTATAATAACTGTTTCAGTATCAAAACCTGCTTTTAATGTCAAAAGTAGAAACAGCTTTGGAAAAGACAGTGACAAAAGAAATGCTGATAAGGCCTAATAAAAATATGTGTGTTTCAGGTTTCCTCAGAAAATTCAACCTGGGTCGGTAGGTCGGATTTTTTTTTTTTTTTTTTTTTATTATCCTCATGTAACCTGCAGCAGCGTTCAAAATAGTACACCCAGTATTAAAAATTTGGCTATTTGGGAAAGGGTTATTATGACTACACGAGTCTTTAAGGGGTATTGTCTTTCATTGAAGTGATTGGAAATCCTAAAAGATCGAATACCTATAATTCTTCAAAATAATCTATTTTATGTCCCTAATTTCGAACATTTCGTAAAATGGTCATCCCTTAATTTTGGAAAAAGATAATGGGTATGACAACGCAAGTTATAATAACTGTTAACACTATAAGATCAATAAAGTATTTTGATGCACTAACATTAATTGTTAGTTTAATGGTCAACGGTTAATCCATTGTTCGACATCCGACATAATAGCAAGTTGTCAGGTCTAATTAGCGTAGTAATTTGTAAGGTGAGCGTATATCTTTTAAAGATCGATTGACACTTCACAACAGGTAAAGATATCGGAAAAATAATCCATCTGGTCAAATTCAGGCATTGGCGTGCATTGCGATCGCAGCTTAATATACGTCGATTCATTTAAAAAAAAAACAAAAAAAACATTAAAAGCATGACTCGGAACAAAAGAAGCTTTGACTGTATATTCGATGGTGTTTGTGTGTACACAAAATTGAAAATATGATAAGAGTACCTTCTTTACAAATGAAAGAATATTTTCCGTACTCCATGTTTAATATTCCAAATACCAGCTTCCAAAAATTTCCATTAATTCCCGGTATTATTAACAATGTTGTAACAGCAGTCATTATACGCTGTTGTTACGTCGCTTTTGTCAAGTTTAAGATAATGCGGAAAGCATATTTCCTTATTGATTGACAGGGAATTGGACCGAATTACATCCAATCATATGTAATAAATTTGTTTTCTCCGCCCCCAGACTGTACCCGAAAGAATGATTGACATGTAACTGATTACAGGCACGCGACTTCATCCGTGACTTTGTGTTGACCGATTTCTAAGACAAAGAACACGAGTGAAGGTCGTCGCGCGCTTTTTCACATCAAAGGGACCGCTGTTGTGGTTATATTAGGAAACCCGCTTTTCTTACCATTTCTCCAAGCAATAACCGATTAACTACCCGATACGTATTTATCTAGGGTAGTAAACCTTATCAATTCTCATCTCTTGGAAAATCATTTTTACAGACTGCCGATTTTTACAGTTTGTCAGTTTGACCATTAATTGGACAATCTTTGTTACACTTGGATTTTTTCGGACAAGGTACTTTTATCATTCCCAGGTGAAATGAAATCTAGTAAAAAGCATGCATTTTATTCAATCTAAGGGAAATACATTAAGTAGGATGTTCAGTTGCTGTAATCTCGCTAACAGTTAAAATTTTTCTTCTTTGATTCTGTTTTGTTTGCTCTTTTGTTTATTAAGATTTTTGGTAGGCTACGAGTCATTTTCTTTAAGGCGGCGCCCAAAGTGATTCCCTAGATGGATTTTAAAATCTAACTTGTGACACGGAATATATCAATATACAGAAATAGAAACTCGCAACGTTACGGCAAGAATGATGGCATTTAGCCTATGGCAAAATGGGTCCGGATCGGTACTTTTGTTTTTTTTATTTTTGAAAACTCCTTAAAAATAATTGAGTCGGCCATATTTTGGTTGAGTCGGTCGGGAAACCTGAAACACACATATTTGTTTTCTACGCCTAATGAGAATTTTCTCCCTTTGTCTAAATATTTTCTGTCCTATATTGTACATAAAATCTTATCTTTATCAACATCCTTTAGTCGCCTGTAGCATCTTTCAAATTTTGCTAGCCTAAAAAGTTATTGTAGAAAGCCTGAATGTAGATTGTTGCTGTTAAAGGGACATTTCATTCCAATTTCAATTTTTAAAGCATGTCTTAATGCCAAGATTGGTTATTCTAATGAGTATAAATACTATTAGTTTTTTTAAGTTGTTACCAATAAGCGAGAAACACGCATTTAAAGTTGAGACATAATCGATAAATTGCATATAAATCCGAACTGTTGTCCACAACAATTTGTTAAATTTTAACACAAAATATAAATTTCTCGTAAACGGCGCAATATTTTGGCATGAAATTTTCAGAATTTTCATAAGGAAATATGCTCTTTCAGATAAAAATAAAAGTAAAATTTATGACAAAAAAATCTGAAATGTCACCTGAAACAAAACCTTGTAACTAAATCTCTAAACTACGAAAGTTTTGTTGAAAAGCAGCAAAATGCTTAATAGATATCTTACCACATATGTAATCCCACTAATTTATGCCATGTACTGAATGAGTCAGGTAGAGTTACATCTGAAAATACAGAAAACAAGAGATGTTTGTAAAACATATATGCCCCCTCAAGGGCCTACATTTGATGTAGGTCAAAGTCCAAGGTCAAGTTAACAAGGTCCAAGGTCATGGTCAAATATAAAAGGTCTTGGTTGGAGGTGTCTATGTGTGAAATATCAAAGCTGTATATGTAAAAGTAAAATGAAACATAGGCCAGGTTAAAGTTTTTAAAAGTAGGCCAAATGCCAAGGTCAAGGTCATGGTCAAATGTGAAAGGCCTTGGTTGGAGGTGTCCATGTGTGAAATATCAAGGCTGTAGGTGTAAAAGGACATGATATATATGCCTGGTTTCAGTCTTTTTAAAAGTAGGTCAAACTCCAAGGTCAAGGTTGCAATATTCAAGGTCATGGTCAAATATGAAAGGTCTTGGTAGGAGGTGTCTATGTGTGAAATATCAAGGCTGTAGGTGTAATAGGACATAAGATAAAGGCTAGGTTAAATATTTGTAAAATGATGTAAAAATCAAAGGTCAAGGTCACACAGGCGAAGGTCATGGTCAAATGTGAAAGGTCTTGGTAGGAGGTGTCCATGTATAAAATATTGAGACTGTATAGGTAACAGGACATGAGATAAAGACCTAGTTTAAGTTTTTTAAAAGAAGGTCAAACTCCAAGGTCAAGGTCCAAGGTCATGGTCAAAAGTGAAATATCTTGGTTGGAAGTGACCATGTGTGAAATATCAAGGCTGTATATGTAAAATGACATAAATATAGGCCAGGTTAATGTATTATTAAAGTAGGTCTAACACCAAGGTCAAGGTCACAAGGTCCAAGGTCATGGTCCAATGTAAAAGGTCTTGGTCGTAGGTGTCCATGTGTCAAATATCAAGGCTGTATGTGTAAAAGGACATGATATATCGGCTAGGTTAATTTTTTTTTAAAGTAGGTCAAAGTCCAAGGTCAAGGTCACAAGGTCCAAGGTCATGGTCAAATGTGAAAGGTCTTGGTAAGATGTGTCCATGTGTGAAATACCAAGGCTGTATGTGTAATAGCACATAAGATATAGGCCCAGTTTATTTTTTTTTAAAAGTAGGTCAAACTCCAAGCACAAGGCCACATGGTCCAAGGTCATAGTCGTATGTGATAGGTCTAGGTCGGAGGTTTCCATGTGTCAAATATCAAGGCTGTATGTGTAAATGGACATGATATATCGGCCAGGTTAAAGTTTTTTAAAAGTAGGTCAAACTCCAAGGTCAAGGTCACAAAGTCCAAGGTCATGGTCAATTGTGAATGGTCTTGGTAAGATGTGTCCATGTGTGAAATATCAAGGCTGTATTTGTAAAAGGTCATGAGATATATGCCGGGTTTATTTTGTTTTAAAGTAGGTCAAACTCCAAGGTCAAAGTCACAAGGTCCAAGGTCATGGTTAAATGTGAACGATGTTGATAGGAGGTATCTATGTGTGAGATATCAAGGCTGTATGTGTAAAAGGACACGGGATATAGGCAAGGTTAAGAATTAAGCGTAAAAATCAACAAAGGGCAATAACTCCAAAAATTTGATTGGCAGAATTACAGTTCTTGTGCACTGCACCTCTCCATAATGAAATCTATTCACCTGTAAAGTTTCATGATTCTACCTTACATATTTTTTGAGTTGTGCTCCGGACAAGAATTAAGTTATAAAATCAACAAAGCGCAATAACTCACAAAATATGATCAGCAGAGTTATGTTTCTTGTACACTGCACCTCTCCATAATGAGATCTATCCACCTGTGATTGAAGTTTCATGATTCTACCTAACATAGTTTTTGAGTTATGCTCCGGACAAGAATCAAGTTTGAAAATCAACAAAGGGCAATAACTCAAAAAATTTGATCAGCAGAGTTACAGTTCTTGTGCACTGCACCTCTCCATAATGAGAGCTATCCACCTGTGAAGTTTCATGATTCTAACTTTTATACTTTTTGAGTTATGCTCCGGACAAGAATCAAGTTTGAAAATCAACAAAGGGCAATAACTCAAAAAATTTGATCGACAGAGTTACGGTTCTTGTGCACTGCACCTCTCCATAATGAGATCTATCCACCTGTAAAGTTTCATGATTGTACCTTACATACTTTTTGAGTAATGCTCCGGACAAGAATCAATTAATAAAATCAACAAAGGGCAATAACTCCAAAAATTTGATCGGCAGAGTTACAGTTCTTGTGCACTGCACTTCTCCTTAATGAGATCTATCCACCTATAAAGTTTCATGATTCTACCTTACATACTTTTTGAGTTATGCTCCGGACAATAATCAAGTTATAAAATCAACAAAGGGCAATAACTCAAAAAATTTGATCGGCAGAGTTACGGTTCTTGTGCACTGCACCTCTCCATAATGAGATCTATCCACCTGTGAAGTTTCATGATTCTACCTTTAATACTTTTTGAGTTATGCTCCGGACAAGATTTGGTCTACGGACAGACCGACCGACCGACCGACCGACCGACTGACCGACCGACCTTCCGACCGACCGACCGACCGACCGACCGACCGACCGACCGACCGACCGACACTTGCAAAACAATATACCCCCATTTTCTTCGAAAGGGGGCATAATAACTAAAACTGTCGCAAAGCGGACAAATACCCCCCACTAGCGCGTTGTCACTGAAAAAGTGCTAAAGTTCAAAGTGGCATAACTCTGAAACTACTGCCTGGATCAAGATGAAAATTGCAGGTGCACAACTTCATATGATAGGAAACAACCTGCTAAAATTTCAGCAAAATCGGTCAAAAACTGTGGGAGGAGAAGAGGACACAAAATTATGTCCACGGACGGACGGACAGACGGGCGGACGGACAGACGGATGGACGGACAACCTGAATCCAGTATACCCCCCCATAACTTTGTTGTGGGGGGTATAATAATCACATATCGTCATATTTTCAACAAAAGCCTCTTAACTGCAGCATGTTTTGTGCTGAAGTCACAAGATTTTTGTTGAAGAGCAGCAATATCTTACTCTTTTTATGCAGAAGACTAAAAAATTCACGAAGTCGAACAATCTGTGTTCTGTTAATATGCATGTATACCTGACGATAAATGACCTGGCAGAGAATCTCATTCGATCAGCATGGGCTACTCGGCCAAGTCATTTATTGTGAGGCATAATCGGAGACCAATATTGGTAAACATCCTGTTTATCCAACACCAGATGGCAAAATTTTAGACAGTTCCAAATTCAAAGATGTTGAGACAAGAACTTCGAGTGAATGAAAATTTAAAATTCATGGCCTTTTTGGATAGAATACATCCTGGGAAATGAAGATGTTGCTTGTCAGAAGCAATTTCTTCATTTTCCACAATGTTCTTGAAGGGTGTCAAAAGGTGTCAATGTGTGGGAATGCGTTAAGGTAGAATACGCGGGTAACGCCTAATGGCAACTTTAGAAATTGGAGTGACAAACACTTCTGCCTTATAGTACATTATATTAGACATCTAAATGTGCAATATGACAGAAATTGGTCCAGAGGTTTACTAGAAATTTGATTTTCCCTAATCCCACCCCCAACTTGCAAAATTCCAATATGGCGGCCACCACTCAAAGCAAAAAAGTATCTGAACTTTGGACATAAACACATTAAATGTGTTTAGATTTTGGTTTTTATTATCAAAAACATGTTTACCCATCGTCTGATGTGAAATTATATGACCTTTGTGCACATATGAGAGATATTTTGTTAAATTACTGCGTGCTTATTTAAAAATAAAGCCTCTTTATTTCCTAGTTTGAAATTTATGCGTCTGAAACAAATGCTGACAGTGCCGGAAATAAGTTCGCGCACTCTCTAAAACCCATATCAAAATTATTCTTATATGTGTAGGAACACGATAAAATCCACATATGTACATTTTATCCGCCAAAAATTGAAAATATATAAAGGTAATTCTTAGTACCCTCATGCTTTCGAACGCACTATTTCTTTCCCAAAAGAAGTCAATGCCCCAAATGAAGGGTACCGTAGCCCATATCTAATTATATGCTTATAACTAAAGCCCAAACGTTGTATTAGACTTTCAGAAGTTGACAAATGATAACATATCAGTTGTGATTTCGTACGACTTTCACCATTTTAATCCTTTACCTAGTAACCAATTGAACATTACTATTTGTAAAAAGTAATGCAAATTCTAAAGACAAAATTGTACTTAATCTTTTTATTGTTTATAACAGCTTCCTTATACCACTTCTTCTGGATTGCATATTGAATCTAAGGACTTAAATGGAAAAAGAATCTAAAAGAAAGGATCAAATCACGGATCAAACCACGTTACAATTAACTGACAACAAGTTTGCACATTTAAATAAGGATCGCCGGCGAAGAAGTGATGAAAATCGAGTGCGAAAGTCTGAACAATGATGATCTGATCCACGCGTCGTTCTCAAACGAAAGGCGTTTGATAACCACCAAAGATTTCATTAGAATACATGTACATGTATGTGTCTTCTACTGTAGGGTTTCTCGTTATATTGAGCAAGCCAGTACCAAGGGAAGAAACGAAAATTATACATACTACAATTAGTTTCCTAAATAGGCAGTTTCATTAAAATCAAAGTTTCTGATCACTTACAAACTGATGATATCAATCAAAATCATATAAAATTACACGAAAAATGTCTCTAAAAAATTGCTGTTAAACGGAGAATCATACCAGAAAAAGATATTCAGGGTGTATTCGGGTAATTTCATTTACAAAGGGAAGTAATATTTAGCAACACTGTTGCTATATTTAGCAATACTGTTGCTAAAAATAGATACGGAAATTGTCGACATTTGTCGAAAATGTACAACAATAGTAAATATCCATTAGAATAATTCTACCTTAATTGAAGGAATTGTAAAAGTGTCAGTGTTAAACTGTTAATGTACAACCTTTGATATTGCGACAGATCGGGATTGAGAGGTAACCAAGAATTGACTTTAAATATTCTTTATTTATTATCAAGACCTGGTTTTGACGTCCCCAACAAGAGGGCCATTGGCCCTGAAGCGCTCACCTGATATAATAACTTTTTTTTGTAAACCAATTTTCAGGTTGATTGGACAAAGAATGTGACCTCTAGGGTGCACACAAGGTTTATCTAAGATTTGACCTCGTGACCTAGAATTGATCAAGACAATCATTCTGATCAATTTTCAGGTTGATTGGGCAAAAAATGTGGCCTCTAGAGTGCACACAAGGTTTTACAAAGATTTTACCTCATGACCTAGTTTATGACCCCAGATGACCCAATTTCGATCTTGTCTGAAAATTGATCAAGACAATCATTCTGATCAATTTTCAGGGTGATTGGGTAAAAAATGTGGCCTCTAGAGTGCACACAAGGTTTTTCTAAGATTTGACCCCGTGACCTAGTTTTTGACCCCAGATGACCCAATTTCAAACTTGTCCGAGATTTCACCAAGACAATCATTCTGATCAATTTTCAGGTTGATTGGGCAACAAATGTGGCCTCTAGAGTGCACACAAGGTTTTTCTAACATTTGACCCCATGACCTAGTTTTTGACCCCCTATGACCCAATTTCAAAATTGTGCGAGATTTTATCAAGCCAATCATTCTGAGCAATTTTCAGGTTGATTGGGCAAAAAATGTGGCCTCTAGAGTGAACACAAGGTTTTTCTAAGATTTGACCCCGTGACCTAGGTATTTACCCCAGATGACCCAATTTCAAACTTGTCCGAGCTTTCATCAAGACAATCATTCTGAGCAAATTTCAGGTTGATTGGGCAAAAGATGGGGGCCTCTAGAGTGCACACAAGGTTTTTCTAAGATTTGACCCCATGACCTAGTTTTTGACCCCAGATGACCCAATTTCGAACTTGTCCGAGATTTTATCCAGACAATAATTCTGATCAATTTTCAGGTTGATCGGGCAAAAAATGTGGCCTCTAGAGTGCACACAAGGTTTTTCTAAGATTTGACCCCGTGACCTAGTTTTTGACCCCAGATGACCCAATTTCAAACTTGTACAAGATTTCACCAAAACAATCATTCTGAGCAAATTTCAGGTTGATTGGGCAAAAAATGTGACCTCTATAGTGCAC
Organism: Fragum sueziense; assembly: GCA_963680895.1. NCBI lineage: Eukaryota > Metazoa > Mollusca > Bivalvia > Cardiida > Cardiidae > Fragum > Fragum sueziense. The sequence continues at coordinate 28,786,191 of OY804608.1, forward strand.
ACAAAGTTTTTCTAAGATTTGACCCCGTGACCTAGTTTTTGACCCCAGATGACCCAATTTCGAACTTGTCCGAGATTTTATCAAGACAATTATTCTGAGCAAATTTTAAGTTGATTGGGCAAAAAATGTGGCCTCTAGAGTGCACACAAGGTTTTTCTAAGATTTGACCCCGTGACCTAGTTTTTGACCCCAGATGACCCAATTTCGAACTTGTCCGAGATTTCATCAAGACAATCATTCTGAGCAAATTTCAGGTTGATTGGGCAAAAAATGTGACCTCTATAGTGCACACAAGGTTTTTCTAAGATTTGACCCCGTGACCTAGTTTTTGACCCCAGATGACCCAATTTCAAACTTGTCCGAGATTTTATCAAGACAATCATTCTGAGCAAATTTCAGGTTGATTGGGCAAAAAATGTGGCCTCTAGAGTGCACACAAGGTTTTTCTAAGATTTGACCCCGTGACCTAGTTTTTGACCCCGGATGACCCAATTTCGAACTTGTCCGAGATTTCATCAAGACAATCATTCTGAGCAAATTTCAGGTTGATTGGGCAAAAAATGTGGCCTCTAGAGTGCACACAAGGCAAAGTTTGACGGACGACGGACGACGGACGACGGACGACGGACGACGGACACTGGACGCCGGACGACGGACGCCGGACACAGCGGTATCACAATAGCTCACCATGAGCACATTCGTGCTCAGGTGAGCTAAAACTAGAGTGCATTGCAAATAAGGTTTTTCTTAAATTTGACCTAGTGACCTAGTTTTTGACCCCAGATGACCCAATTTCAAACTTTTTGTACATTTCATCAAGACAATTATTATGAGCTAATTTCAGGTTGATTGGGCAAAAAAATGGGCTTCTAGGAGTACAAACCAGGTTTGAACCTGTGACCTAGTTTATGACCCCAGATGACCCAATTTCAAACTTGTCCAAGATTTCACCAGGACAATCATTCTGAGCCAATTTAAAGTTTATTGGGCATAAAATGTGGCCTCTAGAGTGCATTGCAAATAAGGTTTTTTCTTAAATTTGACCTAGTGACCTAGTTTTTGACCACAGATGACCCAATTTCAAACTTGTTCGATATATCATCAAGACAATCATTCTGAGCAAATTTCAGGTTGATTGGGCAAAAAATGTGGCCTCTAGAGGGCACACAAGGTTTTACTAAGATTTGACCCCGTGACCTAGTTTTTGACCCCAGGTGACCCAATTTCAAACTTGTCCGAGATTTCATCAAGATAATCATTCTGATCAATTTTCAGGTTGATTGGGCAAAAAATGTGGCCTCTAGAGTGCCCACAAGGTTTTTTCTAAGATTTGACCCCGTGACCTAGTTTTTGACCCAAGATGACCCAATTTCAAACTTGTCTGATATTTCATCAAGACAATCATATTGAGCAAATTTCAGGTTGTTTGGGCAAAAAATGTGGCCTCTAGAGTGCACACAAGGTTTCTCTAAGATTTGACCTTATGACCTAATTTATGACCCAGATGACCCAATTTCAAACTTGTCCGAGATTTCATCAAGTCAATCATTTTGAGCAAATTTCAGGTTGTTTGGGCAAAAAATGTGGCCTCTAGAGTGCACACAAGGTTTCTCTAAGATTTGACCTTGTGACCTAATTTATGACCCAGATGACCCAATTTCAAACTTGTCTGAGATTTCATCAAACAATAATTCTGAGCAAATTTCAGGTTGATTGGGCAAAAAATGTGGCCTCTAGAGTGCACACAAGGTTTTTCTAAGATTTGACCCCGTGACCTAGTTTTTGACCCAAGATGACCAAATTTCAAACTTGTCTGATATTTCATAAAGACAATCATTCTGATCAATTTTCAGGTTGATTGGGCAAAAAATGTGGCCTCTACAGTGCACACAAGGTTTTTTCTAAGATTTGAACCTGTGACCTAGTTTTTGATCCCAGATGACCCAATTTCAAACTTGTCCGAGATTTGATCAAGACAATCATTCTGATCAATTTTCAGGTTGATTGGGCAAAAAATGTGGCCTCTAGAGTGCACACAAGGTTTTTCTAAGATTTGACCCAGTGACCTAGTTTTTGACCCCAGGTGACCCAATTTCAAACTTGTCCGATATTTCATCAAAACAATCATTCTGAGCAAATTTCATGTTGATTGGGCAAAAAATGTGGCCTCTAGAGTGCACACAAGGTTTCTCTAAGATTTGACCCCGTGACCTAGTTTTTGACCCCAGATGACCCAATTTCGAACTTGTCCGAGATTTTATCAAGTCAATCATTTTGAGCAAATTTCAGGTTGATTCGGCAAAAAATGTGGCCTCTAGAGTGCACACAAGGTTTTTCTAACATTTGACCCTGTGACCTAGTTTTTGACCCCAGATGACCCAATTTAAAACTTGTCTGAGATTTCATCAAGACAATCATTCTGAGCAAATTTCAGGTTGATTGGGCAAAAAATGCGGCCTCTAGAGTGCACACAAGGTTTTTCTAAGATTTGACCCCGTGACCTAGTTTTTGACCCCAGATGACCCAATTTCAAACTTGTCCGAGATTTGATCAAGACAATCATTCTGATCAATTTTCAGGTTGATTGGGCCAAAAATGTGGCCTCTAGAGTGCACACAAGGTTTTTCTAAGATTTGACCCCGTGACCTAGTTTTTGACCCAAGATGACCAAATTTTGAACCTGTCCGAGATTTTATCAAGACAATTATTCTGAGCAAATTTCAGGTTGATTGGGCAAAAAATGTGGCCTCTAGAGTGCACACAAGGTTTTTCTAACATTTGACCCCGTGACCTAGTTTTTGACCCCAGATGACCCAATTTCGAACTTGTCCGAGATTTCATCAAGACAATCATTCTGAGCAAATTTCAGTTTGATTGGGCAAAAAATGTGGCCTCTAGAGTCCACACAAGCCAAAGGTTGACGCACGACGCACGACGGACGACGGACGACTGACGACGGACGACGGACACCGGACGACGGACACAGCGGTATCACAATACCTCACCATGAGCACTATCGTGCTCAGGTGAGCTAATAAAAATGGCTTGGGAAAACATTGAAGCAAAAGAATAAAATGTTGATAATCAACATTTTCTCCTTTTGCCTCCATATTTTCTGTGCTTAATTATACACAAATTCTTATTTCATTTACTTTCATTTTGTCTCCAATACCAACTTTCCATTTAGAGGGCCATAAATGTTTGCCGTTCATGAAAGGGCTGAATATTCTTTATTTATGATCAAGGCTAAACTTGTATGAGTTCCCTCCAGTGGCGGATCCAGGATTTCTGAGAGGGGGGATTCAAATAGATCTACAATTAGGGGGAGGGTGGAGGGTCGTTCTCCTATCATTACACATATTACATATTTGACTGAAATTCTGCATGAAAATGAAATAATCAGGTTTCAAAGGGTGAGTTCGTTTGAACCCTCAAATCTCCTCTGGATCCGCCACTACCCTCCCTGTAGGACATGTTTTTAATTTTTCTCAACTCGCCCAGTGCCAAAAGATACTTATTGATGCAGACAGGCCTGAGAAACTTTACAACCTTAAACAATAAATTGTCACATTTCAACAAAAACCTCGTATCTACAGCTTTTAACAGGCTGTAGATATGAGTTTTTTGTTGAAAAGTAGAGAAATAATGTTTATACTTACGACTTTGAATTTCATTACAAATGAGGGCGTTTGTACAGGATAAATATAATCTGATAGCGTTAAATCTTAAGGCCTGAAATATATAATACATTCTTAGATATCAAATTCATGGATTGACTCTTTCCCAAATGACGAAATTTTTTACTTCCAATTTGAACTATGATCATGCAGATTACAAAACATAAAGGGTTAACCAATACCATGTGATTTTGATTTTATCTACCATCAAGCAACGCAAAAACGTGAGAAGAGAAAATGCTCATAACTAGAATTTGTTTGTTATTGTTTATTCCTTTCCCAAACAAGACCAGGTTTTCACATCTCTATTAGAAATGGCTTTTGAAAACATTCAGACAAAAGAAGAAACTGCTGATGACCAAAAGTTTCTCCATTTGTCTCAGTATTTTCTGTGCCATCTTGAACACAAATTCTATCTTTAACAACATCCCTTTTGTCCTCTGCAGCAGCTTTTGAATTGGATCATCTTAGAAGTCTGCTGTTTGGGAGAGGGTTAATTTAGTCTATATTTTCTCTAAACAAATAGTGGCACCTTTAACCTTAATTTTGTATCGAAGATTCTCTGTCTCTTGTCTTTATTATGATAACCTATCACAGACAAAAACACCTTAGACGGCTTCAATTTGAAAGCTGCAACAGAAAACTGCTTGGAAAGGATAATTTGCATACAAAAACACACAAAAACAAGAGCCGTCACAGACGGATTATGCTCCCCGAATAAGTGTTTGTCACAAAATAAAAACTATCATACATTAAGCCCCCTTTTCCCATGACAGCTTTTTTGTACACACATTATTTATAGAATATGGTCTAGAACATCCAATCTATTACATGAGCACAAAATTTCATTAAATTCTGCCCATTAGATGAAGAGAAATAAGAGAAAAACTAATTTTTACACTAAGGCCCCTTTTTCCATGACATAACCTTAGATTTACAAACGGAGAAAACTGTCCCTAGGTATTGACCCAGGGAGTTCACAAGTGAAGTTTCATTGAAGTTGGTCCAAGGGTTGCTGAGATATGGCTGTAGACGGACGGACGGACGGACGGACACACGGACGGACAGCGTGGCAACTATATGCTCCCCCGAAATTTTTTCGGGGAGCATAAAAATATTGAGACAGAAGTAAACAAGATGTGTTTGTGAACACAAATGCCCCGAAATGGCAATGTTAAATTTTCATGTTCACTTTTCATACACATGTAAAGGTTTGATAACAGTGAATGGATGACCTTGAGGAAGGTCATATTGCATGGAATAGATAGATATCATTCAGTGCTCTCAATAAGGACCAATATCAGGAAGTCTTGGACTTCCATGTCCAAATTTCAGGAATTTTTCCAGAAAATCAGGAATTTTTCAGCGCGTTTTCGCAATTTCGAATTATATGAAGTAATGAAGGAAAAGAAGAAATAGTTAAATACAAACATATCTCTTTCTTTTTTCAATATCAGTTATATTGTATGCCCCAATTTGCAACTCTTCTCCTTGTGGCAATCCGATTAAAGCTTGACCAGTCTTAAATTGTCATGTTGGCAGTCTGATTTTAACCCTTTTATGTAGTTACTTCATAATATCTGCAAGATATGACCTTAAGATAACCATATGAAATTGTTCAACATTCATGATACAAAAACTCCATGTCATGTCAGGGGTTTTTCTCCTTCCCCCTGACAAAAGGCCCCTTTCCCCAGAAAAATTCTTTTAAATCATGCAGTTTTCCCCAAATATTGAGGTTTACCTTGGAAATTTTGTTCCCCTTTAACAGTTTCATGTGCTTGTTTTTTCCCCTACAAAAAGGCCAGGCCTCTTCCCCCAGACTGAAAAAAAACCTGCATGTGTATTGCCTTAAAAAATATTGATCTATGAGTTTCTTCTTTTTCACTCAATGTTTTCAAATATCAGGTCAATTTTACCCTGGCCTAAAAAAGTTGTCCCCATCACTTTCGCCAAATTCCAAAAGTTGGTATCCCAACCCCTAAAGGAAAATCGTATGTCAAAAGATAGTCTAACCAGTTTGGAAAAGGAGAACTGATGAATATCCGGGTACCGATTAAATTTTGAATCAAGTAAGAATCATGACATTACTCGCTAGCTTTTATTGTCTGCCTTTAATTAACTCCACTGGGATCCGTTTTCTCGCGATAAAAAGCACGAAACAAATGTCTAGTTTATTCCACAAATTTTGCGCGAATTAATTTACCTGTAACATCGTACTTCAGCAACCGCCGTAAATACGGCGATCTTAACAATTGTTTTCTACAAGTTTGGCTTTAAACAACTCCATGTCAAGTGAAATTTGTCGTAAAGTAAAGAATTTAACTGGAGGAACTCACCTGTCAATCAAGTTACAACAATATCGAAAGTACACGCCCACTATATGTAATGTGCTATGCTCTAATGCACACGGCACTAGTAAACTACCCGAATCTTGTCTACTGTGTAAAGGCCCGGTCACACCGGCCGAGCGGTGCTATAGCGGTCCTGGAGCGGTAAAGAAAATCCCAAACCGCTCGTCACCACCCACAACCGTTTTAGAAACGCCGGTCTCCGCTACAACAACGCTGCGAAATGCTCAACTACCGCTGAAGCCACTTTACCGCTCCCAGACCGCTCTGAAAGTTTTGGACTGCCCAAAATATCGCGGGCGTTGAGAACAGGGCAATTTTCCGCTCTGTCACCGTTCAGTACCGCTAAACCACCGCTATGAGAAAGTTGGACACCGCGATACGAAAGTTCGTCAACGCTTTGGTCCGCTTTAGGACCGCTGATAGTCGTCGGAAATGGGACCACATAATTTGTCAAAACATTGTCTGCGTATGTAGGCTAATAATATCTGCCAGTCTGTGAAAAACACCACCTATCGGAAAAGGAAGATAACGACACGCAGAGAAGCTGACAAGTTACTCATTTGGAGTCAAACTGCCGTTAAAAAATAGAAAATCAAACTCATAATATAACGGAAAAGGTGTTATTATTATTATTATTATTATTATTATTATTATTATTATTATTATTATTATTATTATTATTGTTATTATTATACCATAACCCATTCCAATTTGAAAGCTGTCGAAGATCACAAAATAGACTTCAGTAAAAATAGGATTCATTTACAAGACACATCTGAAGAAATGAGATAAAATGCCAGCATTTTCTTCTTTTGTCTCAATGTTTTCTAAGCTATTTCTCAAAACCAATAGGTCTTGTTTGGTAAAGGATTATGTGATGTAATACAAAGAAATTTCTGCGCATCGAGAGCAGGGTAGTATTTCCGTATCTAAATACACAACTCTGAATATCGATGGACCAGTGCAAAACTTTTGTAAGTGCATTTTGAGCCTACTCACTAAGATGTATAATTTTTAGGGTGCATGACGATACATAAATAGATAATTTAAGATGTATTTTTACGAAATAACGAATTTCATTGGATACGTACATTTTATAACAATAGTATATAATTCAACTTGGTCGTCGCTTCGTCCAGAAATAGGTTGGGTCTGCCCTGTAGGCATACATATAATAGTGGAAACTTATACGGAAATCTGTGTCACCATGGACGGTAAGAGACTGCTTGCTATAGGTGCGGTGGTGCAGCGTCAAAATAACAACCTTGCCAGGTTACAACTACATGTTGAAAGAAGGAGAAGAGAGAGAAGGTTTGGATCAGCAACTGGATAGTGAGAAGGCCTGAACAAGGATTGTATTCTAGATTTATGGTAGAGCTAAGAAATGAAAACCCACGGGCGTTCCAGCATTTTTTTAGAATGCCACCTGCCATGTTCAACGAACTCTTACAGAGGTTGATCTCAGATTAAAAATGACAGATGCTAACTATCGTGACAGTCTGGAGCCTGGATTAAAAGTGGTGATAGCCCTACGACACCTAGCCTCTGGCAACAGTTACCGTAACATGCAGTATGCTTGGAGAATTCCCTTCAACACTATCTCTTTGATAGTTATAGAGGTGGTAGAGGCCATCATCAATGGATATACTGATGAACTCTTAGTGTGTCCTACAAAAGAGCAAGGATGGCGAGACCTGGCAGACAAATAATACAAGAGATGGAACTTTCCACATATAGTAGGTACCATTGATGGCAAGCATGTGGCTTGTAAGGCACCTCGTAACTCTGTGGCAGAGTTCTGCAATTACAAAGGGATTTACACGCAGATTACAAGTTTACATACGCTGACGTCCCAGGCAATGGTTCATCTTCAGATGCCCATATCTACAACGAAAGTGATCTTTATCATGGACTCGACCAGAACAGGATCTACGCCTTTTCCCAACCAGACCTCCTACCTAACGACACTCAGGAGGTACCATACTTTATAATAGGAGACGCAGCCTTCTCTTTGTGGACCACTGTACCTCATGAAGCCATACAGTACCAAAGACCTTACACATGATGAGCGAATCTTTAACTACCGGCTCTCTAAGATAGGTCGGGTGGTCAAGAACGCCTCTGGCATTCTTGTCAACAGGTTTCGGATCCTACTCACCACTATGCAGCATCACCACGAAGCAGTCATAAATATCCTTGAGGCTTGCTGGGTTCTACACAACCTGATGCGCACACGCTACCCAGTGCTTCAGAATAGCTTGTAGACCGTACACGTACAATCTGATGTTCAGTCTAGGGCTTGGAGGGAAGGGCGTTACTTGGAAGGGCGACACAATCTTCGTGAAAGGACCAAACACAGCACTGCATGATGAAAAGAGGTAGCGGAATGTTATAAAGCATTGATGCAACTGTCCACCAGGATCAGTGGATTGGTAGGAGAGGATATTGGCTATTAATTGAATTTTATGCTGATGTCACTTTTGCGTATTGTGTGGATGTAACACGTATTTCCATGTTTATTTCTTTGTTTTGTTATAAAATGCTATTCCACATTATTATCCCTTTCAAAACAATAAATGATTTTAAATACCTATCAACAAAAAAGTTTGAACATAATTGAGATAGAAAGAAAATGCTTAATACCTAATATGATATTTTAGTTTTTATCATACATGGTGGGGAATCATATGGCAGGACAATAGAAATAAAAATTCGTCAGCATGTCTTTTCATGTAGTCAAGCTCTAATGGGATTCACGCGACGTCGGAATTTTTCTAGCGACGTAGCAAATATTGGAGGCGATGAAAAGAGTCTATTTTTTAACTAGTTACGTGTACTTTTGAAAGTCTAAAACTAATGTCAACGACATCGCATCAATAAGCCCGACGGTCCGTGAATCTCAAAAAGGTAGGACTACCTTAATACGTGACCAATTTGAATTCGGTTCGAGGCAAGCAGAGAAGATGGAATAGGACCAGGAAATGGCTGGATATGGTGATCTTTTAGAAATCAGTTGATAAAATTGTATTGACAACCAAGTAAGATGTTACTCGGTCATCAATAACTTTTTATTCGGATTTTTGCTTATTTCTATCACACAAAGCAAGTTCTTGACGCATTTAAGTCTTCTTTGCTTCAAATCATTTTCAAATTAAACGGCCATAATTTGGATTGTTTTTAAGCAGTGCGAGAAGACAAAAATGCTGATATAGATAGGGTTTGTAGAATATACCATACAAGATATTGAGGAAAAAGGAGAAAATGATGATAATCAGCGTTTTCTTCTTTAACCTCAGTGTTTTCCAATTATTTACTAACAGGGATGTCAAAACCAGATCTTGTTTGGAAATGAGTTAAGAGAATGGTTGAACATTTTCTGCGGATGCTGTGTTAGTTCTCTTTTTAATGATACCAAGAGAAAAGCCGCATGCGCAAAACACCGCTATACCAACGCTCGCTTCAACGCTATCAACCGTTACCTACCGCTCTAGAACCGCTTTAGCAACGCTGGCTTCCGCTTGGCACCGCTAAATCAACGCAAGTCTTCTTCGATCTTTTTTCTCAGTGTGTGAGCGGTGACGAGCGGTTTGGGATTTTCTTTACCGCTCCAGGACTGCTATAGTACCGCTCGGTCGGTGTGACCGGGCCTTAAATTATTGATTTTTCCCATCGCTTTGTTATGTCATATGTGTTTGGATATCGATGGCAATTATAAAAGGTAATTTAACAGTTAGCGCAGTTAGCGCTATTTGTCGTGTCGCGTGCCGAGATAATATAGCGTAGGTAATGTTCGATAAAGCTGTAAATACAGTTTGAACTAACTTGAATTAGCTGTAGTTACGGCATTTTTAGCGTAACCACAGATATGAAGGGGCTGGCAAATGCGACGGCGCTTGATAGCTGTTGATATTTTTCAGTCTGCTTATTGGGTAAATAGCGATTTTTACCCTTTACTTTTTTTTTTACAGACGTCCGAGGTTAAATTTTTGGAAGTCAGTAAAAAATATAAGACGTCTGACGGCCGTCCAACTTCGAAATTCCGGACGTTTTTTCGCGAAAATCGGAAGTAATATACGTTGACGTCCGCTTATTGAGAGCACTGATCATTTAAATAAATTTACATACAAAATTTGAGTGTTGTATTGTTCAGCAAGATTAACCCAGGACATCTGCATATATGTAATGACCCTACTTCGAAAATATTTTGTTAAGATGATCAACTAACGGACTTAGTGCACGAAAAATTAAGTTGTCCCTGGTTAATTTGGGTGGACAATATGTCGAATACTTGTGGAGAAAAGGCCAATGTCAAGTTTTCATGTTAAGTTTTCGGACAGAGAGATGGACGGACGGACGGACAGACAGACGAATAAAACAATATGCCTCCAATCTCTCTAAAAAGATGATATTAAAATGACACTACTCTCTACTAACATGTTTAGACTTGAGTGGGTCACCCACAATCAATTTCTTCAATTTAGAAACACCTGTTTCTCTGAGTGTCTTGACTTTTCCCCCAACATCAAGGCCAGCAGTTGTAGAGCTGTAATTCTGGATCTGAGCCTGTGGATAGATACAGAGCTAAATTTTCCCTATGAATTTGACGAACAATATTTTGCAAGTGGCTTTTGAAACAACTTGCAAAAAGATAAATTCGCTAGCAAAAAACTTGTAAAACATGATAAACAAACATAATAATATATCAATTTCCATGGAGTATAAGATTTACAATTAAGCCACAAAGGAATGTGTATTTGCACCGACATAAAAATTTCTCTTAATTTATTTCGCTTGCGAAAAAATCTTGTTGCAATTTTCATTTTTGACTAGCAAATCACCAGTATGCTAGCTGAAATTTCGGCCCTGACATAAACTTTTAACTGTACTATAAATATAACTGTCAATGCAGAATGGAGAAAACAAGAGTTGTCCGCGGACAACATAGCTCGCCTATACGAGAGCTTGTCACAAAAAAAAATCCAAAGTCAAAGGTCAAGGTCATTGGGTCAAAGGACATTGTGTTAAGGTCAAGGTCATGGTACGAAGTATCCATATGTGAAATATCAAGGCTCTATCTATAATAGTGCATGAGATATAGGCCAGGTTCAAGTTTTTGAAAAGTAGGTCAAACTCCAAGGTCAAGGTCACTAGGTCAAAGGTCATGGTCCCAAATGAAAGGTCTTGCTCAGAAGTATCAAGGCTGTATCTGTAAAATGGCCGAGATATAGGCCAGGTTAAAGTTTTTTAAAAGTAGGTCAAACTCCAAGGTCAAGGTCACTAGGTCAAAGGTCATGGTCCCAAATGAAAGGTCTTGGCAGGAGGTATCCATGTGTGAAGTATCTAGGCTGTATCTCAAATAGTGCCTGAGATAAAAACCAGGTTAAAGTTTTTGAAGATGTGACGCTGACGCGACACTAGGGCTGTGACATTACCTCCCCGAACATAAAGTCCCGGCTCGAATCTCACTAACTGACTAACTTGAGTTGTCCACCAACAACATACCTCACCTTAATAGAAGTTTGTTTCAATATGTACGGCCAAATCCAAAGTTAATTAATAATGTCAAAATGACATTGATTAGCGCCTCTTTTTGACATAAATACCCATTATGCTTAAAACATGTTTTTATTCACAATAATTTGCATAAACCAGGGGTTTGGCCACCTGGGCCAGAGGCTAAAGTGGCTGGGTGATTTTCTATGTATTTCCTAGTAACGACATAAAAAGTTCTCAAAAGTAGCAGGGGAATTGTACTCAAATTCAGTCAAATAGGAGGGGGAAATCCCTGCCTGCCGCCTCTTAATGAAGTTTAGTTTATTGGGGTTTTACGCCGTTTTCAACAACTAAGGTCATATCGCAGCGGCTGGAGCACCTAACCATGGATTCCAGGTATTTCTCTCACCAGTACTACCACAACCCCCTAACCGAGCCTCCAGCTGCTCCCCCACATAAGTTCATGATATCAAACCATTGATGGGTGACATTTTTGTAAGTAAGGGTATTAGCCGCGGCCAGCCTCTTAATGAAACCCCTGATAAACCCCGAGATTTAAGGTTGACAAATTTCTATATAATCTGCCACTACAGCTTCAAATCATTCTGAGGAGAACCCTGGTTAACCCTTTCCCAAACGACAAAATTTTAGGGTAACCCACTTCAACTAGATGCCGAAGGGCAACATGTCGAGCCCGCTCATTTTGAAGAAAGAAGACCATACCTATGTCTACAGCTGTCATTACAATGGCGTTGTAAAAGTGGGGACAAAATAAGTTGGAATGATGGGGATCATGGTGAGACAGTTTATTGTTCACAAAATATTACATGTCTATGTATTTATAACGAGATACCAGAATGGATTAATTTGAGTATACATATGTGACCCGTCACGCTAAAAGGGACCTTATGCTAAGTCCATAAAACCAAATTCCGAGAAATATACCAGACCAAGCAGAAGTCCATCCGATGTCGTATTTGGAAAACGAAAATATTGTAAGGTAGAGAAAACATTCTAGATTCAGAAAATACTTAAACGTGAAAAGTTTCGACCCTAGTCAGGCTGCGCGGACTGCGCAGACGGACTAGGGTCGATACTTTTCACAAATCCGATAAGGTCCCTTTTAGCGCGACGGGTCACATATAAGGAAAATAAGCCAAGCCCCCTGGCACCCATTTTTTGTACGGATCGGAATAATTTGAACATTCTGAGAAGTTAAGTCCATAAAACCAAATTCCGAGAAATATACCAGACCAAGCAGAAGTCCATCCGATGTCGTATTTGGAAAACGAAAATATTGTAAGGTAGAGAAAACATTCTAGATTCAGAAAATACTTAAACGTGAAAAGTTTCGACCCTAGTCAGGCTGCGCGGACTGCGCAGACGGACTAGGGTCGATACTTTTCACAAATCCGATAAGGTCCCTTTTAGCGCGACGGGTCACATATAAGGAAAATAAGCCATGCCCCCTGGCACCCATTTTTTGTACGGATCGGAATAATTTGAACATTCTGAGAAGTACGAAAATTAGCTGCACGTAGCTGTACGTGGCCATGTTTTTTACGGATTGAGATAATTTGAACAATCTTGGTAGAGGGCCATCCAAAGAATATTTGTGCCAAATTAGTTTGAAATCTGGGCTGTAGTTTTGGAGGAGATGAATTTCAAAGTTTGACTATATACATAAAAAATCAACTCATTTTTTACATTTGACCTCAAAGTTTGACCTTGACCTTTCATCTTGGAATCTGGTTCTTGCACGCGACACTCCATCTTACTGAGCTTGACATTTGTGCCAAGTTATTTCTGAATCCCTCCATCCATGGTGAAGTTATGGCCCGGACAAGCAAAAATCATCTCATTTTTGACATTTGACCTCCAAGTTTGACCTTGACCTTTGAGCTTGGAATCTGGTTTTTGCACGCGACACTCCGCCTTACTGAGCTTGACATTTGTGCCAAGTTATTTCTGAATCCCTCCATCCATGGTGAAGTTATGGCCCGGACAAGCAAAAATCATCTCATTTTTGACATTTGACCTCCAAGTTTGACCTTGACCTTTGAGCTTGGAATCTGGTTCTTGCACGCGACACTCTGCCTTACTGAGCTTGACATTTGTGCCAAGTTATTTCTGAATCCCTCCATCCATGGTGAAGTTATGGCCCGGACAAGCAAAAATCATCTCATTTTTGACATTTGACCTCCAAGTTTGACCTTGACCTTTGAGCTTGGAATCTGGTTCTTGCACGCGACACTCTGCCTTACTGAGCTTGACATTTGTGCCAAGTTATTTCTGAATCCCTCCATCCATGGTGAAGTTATGGCCCGGACAAGCAAAAATCTTCTCATTTTTGACATTTGACCTCCAAGTTTGACCTTGACCTTTGAGCTTGGAATCTGGTTCTTGCACGCGACACTCCGCCTTACTGAGCTTGACATTTGTGCCAAGTTATTTCTGAATCCCTCCATCCATGGTGAAGTTATGGCCCGGACAAGCTCCATCCGGACGGACGCACGCACTAACGCACGCACGCACGCACTAACGCACGCACGCACTAACGCACTAACGCACATACACCGAACCGCCATTGTGACAACTATGTCGAGCTCACCGCAAGCGGGCTCGACAAAAACTGCCATAAATGACAAAATGGATGTTATTAAAGTTATGATTTGTGTAAAATATGGCACAGAAAATATTGAGACAAAAGGAGAAACTGCTGGTTATCAGCAGTTTCTTCTTTTGTTTCAATGTTTTCCCAAGCATTTTCTATAAGGGACGTCAAAACCAGGTCTTGTGTGGGAAAGGGTTTTAAAGTCAAACTTGGGAGCAAATAATTTTCAGGGTTAGACACTAACTTTCCCAACCAAGGAGCCTGCCAGACTCCAATCCAGCCAAATCATGGAGTCCAGCAGAAAATTTTGGAGTCTGAAAAAAGAACTAAACATTTTCTGCTTACATGCAAGATGCCTTTTATGTGTCTCAATGTCTTCCTTAAGTCATCGCCGCCCCACAGACTCTATGGAAAACTAGTAGAGAAACACAGGACACTAGATTCTGTAATTTGGAGCTAATTTATCATTCAAAATTATTTTTGGTCTGAATTTCTTAAGAGTCAGATGGACTCCTTGGGTTGGAAATCAGGGAGTCCAACAGAGTTTTAGGCAGTTTAATTAAGACTTGCGGACTCCATTTAGTGTTGCACCCTGATTTTACAGAGAAAAATATACCTGTTTCTGCTGTGTATGTGATGAAGAAACCAAACAAGATGATTTCATCCATGTTTCATTTGAATACAGTCTTGCTCCCAAACATCGAAACATGTGATACATGGCCATCTTACTTGACTGAAATAAGAAATACAAATTACTTCCAGTTTTAACCCTTTCCCAAGCACAATCTGGTTTTGATGTCCATAGTAGCAACCAATATCCATCATCAAGATTGTGGCTACGATATCGTGGGACCCGAACCCAAGACTCCCGGATCACTAGTCGGACACACTAACCACTGAGCTAGCCGGGCACCTGGTCATGTTTCTACCAAACGTCACCACACTCCTCCGCCTAAGAATTTCCTGGGAATCACCACTACCCAGGGGTCGATTTAACCGCTGGTCCGCTAGCCCGAGGCCAGTTGAATTTACCTCGGGCCAGTTAACGATGCCAGAAGCCAGCCCGTTTGGCCAGTTGAAATTTTCATGCCGTAGTCATAAAATTGTTTTGCGCAGATAATTAGATTTATCCAGTTAGAAAACGTAATGGAAAGGCTGCATATCTTGGCAAACAATGTTTAGTTTTTCTTCTGTCACGTATGCTCCGTCAATTGAAAGATGTTTACTAGAATATTTCAGTTTAATATTTCAGTTTACAAATCGTGTACGCCCGGTGTTAAGTCTTTTTGTAGGGCTACTGCCGTACTGGGAGTAACTGTACTGTATCTTTGTACAATCTAATGAGAGAATCGAGTACAAATAATCAACACTTCAGCAATGGGTGGATCACGATCTTTGACCAAGAGTAACAAACAAGTAGTTTTCTGCAAACACAGAAAATGATAGAAGAAGTGACGTTAAATTATGGTTTTATTTCTACAAACCTTTTATCAGATTATCGGTAATTATTAATTATTTCCTTTCGTGCACTACTGTATTAATTTATATCCATAATTCACTCTCAGAAATAGAAATTCACATACACAAATATTGAGTAAAGGATAATTGCACAAACTGATTTTAATGAAGCAAAGTGCACTATAAAATGTGTTGTTCCGAGTGAAAATTGTTTGCAATTCCAATGCCAGGACGCTTAAGTTAACATGCATATCCTTTGTCTAGAATTTAATCACATGTAAGCATAAAAAAGAGTAAATTCCTTTGTCCTTACACAAATTACAGTAAACCTCCTAAAACTGTCTATTTCCAACACACATTGATTTTCCATAAATAGGGGTTTCTTTGATCTAATGGGTGGTTCAGTTTTACATGACTTCACGACTCTGACCCTTATCTTTAAACAGCACTTAATTTGTTGTGTCTTTTTTCTACCTAATGAGCAGGAACTCTGGTGTAATTTAGATCAATTGTGCTCAACTTTTTACTGCTTTTTCATGGAAAAACACTAACAATTTTAACTTAGGGGCCCAGAATAGCAAAATTCAATACTTAACATTATGGGTATGGGCATTTTCTCTCAAAATCCAGGGACCCAGCCCAAAATCTAGGGGCCACGGGCGACTGGGCCCCTGCTAGTCTTTATCCCTGTTTTTAACTGGAATTGAATCTGAAAGAGGATGCGATCCAAAAAATACTTCTTTCAGAGCTCAAACCTTTTTGATCTAATTCGAAAAATGTAGAAGAAATGGAGAAAAAAATCTAGCTTGGTTAGTATAATTCTTTATCAATTAGGTTTTAAAACCTAGAAATTGTTTTGGATAGGGTAAAAGCTGAATTCAGAATAGTATTTTCTCTCCAAACAACATTTATTTGACGTGGCAATTTCTCTGCATCACCCTTAAATATGATTTTTGGAAGTCTGGATTTTTGCAATGGGATAGGAAACATACATCATGTAATACATATGAGCCGGGATCTGGAAAAATGTCCCTTAAAGCATTTTGAAGAATTGAGTTTCAAGATCAGGCTGTTATCAAATGCAGTCCAATGTACATCCATACTGCTCTCTTTAAGTTACTACAGGTCACAAAGAAGCTATTAGAGGACAATGTGGATCCTCATCAGACTGTGCCTATGCATTGACTGATCTTGATCTATGTTGGGCTCAAAAGCCTTAAGGGACGTTTTTCCAGATCCTGACTAATATGTAATTAAGCAAAATCTAGGATATTCTTTAAGAAAATAAGACCATGGAAGTACATAAGGGTAATTTGATTACACCTGAATCAATGTTCTTGTATATTAATCATATTTCAGTGTACTACAGTCTCCCAATTTCAATTTTGCCGCTTCTCCTCTCATGAACAAACTCCTGTCAGTCTGTCTGATGAGCCCAAGTTTGATTCTGACTATAAGTCAGATTGTGTGTATTCTGATGAGGAGGACAATTAGTATATTGAATTAAGGAGAGATTCTTTAATAGAGAGAAAAGCCCATTATCTGCTTTATAAAATTCTATATGTAGACTTTGTTTTATTGACCACATTGAATCGGTCGGCACAATTCTTTCAGCCAATCAAAAACGTCGTCAGCGGACCTGCACTCATTCGGTGGAGGTGAAAGCTTCGGTCTTTTTCGTTGAAGCATAACCAACTTTCAGCATTAATATCTCGACGACTACGCCTGATTTTTAAAAATTGCGTTGGTAGTTAGAAAGTTTAAATCACATTCTTTAAAGAAAGAGTTTTGTTTATGAATTTTAACTATGGATTTTTTAAATAATCTGCCTCAAAGTTGGTATCCCGTAACGATAAAGACCGAGGTTGTACCCTCGATGAAAAAATGAAAGTGAGGCTATGACGTCATCCCGACTGATTCTATAAATCTTATGAGCTATTTTGTCATGCTTCTTTTTGAAGTTTTTCACCATATTTCTTCTTAAAAATTTTGGACCAGTGACAAACAAGTTGGGCCAGTTACTTTCCATCTTAACTGGCCCTGCTGGCTAGTTAAAAATTCATCCTTAAGTAGACCCCTGCCACTACCCCAGTCCCTAGGACCACCAGGTGCCGCCTACCCGCGCAAACCAATTTATCTCATTGCTATTGAAGTAAATAAGAGGAGAAAAAGTGCACCCGACGCGGAACCCAAACCCACGACCCCCGGATCGCAAGTCGGATGCTCAAACCGCTGAGCTAGCAGGGCACCTGGTCGTCTTTCTACCAAACGTCACCAAAGAACTACAATGTACTTGGTTTAATGGTACATATAGAATCAGTCGGGATGACGTCATAGCCTCACTTTCATTTTTTCATCGAGGGTACAACCTCGGTCTTTATCGTTACGGGATACCAACTTTGAGGCAGATTATTTCAAAAATCCATCGTTAAACTTCATAAACAAAACTCTTTCTTTAAAGAATGTGATTTAAACTTTCTAACTACCAACGCATTTTTAATAATCAGGCGTAGTCGTCGAGATATTAATGCTGAAAGTTGGTTATGCTTCAACGAAAAAGACCGAAGCTTTCACCTCCACCGAATGAGTGCAGGTCCGCTGACGACGTTTTTGATTGGCTGAAAGAATTGTGCCGACCGGGTCAATAGATCTGAACACTGTCTTGTTTACCAAGACCTACAACTTTCAGAATACCCAAGGTTGGGAATTTCTGCCTATTTCAAATGTCGATTTGGGGTCGATTTCAGTCAAAAACAATTAAAATAAACATATACCTGGTTTCCATACATGTTGCTATGCTGTGTCACTGCTAAATACGTCGTTCTTGCGAGGCTGTTCATTGTTTTCTACGTCAAAATTCTTAGCTTTGAACCGGTGTCAACAACCTCAGTTTTGTAACATTTGTCATGGGTTTTCGCGTGTCTTACAACATGGAAAAAGAAAATAAAAGAAAGAAGAAAATTCTCGTATGAATTGAAGGACAGCTACTATACAGTGTTATACATGAAAATTTTGTCGATTTTTTCTTGCTAGATTTGCACTTTATGATATTTTTTTTATTTTTTTAATTGACACAAGCGGTTATTTCAAAAGGGCAAGTCTAAAACAAGTGTATTTGGGAAGACGACTCGGCCTCGTCCCTAAAATAATGGAAAAATGGATGGATGAGCAAATAGTATTTTCAACAGGGCACATAAAATAGAGCTCTATCTGACCATTTTGTCCTATAGTTGAGTGTAAACCTCAACAAATCCAATGATAAAGAAGAGTTTGGTTCGTCATGCTAAAAGGGACCTTGTAAGAAATTAATTAGACCAAATTTTGAGAAAGTTCTTTGAAAACGAATCAGACTCTTGAATCATTAGGCCTCATACTTCTGTGTAGGAACCGTCTGTTGCCTCTTTGGTCCTTTTCTTTAGTTTCTAGTCTTCTGTTACTCGCTTCCGGCCTCAACCAAATATCATATTTAAAAAAAAAACCTGAAAAGATAAAATAGTCTAGATTAAAGAAAATGAGTGTTAAAAGTAGTAACCCTAGTCATGCTGCACATAATGTGCTGACTGTCTAGGATCAATACTTTTCACACCCAAAAAGACGGCAGGCCTGTAGGAACAGGAGGTGGGGGTGGGGGTGTGGATGCTAAGCCTTCCCAAAGTTGGCCAAAAATGCCGAATTTTCCTTATTTTACACTGAAAATTTAGGGACAATCTATTTAAGCTCCCCCTCCCCCAATATTCTGACACAGGGGCTTCAGCCACCCCAATTAAAAATTGCTTCCTACGGGCCTGGAAGGTTCCTTTTTGTATGACGGGCTATATTTTTTAAGCCTCTGACCAAAACAAGACCTGGTTTTGACATCCCTAATAGAAATGGCTTTGTGAAACATTGAGACAAAAGAAGAAAGTGCTGATAACCAGCAGTTTCTCCTTTTGTCTCAATATTTTCTGTGCTATATTGTACACTAATACCTTCCTTTTTAACATCAATTTTGTCGTCTACAGCAGCTTTTAAATATGACTGCCCTAATTTTTTGTTGTTTTGGAAAGGTTTAACCCTTTCCCAAACGGCAAAATTTTTGGGTGATCCAATTCAAAAACTGCATCGATTGACAAAATAGATGTCATTAAAGATAGACTTTGTGTAAAATATGACACAGAAAATATTGAGACAAAAGGAGAAACTGCTGGTTATCAGCAGTTTCTTCTTTTGTTTCAATGGTTCCCAAGCCATTTTTATTTTGGACGTCAAAACCAGGCCCCGGTTTCTCGAAAAAACTTAAGTATCTTCTCATGCTCAAATCTGAGCATCGTGCTCAAATCGCACGAAATCCACGTGAACTTCAATTGAATACCAATCAACGTTGATTGGTATTGAATAGAAGTTGAGCATGAACTCATGAGAATATACTTAAGTTTTTTCGAGAAACCGGGGCCAGGTCTTATTTGGGAATGGGTTAATTGATAACTTTTTATTAAGTCAACTCTCAGTACATATGAGCCAGGATCTAGAAAAAGGTCCTTTAAGGCTTTTGAGCCCAACATGGTTCAAGATCAGCCTGCATATACACGCAGTCTGATCAGGGACCATGTTGTTCTCCAATAGCTATTTCATGGCATGTAGCAACCGCAAGAGAGTAGTTTAGATATCTGTCAGCCTCCACTTAGACACAGGCTGGTCTTTAAACACGACTTTCCCAAATGTTATAAGGGACGTTTTTGCAAGATCCCGGCTCAATTATTAAAGTTGAAACCTTGGAACTGTTCAAGGGTAGAGAGTTATAGCAGCAGATCCAGGATTTCTGTGAGGGGGGGTTCGTTTTTACAAGAAGGGGGGTTCGTTTTACAAGTTTTCCACAATTTTGACTGAATTTCTGCATGAAAATGAAATAATTAGGCTACATAGGGGGGTTCAAACCACCGAACCCCCCCCCCGTGAGTTAACCCTTTCTCAAACAAGACATAGATCTTGAAATTTGTATTAGGAAAACCTTTGAGACAAACGAAGAATATGGTAATGAGCACTTTCTCCTTTTGTCTCAATATTTTCTGAGCTATTATGATACACAAATCCTTTATTTATCAACATCCATTTTGTCATCCCTATGAGCTTTTAAATTGGGTTCTTTTGGACTTTTGCTGTTTGGGAAAGGGTTAAAACTACAGCAGCAGATCCAGGATTTCTGCGAGGGGGGTTTGTTTTTACAAAAAGGGAGGTTCGTTTTTTAAGTATGACACAATTTTGACTGAATTTCTGTATGAAAATGAAATAATCAGGCTACAGAGGTGTAGTGTATTGCATGTAGCATGAGTATCAGGTTACAAGATGCTATGATATGCATGACCGGCGCGCAGAGCCGGGAGTTCTAGTTTGACCACCATTGTAGCAACATGTAAATAAATGTAGTTATACAGAGATTAGCATTGTCGTTTATTCCACCCATTTGTATCAGAGACACAACAAACTTTGGCGACGAGGATAAGGATGAGAACCTAGATTAGGATCGGACTCTTGATCAGATGTTGGATTAAATTCCGGACTTTTAGAAGTCAGTTTTGGATTAAATTCCGTGTTGTGGAGTCGGTGTGATTCGGATTAAATTCCGTGAAAGCTGTGACAGGAACAATGGCTAAGGCGCTGAGTGTTCCGAGTATTGAACCATTTAGGATGAATGGGGACAATTCTAGTCTGTCTACGACAGTGCAGTACAAAGCTTGGAAGCTTACTTTAAGCCGAAGAAAAATGTCAGCTTTGAAAGACATAAGTTTAATTCGGAAAAGCAAAATGAGTCGGAAACGGTCCAGGATTACACCACCAGATTGAAGCAGCTTGCTTTAACTTGCGAATTCGAGGATACGAACGACAGAATTCGGGACCAAGTGGTCGGAAAATGTTCGTCATCTACGTTACGGAGAAAATTCCTGTGTGAAAAAGATCTAACATTAGAGCGTGTTTTAGAATTGTCATCGACATACGAACGTGCCCATGAAAGTGCAACAAAGATCGAAAATGGAAATTCCAACCAAATCAAAGAACAAACGTATCGAGTAAAGGAAAAACGAACGGGACAAAAACGTAAACAAAAAGGTGAATGTTTTAGTTGCGGAGGAAAGGGGCACTATTCGGGACATAAATCGTGTCCGGCTAAAAATGAGGAATGCCACAGGTGCAAAAAGATCGGACATTTTTCTCGGAAATGCAAGTCTGAACAGAAAAATGAAAAGCGAAAACAGAAAATCAAAGTGCGTAACGTAGATCAGGAATCAACGTCCGATGAAGATTGTACATTAACGGTGGCGGACAAATTCGCAAATTCAAGAATTACCATCAAAATAGGTAACGTTCCGCTGGAAATGTTGATTGACTCAGGGGCTTCATGCAACATAATTGATAGAAATACATGGGACTTTTTGAAATCTCAAAAATCGTTTAACTATCTATCAAAAGAGAAAACCACCAAGAAATTGTATGCGTACGGCAGCAGAAAGCCGTTGCTGCTTGCCGGGAAATTCCGTGCAAATATCGTAGGAAATGAGGTGTCGCTGGACAACATTGAGTTCATGGTACTTGAGGGGAAAGGGCAATCCCTCTTGAGTAAAGATACGGCGATTAAACTGGACGTACTTCGAGTCGGACCCAAGGTATGTCACGTTAACTCCTCCGATGTCGAGTCCGAATATCCCAATTTGTTTACCGGGATAGGTAAATTGAAAGATTTCCAGTTACGCATACCTGTGGATGAAAGTGTCGATCCAGTGATACAGCCAGTGAGGCGAATTCCGTATCACCTAATGGAAAAAGTTGATGAAAAGCTCCATTCCCTGGAGAAAATGGACATAATCGAGAAGGTAACGACACCAAGCAAATGGGTGTCACCGATTGTGGTCGTTCCCAAAGGCGACGACATTAGGCTGTGTTTGGACATGCGATTACCAAATAGGGCGGTAAAAAGGGTGCGTCACACAATACCAACGGTCGACGACGTCTTACAAGAAATGAATGGGTCCAAAATATTCAGCAAAATCGACGTCAAAAACGCGTATCACCAAATTGAGCTGGATGAGCAAAGTCGGGAAATCACAACGTTCGTGACACACAAGGGGCAGTATCGCTATAAAAGGCTAGTTTTCGGAATATCGTGTGCAAGTGAGATGTATCAGAATGTCTTACAGCAAATTCTACAGGGATGTGAGAATACGAGAAATATTATGGATGACATAATAGTGTTTGCCGCGACCGAAGATCAGCATGATAAGTGTCTAAAAAATGTGCTAAAAGTGCTTCATGAAAAAGGTTTAACCCTTAATCGTGAAAAGTGTAAATTCAAAATGTCAAAGTTGGAATTTATGGGAAATGTGGTTTCAGAGCACGGGGTCGGTCCGAGTAAAGCGCGAGTTAAGGATGTGCTGGATGCCCGAGCACCACAAAATGCGTCCGAGGTAAGGTCATTTTTGGGTCTAGTAAACTTTAACGCTAGATATATTAGGGATATAAGTACCATATCCGAGCCTTTACGGCAGCTTACACGAAAAGGTGTAACGTTCGTGTGGACTGAGAAAGAGCAGACCGCTTTCGAAGAGTTAAAACGTAGGCTAGCGAGTGCGGAAACGTTAGGATATTTTGACAAAAAGGCTAAAACGCACGTAATTTGTGATGCGTCACCCGTAGGAGTCTCTGCAATGCTGGTGCAAGAGCAAAATGGCGAGAAAAGGGTGATATGCTACGCTAGTCGAAGTCTAAATAAGGTAGAACGGAAATATAGTCAAGTAGAAAAAGAGTGCATTAGCTTGATATTTGGGGTCGAAAGGTTTCATATCTATCTTTTTGGTGCCGAGTTCGAGCTTCTGACTGACTGCAAAGCCTTGCAATTTCTATTTGCGCCGCGTTCGAAGCCGTCAGCACGTATTGAACGATGGATATTACGGATCCAGTCGTATAAGTTCAAAGTACGGCACATTAAAGGGGTCGACAATATCAGTGACTGTCTGAGTCGGTTATGTAGACAAGATGACAGTACTGAATTGGACAAATGCTCGTTTGTGGAAGACGACGAGTACGTGAAATTTGTTGCTCGCAGTGCAACACCGCGCGCAATTACTACGCGCGACATAGAAAAAGCATCCCGTTATGATGCAGAAATGATAGCTATTCGTCACTGTATTGCGAATAATGCGTGGGATAAGCTTCCTTATCCTGAGTACCTACCAGTTAGGCATGAGTTAACAAGTATAGGCTTTCTTGTACTTCGTGGTACTCGAATTGTCGTCCCGAGGGACATACGGGAACAGATCTTAACGATTGCTCATGAATCACATCCCGGGATTGTTATGATGAAAAGCAATCTTCGACAGAATGTGTATTGGCCTGGCATTGATAAAGATGCAGAAAAACACTGTAAAACGTGTTATGGGTGTCAGCTGGTTTCGAACCCAGCTAGACCAGAGGATATGACGCGAACAGAGCTTCCCAACGGGCCATGGGAACATCTAGCCATAGATTGGTTAGGGCCGCTGAACGCGAAAGATCACATTTTGGTAATTATTGACTATTACTCGCGATTTATTGAAATAGGATACAGTAAAAATCCTACGTCCGAGAGTACTATAAAGATTTTGAAAAGTGTTTTCAGTAGACACGGTAATCCGATATCTGTACAGACGGACGGAGCGAGCTACTTTACGAGCGAAGTGTTTGAAGACTATTTGTCTGAAAACGGTATCAGACATCGGAAAAC
The DNA here is from genome assembly GCA_963680895.1 of Fragum sueziense. Classification (NCBI taxonomy): domain Eukaryota; kingdom Metazoa; phylum Mollusca; class Bivalvia; order Cardiida; family Cardiidae; genus Fragum; species Fragum sueziense. The sequence goes on from OY804608.1 coordinate 28,810,518, forward strand.
AACGCCGCTTTGGCCAAGTGCGAACGGCGAGGTAGAAAGACAAAACAGGTCTTTGTTAAAAAGAATCAAAATCGCCCAAGCCGAGGGTCGATGCTGGAAAGATGAAATTGATACATTTTTGCTGACGTATCGCAGTTCCATACATTCTACGACGGGCGTATCTCCAGCAGAACTTTTATTCGGTAGGAAAATCAGGTCAAAATTGCCGAATTTGCAAAACCATCGGGTCGAATCCGAGGCGAGAGATCGCGATTCCGCCCAAAAAGAAAAGGGTAAAGTGTACAGCGATAAGAAAAGAAATGCACAAAAATCATCCATCGAGGTCGGAGACAAAGTTTTGCTTAAACAAAATAAACGCAATAAGTTAGATACGAATTTTGAATCGGAGCCCTATGTTGTGGAAGAGAAATTCGGGAATAGGGTTACTTTAGAGCAAAATGGTAAGCGTTACAAAAGAAACATTACCGCAGTCAAGAAGTTGCTTGGGAAAGATTATTCCTCCCAAGGTGATCTGACACCGCCTCATGGAACCACACGTCCCATTGAAGTGCAAACTCGAGATCGTAGAAATGTCAAAGTGCCATCGCGTTTCTCAGATTATGTTCGAAATTGACTGAAATTAATGGTTGTCGGAACGGCTTGACCGCAGTTTTATTGCTGCCACAGGTGATGGGTTGTTGCTAAGAAAGCAGACGCTGTAATTAATCACCATTTCACATGTCGTTATCAGTGCTATGAATTTCACAATTTATTTATTCATGATTGTTTGGATTATAAATGTTGTGATTGTAGACAGTTCGTGGAAGGTCAGCTGAGGTCATAAAGCTTGGACATGAATACCAGATGGTTAATGAGATAAACTTGATAGGACTTTTGCAGCGATTCTGAGAAAATTGAAATAATGTTTTGATAGCAGATTTACGCTCTCCTTTATTTCGAAATTTATTGCTTGTTTAATTTCAGCTATTGCGTAGAGTCTGATGCTGAGACTAAAATAGAAAATGTTGATAACAAGAATTGAAACTTCAGTCTAAAAAAATAAAAGGATTTTATTTTTATAAAAACCCGAGGAGAGATGTAGTGTATTGCATGTAGCATGAGTATCAGGTTACAAGATGCTATGATATGCATGACCGGCGCGCAGAGCCGGGAGTTCTAGTTTAACCACAATTGTAGCAACATGTAAATAAATGTAGTTATGCAGAGGTTAGCATTGTCGTTTATTCCACCCATTTGTATCAGAGACACAACAAGAGGGGGGTTTGTTTGAACCCCCCGAACCCCCTCTGGATCCGCCACTGTTTCATGGTCTGTACCAGCATTAACCATGTCCAAATCAAGACTTGTTTTTGATGCACTTAACAAAACTGGCTTGGGAAACTATTAAGACAAAAGGGGGAAATGCTGGTAACCAGCATTTTCTCCTTTTGCCTCAATATTTTCTATGATATTTTTCTAGACACCACTTAACTTAATCGACATTTATTATGTCTTTTGATCCAGTTTTTACTTGGACCACCATACTTTTTCGTCCTTCAGGAAAGGCTTAAGAGCAGTAGGCTATAGATTCTGATCCCAATGCACTTAGCTACAGGCTGATCCTTTTGTCTGAAAAATCGTCTGACTTTCCTGTTAACCCTTTCCCAAACAAGACCTGGTTTTGACGTCCCAAATAGAAAAGGCTTGGGAAAACATTGAAACAAACAAAGAAACTGCTGATAACCAGCAGTTCTCCTTTTGTTTCAATATTTTCTATGCCATATTTTACACAGATCCTATCTTTGATAACATCCATTTTGTCATTTGTAGCAGTTTTTGAAGTGGATCACCCTAAAATTTTGCCGTTTGGGAAAGGGTTAAGACATGCTTTCAGAAAACATGGAGATAAAAGAAGAAATGCTTATCAACATTTCCCCAAACCTCTGAACTTTTACCATGTAATTAAATATTGGGCAAACATTTTGCATTATAGAAAGCTTCATAAAACATTGAGGGAGTTGGGGAATAAAATTAAAGCATATCCTTTCAATAGAAATTCAAGTCTTTCATTTTCAATCTTTGAGGACTTCTTTTGAAACTAGCTTATTCTTGTACTTGTAAGTTTCAGCATAATCTTATATTTTTAACTTTTTCCCAAACAAGACCTGATTTTGACATAATAATAGTTTGAGGAAACAATAATCAAGAGAAAGGAAGAAATTGCTGTTTCTCAGCAATATCTCTTTTTTCCTGAATATTTTCTTTTCTATAACTTTCAAAATTTCTACTTTCGATATCATTATTTTTTTGTCTGTAATGTCATTCAAAATGGACTAGTCTTAACCCTTTCCCAAATGGCAAAATTTTGGACTGGTCCAAATTCAAAGATGTTGCAGATCACAATATCAAGTGAATGAAATTTCAAAGTTTTTTTGTCGTCCTAGGTGAAACAATTGTGGGAAATGAACGCAATTTCTTAATTTTCCACAATGTTTTCCAAAGCGATTATCATGTAAGGAGTGAAAAGAGTCACTGTGTAGTAATGGGTAAATTTGGGAAAGAATAATGAATTAACAAACAATTATCAATCTCCTTTCTATAATGTCTTTTTATTTGTAAATCACATTAAGTATAAAAACAATGTGATGAAACATTCAGGTAAAAACTTAACAAATAAATATAAACAATGATGCAAATTAGTTATTTCTCATCATAACATTAAGTTGCCTGATCGCGGCCGGAACTCATCAAGAACGACATATGGAATCTTTCTGTGGTTGAGCCATTCATCAAATTGTGCCTCCTGACCTAGCAGTATGTTCTCAAATATAAACTGAAATTAAATGAAAAACAAAATTTTACATGTTTTGAAGATACAAACTGCAAAGTTGTCATAAATATATACATTCATAAATTGTTGATGATCAACATTTTCTTTTTTTCTTTTTTTTTCTTTTGAAGATTGGTGTTAAAGAAACTTTGATGGCGAATCAGCATTCACTGCAAGATTTTACCAGATCCAGTTAATTAGTCAACCCTTTCCAAAACAAGAACTGGTTTTGACATGTCTGATAGAAAATGCTTGGGAAAACATTGAGGAAAAAGAAGAAAATGCAGATAACCATCATTTTCTCCTTTTGCCTCTATATTTTCTGTGCTTTCCTCTAGACAAATTCTGTCTTCAAAAACATCCATTTTGTCATTTTCAGCAACCGTCATATTGGATTAGTCTAAAAATTTTCGTTTGAGAAGGGTTACTTAACCTCAACCCTTTTCCAAAAAATAACACCTTTTGACATACATGTACCTATGTATTAAAGCTTTGGAAAATGAATTGAAGAAAAGAGAGAGAATTCTACCTTTTCTTCAATATTTCTTTTTGTATTAAAAAGAATTTTCATCCTTGCAATTCAATTAATTTTGTTGTCTGAAGAAAATAATATAAAGAAAAAAGGAAGAAATAATTATCAGTATTTTCTTCTTTTTCCCTCAATATTTCATAACTTTTGCAATTTACACAATGAGATCAGGTATGGTTTTGGACAAGGATTAATCATCTTTACCTTGAGAGCTTTCTGCATGTAGATCTGACAGATATCATAGGCTGGGAGCGACATCATCAGTAAACATAACTTGGCCTGTAATTGAATAAGTAAATTATTATCTTAACACATTACCAGACGACAGAATTTTTAGACTGTTCTAAATTCAAATATGCTGCAGACGACAATTTCATGTGAATGAAATTGTACATTTTTTGGTCTTTCCGGGTAGAAAACTTTGTGGGAAATGGAGACATTGGTTGTCACAAGCAATTTCTTCATTTTCCAATGTTTTCCTAAGCCTTTATCGTATGGGGCATAAAAAGTTTCAATGTGTGAGAATTCAATAGGTTAGGGGGGCCTTCAAGAGGAGAGAGGAGAGAAAGTCTCAGAAAACATTGATGAAAAAGAAGAAATGATGACAGTCAGTATTTTCTTATTTTACATCAATATTTTCTGTGCTATTATGTACACAAATTCTATATAATTCATCTTCAACCATTTCATGGTCTGTAAAAGTTTCCAACTTTGACTAGTCTAAATTTTTTCTGTTTGGCAAAGTGTTAAAAGTATTTTTCTGTTGCTGTGGCAAAACTGCAGATCTCAGTTTCACCTCATTTGTCTCAACTTTTACTGAAACTTTTGAAAAACAGAAACTTGCAAATTGATATTCTGTTGTTTAACCCTTTCCCAAATGGCAAAATTTTACGGTGATCCACTTCAAAAACTGGCACTAATGACAAAAATGGAAGTTATCAAAGATAGAATTTGTGTAAAGTATGACATAGAAAATATTGAGACAAAAGGAGAAACTGCTGGTTATCAGCAGTTTCTTCTTTTGTTTCAATGTTTTCCCAAGTTCTTTCTATTAGGGACGTCAAAACCAGGTCTTGTTTGGGAAAGGGTTAAATGTAAATTATTTGAAGGTTATGCAGGTTATCTTGAGAAAGAATTTATAAATTAATAATATTATATTGAATTATTTTATTCTTAAACTTTTGTGGAAAGTTTAAATTCTAATGTGATCAAAACTGTAAAAATTTGAGTGAATAAAGATTATCTTACAGAGTCAAAGTAGGGACAATTGGGGTGGTAAAACAGTATGATCCTTCATATGAACCCGACAAATATGCAATAAGTAATTGTGACGGGGAATAATAAGTACTCACCAGCAATCATACACTGTCAAGCACTGCAGAGTCTATAATTTTCATAGGCATTGTGATGTTGCCTTCTGCATGTGCTCCTCATGTCAATATACAACGGACAGTCTCAAAGATATGTGACCCGTCGCGCTAAAAGGGACCTTATGGGTTTTGTGAAAAATATCGACCCTAGTCTGTCTGCGCAGTCCGCGCAGCCAGACTAGGGCCGACACTTTTCACTTGTTTGTAGTTTTTGAATTCCAGAATGTTTTCCCTACCTTACTATATGTTCTTTTTTCGCATACAGTATCAGGTTGACCTGTGGTGAGTCTGACAAAATTTGGATTTTTTGAGTTCGGATAAGGTCCCTTTTAGCGTAACGGGTCACATATATTAAGAAAGCCATTGAAGTGTGTAATTACTTAGGCCAGGTTCAGGTGAAAAATTACTGACTATACCAACACTACAAAGATATATCTGAAATTTCTACCATGTTTTATAAGTTATTGATATCATAACCCATTACCACACAGTGACTCTTTTTGACTCTCCACATGAAAATGGCTATGGAAAACATTGTGGAAAATGAAGAAATTGCTTGTGACAAGCAATTTCTTCATTTCCCACAATATTATCCATGTAAAGACAAGTCTGAAATTTTGCAGTCTGGAACGGGTTAACCCATTACCAAACGACAAAATTTTAGATTGATCCAAATTCAAAAATGTTGCAGATGACAATGTCAAATGAATGAAATTTTAATTTTTGTTGTCTTTTGGGGTAAAAACACTGTGAAAAATGAAGAAATTGCATGTCACAAGCAATTTCTTCATTTTCCACAATGTTTTTCAAAGCCATTATCTTGTAGGGAGTAAAAAAAGAGTCATTGTCTGGTAATGGGTTAATGGTAGAAGATACTGGTACCTTAGAAAATGGCAGTGTTTTGTTGTCCATATGAGCGTACGTCTGTAGTTTGGCTATTATTTCTGTAATTCTGGGCTGATCAAACGATGACACTAGAGCTGTTGACCTTTCTTTAAGTTCCTCATACCTGTGACAAAAATGTTTAACCCTTTCCTTAATCAGATAAAGTTTTGG